>RDEW01000003.1:851070-976991 GCA_011109175.1 Dicyema japonicum
TCTGTCGCTTCTCGGCCTTTTGGCTAAGATCAAAGTGTAGTATCTGTTCTTTCCAGCTTTATATCTGGGACGCCCTTACACGGGGCAAGATATAATGCTTATTTTTGTATCTCGGTATGTGTTGCGAAGCTTGCTTCCGCCACACCGCGCGTCGTCCCAGTATTGCAGTACTTCTGGGTTCGGCGCATGGCCCCTTTTGGGGTTCTTTAAAATTTATGAATATTTAACTTAGTTACAACAATTTGATGTTCTCAGAAAGAGAACCAACAGACAGGCATGGCAGTGTTGGTTAGATACACACTAGATCTTCAAATGACTTTAGGTATACAGCATTAAGAATTCAAGGAAGATGCGAAAAACATATTGGTCGGTTTCAGGCATCACGTACATGACCAACGGCCTGGTCAGTAGAGAATTGGGGAGGGAGTGTAGAATCCTTTTGAAAAGGGTATTATAGGCAATTAGTAACGAGAGATAAGGGGAGAGAAATGTCTATAGAGCTGCTAATCCAAAGCTCGAAATTAAATATAAGCTCAGCTGTTGAACGGTAGATACGGTTAGTGTGTGAGAGTTCGTCGCAATGGGCGAAATAGGGGGAAGAAAATATATAAGGCTCAATACGTTTAGGCTGCTTTTTAAGGGAAATAATAGTGTATGCACCTTAGGCATACACAAGCGGTCCGGAGTCTCATCGAGTAATTGCTGGTTTTCGCATATAGTGATTGGGGATCCAAGTAATAAGTTCTTCGTCAGGTGGAAATACTTTTGGGGAGTAAATTAGCGAAAGAAGACACAACTTGTGAATATTTCTCTTCTAAAAGTTGCAATTGTAAATTTCGTATTTATTACAATATAATTCCAGACAAGCATCTGACAAGGACTGAACTAACACCTCCAAATCATAGAAGATGGCCACGGAGAACCGCGGTATCTAGATATCACATATTGAGGGACGAGCGGGAGAGTTTGGTGATCCTTTCGAATACAAAACAGAATAACAGAGGTTTAATGGGTCTCTTCGTTGCACTCGGGAAAAGGAAGGGATTAGGTAGTCCCGGAGTAGGGATGAAGGTAGATTATAGGACTGATTCAACATGTCGAAAATATTAGGGCATCTCTCCATACACGCCAACAGAATATAATATCTCCTCAGACTTTTGAAAGCGTTCTTATGTCCAGTTTGACGAAATTAATAAATTAATTAACACAAAAATCCATCAAACGTGGTCCCAGTCGGCATTACCGACTTTGCGTTGCCTTTCACGATTGCAACAGAGATCATCTGGAAAAGCAACCGGGTCTCACGTGCGTCGTGGCTTTTTAGTGTAGCTAGGCGTCCAAGCTTCTTTATGAAACGAAGCAATTTCCCACTTATTCTTCCAGTCGTCTCAACAACAATTGGGTAGAATTCGAATCGGTCGCGTTTCTTCTCTTTTAAGGAAAAATTAGTTCTGATATATTAATTTTTTAAGAAAATATTTATTTAATCGGGAGCTGATCAGCCAGTCTCCTAAAGACAAACCCGACCGCGATCGTGCGTACTCCGCCTCCCCTCTATCGAAGGCTATCAAGTTGGTGGAGAAAGCCTAAAACGCGATTATATTATTTTTATTTTATTTAAAAACCAAAAATCAAGACGCATTGAAATCATTTATATTAAGTTAAAAAATATAGCTTGGCGGTAATAATCTAGAAACTAATCCAATTTATTTTCCCCTGTTTCTTCATCAACCCTTTCCTGGCTTTCAAATTAAGTTTTTGGAGAAAGTCCCAGCCTGCCTTCATGTCTAACTAATAACAATGCTACCATACTTTACATCTCCAGGGACTTGAATAATAAAATTCAGAAAAATCTTTACATGGTCAAATAATAAATTATTATTTTATACAAATAAAAATAAAAAAGTACGACACTGTGAGTTCCCAGGCGGTCACCCAGCCAAGTACTAACACAGCCTATAACCGCTTAACTTCGTGGTCGGCTGAGAACGGGTGCTTACGGCCAAGTATGATCGTACATTTATTTTTGTAAAAATGCCTAAATATTATTCACACAATAGAGATAGTCTGAGTTCCTGGGCAGTCGGACTTTTAATGAGAAGTTTGGTATGTCCAAATCGATTGCAAATTTGAAGAGTTTGGCCAAGTTAAAGTCGCCAATATCTAAGCTCTCTATGAATATTGATCCTTGAATAATGCATACAGCACAGAAATCTCTAATTTTAGAGTTCGTTCAACTGATTTTTGTGTCCAAATTATTAAAGTAAAATCCATGCCTTGTGTATTACAGAAGCCTACCAAAAAAGTCCCCTTTCAACTTATCAACAAAGAAACTCTCTCGGGGATTAACTCTTCAATATGGCAATATATCAAATATCAGATATCATTTATGCAGAGCAGTTAACATATGATGCTCTCTCTCAATCTACGAGAAAGAAGAGCCGTGAGTTAACGCATGCAAGGAAGACTTCATAAGTTGAATTAACAGCTCAAGCAAATCTCGGTGCTTGTCGAACAGAAGGGAAATAAGAGGTTCGATGACGATACGAGTGACACACTGTGCCAATATGGACATCGAAAGTCGAAGAAGGGTGAATTGGGAAGAATAGTTAGTTGCATTCAGGATGACATAAAGATCGTGGAGAAAAAACTCAGAGTAAAAACGAAATTCTACAGACAATTTTTGATGGAGTTAAAAATAGAATTGACAACTTGCAGTGACAAAATTAAATTCTGGGAACCTGCTCAAGGCCATGAATGAGCATGCTTTATCTCTACAACTATTACATCAGATTAATTGATATCCAACCAACTGAATTTGAACTCATTGACAAGGATATAGCCAAAATCCTTGTAAATCATAGGATTCACTTTAAACTAGGAAACAAAGAACGACTTTATTTACCAAGAGATCAGCTTGGACGGGGTCTAGTCTCCATTACACACAAAGCATGCTGCTCCAATTCCTATGGGATGTTGAAAAGAAATCATGCTATTGTCTGAGGAAGGCAGGATTTCTACGGCCATCAAATCAAAGAAAACTTATATGGCCACAATCATAGAATTCCTCAACCGAAAATATAAAATTCATTAACCCGATGTTCTCAAAATGGAGACATTGAAAGAACTACAGAAAAAATGTTTATTGGAACAAATATGTGCAAAACCATTGCATAAAATACTTTTCAACAGTAGTCTTGATGATAACAATGTTGATATAACAGAATCTTCCCGTTGGCTTTTGCCTAGAAACAATTCACCCAAATCCGATGGAATGTTGTGTCTCACTCAAAATCTTAAATTATTTTTTAATAGTATTGGCTCTAATTATGGTCACTGTAGCACTGCTAAAAAGTCGTGTTCATTTGGCTACAAGTGAGGTCGAATGTTGAACAGTGGATATCTTCGCCGACACAACGAAGTAGTGAGATGTATTCATCTGCATCTATGGAATAAAACACTCGAAGAAGCTCAAACACACTCCGTGCAATCAGTAGTCGTCAATGACAATGTTGAAATTAGTGTGGACACCACAATAAATACCGAGACAAATATTGAGCATAACAAGGCTGATGTTCTCGATAAACTGAAGAACATGATTTCACTTTTTGAGATTGGCATCACTTCCCAGCAAGCACTAAAGCGAGTCAAAATGGAAAAATAGCACAAATATGACTTGCTTGCAGGCGAATTGGAACTAATGCATAATGTTAAGGTTAACATTGTGCCAATAGTCTTACCTAGGATGGAATTGTATCAAGGTTTTATAAACATCACCATGCTTCGCGTAATGTGGCGAGTATTATAAGAGCGTACATCCAATCTCAAGTGATCAAGAAGACCTTGGAAAGAATGCGAGTAGAACACAATATGGACTTACTTCTTTAAGAAGGATTGATGGACGATACCATTAGAGAAGGAATAACGAGCCAAATATGCGACCTTGGAGAGGAACAAAATGGACAAATTGGGACAACGAAGACTTTAGATGTTATTCAAAATGAGTCTGGTCGGGTCGGGCTACAAGAGAAGAGAATGTGTTAGGGAGGATAACAATGAAGGAGCCCCTACATTTGTTAATTTATTCTGACGTTAATCTTAATTAATGTAAATTTAATAATAAAATAAAAAACGTACGAATCTGTGAGTTCCCAAGAGGTCACCCAGCAAGTACTAACACAGCCTATAGCCGCTTAACTTCCGTGGTCAGCTGAGAACGGGTGGTTACGGCCAAGTATGATCGTACCTCAAATAGTTGTAAAAATGCCTAAATATTATTCACACAATAGAGATAGTCTGAGTTCCTAGGCAGTCGGACTTTAATGAGAAGTTTGTATGTCCAAATCGATTGCAAATTGAAGAGTTTGCCAAGTTAAAGTCGCCAAAATCTAAGCTCTCTATGAATATTGATCCTTAAATAATGCATACAGCACAGAAATCTCTAATTTTAGAGTTTCGTTCAACTGATTTTTGTGTCCAAATTATTCAAGTAAAATCCATGCCTTGTGTATTACAGAAGCCTACCAAAAAAGTTCCCTTTCAACTTCTCAACAAAGAAACTCTCTCGGGGATTAACTCTTCAATATGGCAATATATCAAATATCAGATATCATTTATGCATAGCAGTTAACATATGATGCTCTCTTTCAATCTACGAAAAAGAAGAGCTGTGAGTTAACGCATGCAAGAAGACTTCTGAAGTTGAAATTAACAGCTCAAGCAAATCTCGGTGCTTGTCGAACAGAAGGGAAATAAAAGGTTCGATGACGATACAAGGGACACACTGTGCCAATATGGACATCGAAAATCGAAGAAAGATGAATTGGGAAGAATAGTTAGTTGCATTCAGGATGACATATAGATCGTGGAGAAAAAAACTCAGAGTAAAAACGAAATTCTAAAGACAATTTTTGATGGAGTTAAAAAATAGAATTGACAACTTGCCAGTGACAAAATTAAATTCTGGGAACCTGCTCAAGGCCATGAATGAGCATGCTTTATCTCTACAACTATTACATCAGATTAATTGACATCGAACCAACTGAATTAAACTCATTGACAAGGATATACGCAAGATTCTCGTAAATCACAGGATTCACTTTAAACCCGGAAACAAAGAACGACTTTATTTACCAAGAGATCAGCTCGGAAGGGTCTAGTATCCATTACACACAAAAGTGATCGCATGCTGCTCCAATTCCTATGGATGTTGATAAGAAATCATGCTATTGTCTGAGGAAGCAGGATTTCTACGGCCATCAAATCAAAGAAAACTCATATGGCCACAATCACAGAATTCCTCAACCGAAAAATATAAAATTTAAGAACTCGATATTCTCAAAATGGACACATTGAAAGAACTACAGAAAAATTGTTTACTGGAACAAATACGTGCAGAACCATTGCATGGAATACTTTTCTACAGTAGTCTTGATGATAACAATGTCGATATAACAGAATCTTCCCGTGGCTTTTGCATGGAAACAATTCACCCAAATCCGAAGGAATGTTGTGCCTCACTCAAGATCGTAAATTATTCTTTGATAGTATTGGCTCTAATTTTGATCACTGTAGCACTGCTAAAAAAGTCGTGTTCATTTGGCTACAAGGTGAGGTCGAATGCTGAACAGTGATATCTTCGCCGACACAACGAAGTAGTGAGATGTATTCATCTGCATCTATGGGATAAAACACTCGAAGAAGCTCAAACACACTCCGTGCAATCAATAGTCGACAATGACAATGTTGAAATTCGTGTGGACACCACGATTAATACCGAGACAAATATTGAGCATAACAAGGCTGATGTTCTCGATAAACTGTATAACATGATTACATTTATTGGGATTAGCATCACTTTCCAGCAGGCACTAAAGCAAGTCCAAGTGGAAAAATTGCACAAATATGACCTGCTTGCAGACGAATTGGGACTAATACATAATGCTAAGGTTAATATTGTGTTAATAGTGTATACTTGGGATAGAATTGTATCAAGGTTTTATAAACATCTCCATGCTTCCCTTAATGTGGAGAGTCCTATAAGAGCGTACATCCAATCTCTAGTGATCAAGAAGACCTTGGAGAGCACGCGAGTAGAAACAAATATAGACATATTCTTGCATATGGATTGATGGACGTTACCATTAGACAAGGACTAACGAGCCAAATATGCCACCTTGGAGAGGAACAAAATGGACAAATTGGGACAACGAAAACTTTAGATGTTATTCAGGATGAGTCTGTCGGGTTGGGCCATAAGAGAAGGGGAATGTGCTAGGAAGGATAACATAGAAGTAGCCCCTACATTAGTTAATTTATTTCTGACGTTAATCTTAAATTAATGTAAATTTAATAATAAAATAAAAAACGTACGAATCTGTGAGTTCCCAAGAGGTCACCCAGCAAGTACTAACACAGCCTATAGCCGCTTAACTTCCGTGGTCAGCTGAGAACGGGTGGTTACGGCCAAGTATGATCGTACCTCAAATAGTTGTAAAAATGCCTAAATATTATTCACACAAATTACTCTCGCGAGTTTTACATTATCAAAGTTTCTGCCGATAAATCCTGATATCTTTTTAACACATGTAATTTCCCTACACGATGTGAATAGTTCCCAGCCTTTTCCCTTCCAATTCGTTTTTTTATTTTTTAGATATAGGCTATTCGAATTGCTCCCCTTACACTTTGGATCTCACTATTGAATACTCATCCCACACTAATATGTGTATGTTAAATTCATAAAGTAAATTAATTCAGAATTTTCGACTTATTAATGATTGTTTTGAGCAAGAGGTGAAATTTTAAAACATCAAAAAAGTCCTTGGATCACCCGATAACCACGTTCAATCTCCTCAATAATCTATTCACATTGTTCATTTTTATGTAAACTTTACCACCTCAAAAAATTAGCTTGATCCGGTAAGTATCGTGGCTGATGATACAACTACAAAATCATTTTATTTTGTTTTAACTAGTTTCAACGACTATTTTAATCTATGTTATGTTATGTTGTCCAATTTAGTCGTGTCCAACCCTTGGAGATCTCATGAACGAGTTTCCTCCACTCTCCCCGATCCTTTGCAATCTGGAGTAGCCTTGATATAATAGCCACCGAAAAAAAAATTATTTTGAAAAGTAAGCGATTGTTACGATCTTTACCATCATCATTATTTAGAATTATAATTCAGTTATATTATTTTTCACTATCGAAAAACTTTTGACCACGTAGGCTTTTAGTGTTTTGTTGACACCTTTGTTATGAATTAAAGGTCTTAAGAATATTGAAATTAATCATTTTACATTGTTTGTTTAACAAGGAAAGTGACTAAATTGCAGATTAAAAAAATTAAGTTCATATTTTAGACACGTGGGCTGTCCCCCATTGTGCCCAGTCTGATATCTTTAATAAAAGGTTAGATAAGATTAAAGTTGGAATTTTTTGAATTTAGAATTGAAAGCCACTCCACATCAAAAGGTTTAAATTCGTTAAACTCATCAAAGAATTTCCACAACGAAAAAATCTTATTATCTTGTCTCTGGGAGACCTAAGGACCGGTCAGGTATGTGAGTCATAAAAGACCAATATATGTGCAGGTGTGAATCCAAAAAAAGTTGGGAAAAAGAGGTTAAATTAAAAAGAATTGATTCCATTACAGCACTCCATAAAAGTGCTTGTTTTAGGCCTAAAAACGCGAATATATTAATTTTATGTAGATAATAAAAGCTACTTTTTCTATTAATTTAATAAGCGTATTTTTTTTCTGATTTTAATATTTCTAATTGGAAATGAAACCCGATTTATTTAGAGACCACACATGAGACTAGAACATGTGATAAATAGCACGTGGATAATTTTATTGATGTTGAAAATTATGATTTATTAGTCCGGACAGCTGTATAAAATGTAGTAATTAAATAAAATATTTAAAAGGTATTCATTTAGTTTTTAGTCCAACTTGTCTTAGACGGATTGAAATCATTTATATTAAGTTAAAAAATATAGCTTGGCTCTAATAATCTAGAAACTAATCCAATTTATTTTCCCTGTTTCTCTATCAATCCTTTCCTGGCTTTTAAATTAAGCCTTTGGAGAAAGTCCGAGCCTGCCTTCATGTCTAACTAATAACAATGCTAGCATACTTGCATATCCGGGGACTTGAATAATAAAATTCCGAAAAATCTTCGCATGGTCTAATAATAAATTATTATTAATAAAAATAAAAAAGTACGACACTGTGAGTTCCCAGGCGGTCACCCAGCCAAGTACTAACACAGCCTATAACCGCTTAACTTCCGTGGTCGGCTGAGAACGGGTGCTTACGGCCAAGTATGATCGTACAGTTAATTTTTATAAAAATGCCTAAATATAATTCACATCTTTTAATCGAGATAGTCTCAGCCAGTTTTGCATTTTAAACAGTTTTTACCAATAAATGCATATATATTTTTAACTTATTTTCTTTTCCTTATCGACGTGAATAATACCCCGCCTTTTTTTCTTCAATATGTTTCATTATTTGTTAGTTATAATGTGTTCGAATTCATCCCCTTACACTTTGATCTCACTATTGAAGTACTCATCCCACAATAATATATATGTTTTACATTCATAAACTGAATTAATTCCGCATATTAAACTTATTAAAGATTATTTTTAGTAAAAAAATGAAATTTTAACACATCAACAAGTTCTTGCAACACCCGATAGCCATGTCCAATCTCTTCAATAATATATTCACACTATTCATTTTAATGTAATTTTTACCAGCGAAAAAAAATATCTTGATCAGTTAAGTATTGTGAGAGATACAACTAAGCTTCATAATCATTTAGTTTCTTTAAACTCGTCTTGACGACTATGTTAATCTAATTAATCTAAATTTTGAGCGTCCTGGAACTGTATAAAGATTACTTAAAAGCTTTGTTTAATTAATTACATTAATTGACATTATCTTCAACACCAATAAGTTTATTTAACAACTCAAAGTACCTAGATTTGATATTTATTGACTACTAGAGGTCCACCCAAATTCGTTTGCCTAATTTACCTCGAAAAATAAGCGATTATAACGAATTTACCATCATCATTATTTAGAATTTTAAAGAAATTCAGTTATATTTTCTTTGTAAAAATCTTTTTTGTTAATGAAAACCCCGAGTCGCTCTAAGATTTTTTTCTTTAAGATTTTTTTTCTGGATGGAGGACATTTTTCAACTGACTTTATTTAAAATGTTGGAAACAAACTAACAACTTGAAATATGATAACCGATTACTTTCTAATTTATTAATCGTTTTGTTGAGATAAGATAATATAGAAAACCCTCGTTTTAGGAGCACCTTTGTTTTTTGTGGCATTTGGTATCCAAATGAAAGGTTGGGCTGTATTTTGAAAAATTAAATCTCATTATGATTATTGAATCTACATATTCAGCGAATAGTATAGAAATTAGGCGAAATTAGAAAATTTGTTTTTTTCTAGAACACAAATGGTCTCCTAGCCTTTTATAGAGAGCGGTTTCAGATACCGAGCCGCCGGTTTAGCTCTCCCCCTTGTGGGTCATTTAGTAAGATTTAACATTCTTTAACTCAGTGCTCTTGCAGCAATAATAATTTTCTAATAAGAGCTGAGAAGAGACTGAAAGAAAATTTTCATTAAGGCAAGATATTTTTAAAATCACAAGCAGCCATTTTGTTCCGCTTATAATCCGCATAAGTCTTTTTTACAATTCGACAAAATTAGTTATACATACTTGAATTATGTACTCCCTATTTCCCTGTTCTAATCGAATTGATATTAAATTTAAATTGTTAACCCAAGCTTTATGACATGTAGGTAGTTGGCAAGCGGTGGAAATTGAGCCCCCAACTTCTACATTTACGTCGAACTCTAGTGGTCAATTGTGAGTAAAGAGATCTCGAACTTCTCTTTCATCATGACATTGCCTATTTACACATCGGAATCTTGCTAGTCCCAATCTAACGGCTTTCGGGAGTAGTGATTTGAGACACTATCCTTTAGAGTTTACTGTCTTCAAAAGTCTGCATGAGAAAATGTACGCGGAATCGTGTATTTTTCCGATCTAGGTTCGATTTTGTGACAGATGTGAGATTCTCTGTATTGTTCTTTGAAGGTCTGTAAAGATCCTACTGAGGTACCTCTGGTTAGTGGATTTGAGTAGTGGAAAGTTACTACGAAAACACATGCCAGACAAACGGACACACAAATTTACTATTTTATAAAGATCCCTTCAAATGCGAAATCCAATTTAAACTATCGCTTCATTTTGAAGATTTAGTGTAACATCATTTTGAATTCTTTAGGTCCTCTTGGATTATAGCGGATAGTGTGTATCTTGGCGTCCTCAATACCCTCGAATATACTCGAAGTATAATTTCATTACATTGTTGGCAGGTACTGTCTGATTCATTTAAGGACAAGTCCAAGCAATCCCAACCCCTTCCGTCCTTATAGTATTTTCTAGGAGTTGGGATTTGAACACCGAATATAGATTGAAGGGATTGAGAGTAAATAAATCCAAACAAGGGATTCTATTTATCTGACGTTTACTAGATTCAAACTTCTTTTTGGACATTAGTGCAGTTAGAGATACCTGTCATCAATTTTACCGTTCAATTAACTACTTAAAAGTGTGACCAAGTAAAAAATATCATATTAAGGTTAAGATTGTTAATTTTTTATTAGAAAACAATTTATTACGTAACAAGACAATCAAAATAATCCACCTGATAGAATGAAATGGCTGTTTCCCCTGACAACTGCCAGAGAAATCGTTTGGAACAACCATTCAGATTCCCGACGCTCATTATTAACTTTCGAAATTATTAACCCAAGCGATCTTAGAAAAGAGACTATTAATCAGTTAGTTTAGTTAGTTAAAAGCTCCTTCGCGTAGCCCTAAAAGGGTTTCGCTTGAGCCATGCTTTACAGCCATCCTCGCCCACGCCATCTTGTTTCTGGCCCTCATTCGAACATCCAGGTCGTCTGCTGTCACTAATTTAAGACCGATTGTTTCGTAATCATTTTTTAAAGCAAATTGGAAGTGTATTTCATGGCCTGTCTCAAAATCCGTGACTTCTGGCGCAGTAGAAATATTCTTCCAGTCGGGTCCAGTCTAAGAATATGTCCAAATAGTTGCCATCTCGATGAAATAACGTCCATCCTCATTGGTGTAGTTAGTTAGTTAAGTAACCTCAGCCTCACTAACTTGCAGGAGGCCAGCAGCTATTAAGTAGTACGCAGCAGATGTTGGTCGCTCCCATAGATCGGTCAGTTCCGGCATTGTGGAGAAATGTTGTGCCAATTCATGACATTGAAATAGGTGATTTGTTGTCAGCACGTGGAGGTTGCAAAAGGGACAGAGTATATCATATGTTGATAGATATGGGTGGTGCCCACATTGTAGACGAGCCAGATTTACTCGGACGTCCCTTGGAAGAGAGGATTCTGATTGGTCTATTGGAGAAGGAGGTCGCTGTAGTATTTTATTGTCTCCGAGTCTTCGGATGCTTCTCGTAGAAACAAAATCGTGTATCTGTTTCAGACGACTCTGTCATTGGGGATGGAAGGGATGGATGATAACATTCGAGACAGGTCACTGGTTGTCATAATAATTTTCCTTTTGTTTTGCGGTTTGCATAGAGAGTGGCAGGAATGTTCTAGGCTGTAGGCTTGGAAGAGGAACCTCAGGGCTCTCATTTCCAGATGGTCTCCAATTGGAAGGATCTTTGACTCGCAATGTAGATGATCAACAGGAGTTGATCTGAGACATCCAGTAATTATCCTGAGCGCGATGTTTTTACTTTTTGTAGTTTGTCAATAGAAGTATGAGAGGCAGAGGTTACCAGCAAGGACTTGCAAAGTAATAGTTGTTCGAATGAACTGTTTACATATGATAGTAAGGGCTTCTTTGCTTTGGCCGAAGGAAAGGCCTGACAAAGCTTTAAGTATGTTGTTCTTGCGAGAGGTTTTTGTACATAGTTCTTCCACATGTTATGAGAAAGTTAGTATTTGGTCATAAATAACTCCAAATATTTTAAGATGTTTTGTAACGGCGAGTGAATGTGCATGAATTGTTAAAATTGGTTGAAAATTTAGTTGGCGGCGGTTGGACGTGAATACAGCGACGGTAGATTTTGATGGAGAGGGGATGGGTGGTTTGCTCCAAGCCACTCTTCAAGAGTGTTCAAGTGGTTCTGAACATCCTCCGTTGCTTCGTTAACGTCTATGTCTTTAGAGGCAATAATCAGGTCATCCGCATACAACGAGAGAAGTGTCTTGGAATTATTGAATGTCGTTTAGGTGTAAGTTGAATAAGGTGGGTGACAAAACGGAGCCTTGGGGAACTCCCTTTGGAAGGAGTCTGTAGTGAGATGGACATGACATAATTTCAATTTCATAGTGCAGGAATTCTGCAGGTGTTGATGGATACTGAAATTATGTGTGTTATTGCTTTGAGTCCTTGCATTCTTAGGTGCTTTAAATCCATCAAGCCCTTTGGCAAGAGAGTTTTTAGCGTTTTTGATGAGTTTTTCGACATCAGACGGACTGATTTCAATCGGTTTTCCTTGAGGAGTTTGAACGTTTTTCAATTTGCATGGACGGCATTGTTTAAATTACATAAATTATTAAATTTAATAATTGTTTGGTTATTTAATTCAATATTGTTTGGTTATTTAATTCAATTTTATTAATATTAAAAATCAATCATTCCTTTCTCTAATTATTTTAATTATTCTTTCTATTATTGTTAAGCTCAGTTAGCTGAGTGGTTATTACTGCTCCTCGTGTCGCTCTTTTTTTGCTTTCTTAAATTCTTAAAAGGCGTCATGTGATCCCCTGTCCTAGGAGACACCCAGTTCATGGCTGTCATTCAAAAGGGATCTCGATTTTGTTTACTCTACTGGAGGTGTTCCCGCAATGTCTGATATGGATAAACGTTATGCTTGGAAAGATTCGTCTCACTCCTACTTGAGAACTGGATATAAATTTAAATAGAGGTTAATTAAATCAACCTCTTTCTGGTATATCTGATGTTATTGAATTAAATTAATTATTTTATTACGTCAAGATAAGATAGAGAAGAGCTACAGGTATAATCACGGTCTCGGGGTTGTGAAGAGTAATCTGGCTTAATCGTTATAGTTGATTTATTTATCACACTATTCAAATGTATACTCATTTAAAAACTCTCAATTCTTTCTGATTAACAGGTTATGATTATGGATACTAAGTCGATTCAACTCCACCAATTGATTGGCTACTTGGTTGACAAATTCTCTTATTTAACTCTACTCCTTATTTTCACCCTTCATTATCGTGACGTCATGCGATCCACAAGTCTCAGAATGTACTTACTGTCAGGACAACATCAAAGGGATCATTTATTCTCCACTAAATCATTCCTTAAGGAGATTCCTACAGCTGTGATTCTGAATGGGTATGTTTGCTTAAAAGAACTTATTTCTCAACGATTGCAAGATAAAAATAATTGTCAATTTCACTTCAGTTTATCCAAAATTAATAAAGATGATATTTTATTAGTTTATCATACAAAATCAAAAAAATCACATCTAAAGTCACAAATCACTAGTCACAGGTGAAATAACATTACTGTTAGAAAAATCATCTAATTCAGTCTTCTAAAATAACAAAAACAGCAAACTTCGTATAAATACAAATATGAAGAATGATTCCGTAATTTCAACAAATTGGATTCGCTGTTTTCCCAAGAAATATAATGATCGTTACAGTTAACCCACCTGCATTCATCAACTTTAATGTCACATGTATAATGGCCTAAAACAATAAATAATGCCTACCAGAGAGAGTTATAAAACCCATAGTGATTCATAATAGAGGTTATTGAATAATTCTTGTTACTAGTAGTCTATCAATTAGAATGTGACAAAACCTGTCCTGTAGGGAATTGGTATGATTCGTCAATTGGAGTCGGTTCCTCATAAAGACGTTTAGGAGGAGAAAATTCATTTGCTAAATCTGATTCGTCAGGGTTAGAAGCGCCTTCTTTTGGCTGGGAATTTTCGTCAGAGGTTGACTTTTCAGATTTAACACATTCAGTGTCGTTTGGGGACTGCAAGTCATAGATAACTGCTGATTGATAGAAATCGATTGCTCTGACTTTGAAAAGAGAAATAAAGAGGGATCAGGAGATATCCTATTCACGTGGATTAAAAAATAGCTAATGTAAGAATGAAAATTACCGAGGAGGTTTGGTAACAACCATTTGAATATCAGCAGACTTGCAGGGACATTTACTACAACTAAACTCGATTCCTTCATCTCGCATGCTGTCATTAAAAAGTTCCTGCAAGGTATGTGACTCTTCATTAAGTCTAAGATAACCAATCATAGCAACTTCAATTGTGGTGGATACAGAGTCAATATTGTGAAATATTCATTATTTACACAGAGTGCTTACATCTACAAATAAATTACAAGCCATACTCTTGGCAAATTATGTACTTTTCGATAAGCATCCCAAAATTCCTTTTGACTGGATTCTCGAAGCCACCTTTTTCTTCAAGGGCCTCAAACTCTTCATAAACAGCGTCAAGCAAATATCCAAGAAATTCTCTGGCATCCTAAAGATAACTTAAATAACTCACATTTTCCACGCTAATATCAAATACCGGAAACTTTTCAGAGATTATATTAACAAGGGACAGCACATGTGAGTTAAAATGGGAGGAGTCAGAATTCTGTTGATCATATGTTTGAAGAAGATGTCTAAAATACATATTTCACACGTGCAAACTGTGAAACTGGTAATTTAGCCTTATCGCGGTTGATTGGAGAATTTATAATGTCTTCGAGGGCGAATAAGAAGCGGACACATTTACGGAGCATTTGAAGGGCAGAATTTGCATAGCAATTAACGCCGTGATTAACAAATCTGCGTTTAACAGAATATATACCCTTTTAATTGACCATAAAACGAAAACGAATCAAAATGTTCTTCATTGGAGTGCTCAGTGAGGTTATTATTCATAGCACGTGGCTTCTCTGGGTAGCAGATAGCCTTTACTGGACTTGCGGTAGTATCGTTGCTGTTTTCTTTCGCTTTGAATATTATAAGAAAAAAACCATCCGGGGGGATTATTAAGTTATGGAAAAAGATAACCACTTTTTCTAGCATGTTCGAGCCATCAGAGTTAGTGAGATCAAGAAAAAACTTCAAATTCGATCCACGAGGAAATATAGGGCAAATTCAGAGTCTTTTTGGTTATAATTGTAAGACTTTATGGAATTCGTAAGCTAAATTGATTTTATGAAGTAAAGTTACCATAATAATCTGGACATCGCATTCGGTGATATCAGTCTTAGAAACGAGCTTGGCATGCCATATATCGGCTGGGTTTTGGTAGATAATTATGTGGCCTTGCATAAATTTGGAGGAAGCATATATGTCTTGGGAATATTTAAAATATCCATGAAGCGTTATTATATCACTAACAAGCATAACAACCCGGGAAGTATCAAATGCGTTTTAAATTTATTTAAATTATTTAAAAAATTATATTAATAAATATTTTTATTTATATAATTATATTTTATATCATGTCAAGGAGCATGTCGGTTGATCATTTAAGCCACTCGATGTGGATCCATGCTCTGCCACGACTATGTGTGGAGGCATAACGAGGTAGTAAGGAGTCTTCATCTTCTACTATGCAATAAGTATGGTATTCGCCACACCAGAAAGTTGCGGACTCATAAGGTGCAATCTGTAGTAGAGAACACCAGGGTCCAAATTAAGGTAGACAGTTGTTATCCGTACCCGGTGCTAGTCAAGCACAATTAAATTGGACATTGTGGTACACGATAAGGAGTCTGGCAAAGTCCTTATCATAGAAGTTGGCATCACGTCTCAAGACGTTTGCAGACTGTGGAGGTGGAGAAAAAAGTATGACTTTTCTTGCAAACGAGATGGGGCTGATGCTTGGTTGCAAGGTCCTCGAGACTGGAACCCGGATCTTAACTGACTCGAAACTTCCTTCCTTTGCGCAAAACTTAATATTACCTTTGTCTCTGGAGTCTGTCATTTCATTAATGGTTACAAGATGAATGAAGACAAGTGACTTTTTTTAAGTAAAGAAACCAGTGTTTTAGTAGTAATAATCCAATGATAGACAACTCTAATATTTAGTTACAAATGATTTTTAAAACGCTTTGTCCAAAATTCTCGCAAATACAAGCTGAATTATTTTTTGGTTGCGACGACTTTTTGGGCTTGACGAGTGACGCCGTCATCAGTGGATACTCACTGCGGAACTGGATTGTCTAGAAAAACCCACCCACAAGAAATAGAAAAAAGAAGTGAAGATCATCCTTGGTACTACGATTAGTTAAAATTAACTGTTCTTTACTTAAATAAAGTGTGTGTCCTGCCTATGCGGAGCTATACTACTATGGCTCTCGTGAAAAGGCTGTTATTATTACGACTTGTCAAATCACGGTGAAGATTAAAGTTTTAGTGCAAAATTATCTCTGAGGGCACTAGTGACGCACGAATGTCTATATAGCTTAATGATGGATGATTTGTCTTCTTATAGATATGTACAGTGAGTGACTCAGGAGATATCGAAAACCCGAAGCTATATTCTGGTTCTAATCCCGGATATTAGTTAATACAATTCTACGTATGTTGCTTAAATGAAATCTTATATATTGGTCCTTTGAAATAGATTTTAACCAGACTCCCGGTAGGAGTGGGGCGTATCTCTTCCCAGCGTCACGTCGCTTCTAAGAATCCGCCATTATGAGAATCTCTCAACTGAAGTAGGGAAAAGAGTAATTTTTTAGATGCAGTCCAGGATTGGGCGTATCCTGAGTTAGATGGATCCTTCAACCAGGTAGGAGCGATGTGGAAATAGAACTCACAGCTAATTGTACGGGACTGAACACTTACTACCTAATCAAATGGATTTTTTTAAAACAGTCAAAATCCAAGTATTGATTCGAAAAAGATTTTTTAATGTTGGACTCGGTTATTTTTTTGAAACATAGTGAGAATATAGCCAAGTGAGGTGGGGTGTACCTCTTTTAAAAAATATCATGATGAATGAAAGTCCTTGTCCTGGTGCATGTACGATTCGGGTTCGAATCTCTTTAGTCCAAAAATGAAAGAGCTTGGAAAAACTCGTCACAAGTTACACGTGCATGGTAATACTTAATGTGCTTCTGTAGATGTAACTAATAATAGTGAGAATTAAAGAAATTGAGTTCACCGACTAAAATCTAGCAACTAATTATTACCAATAAAAAAGTTAACTATCAGAAAAAATGTAAACTAATTTTCTGGTTACTGACTCAAGGCACATCTGCCACAGATACCGACTTTCTCTTGGGTTTGTGCGCAACATCATTCAGAAAAAAGGAGTAATATTCCATATCAATTTGGGGGGTGGAAGAATTTTTCTTAATAGAACCATCTTTTAATAGAATATTCCTCTTAAAACTGGACAAAATAATTATTGGGGTAAAGTAAAGAATAATCCTTACACACGTGTGATATAATAACTTTTGTGAGGTCACTAATTGTGAGGGATAAATGTCTACATATCTCTGCTTGCATAATTTTTAGTTTTCCAGCAAGTCGAATTGGATTTGAGATACAAATTGATCTCATCAGCACGTGGCGATATTTTCCAAAAATAATAGAACCTGACCAAATCACCCACACTGTAAGATGGGAGCTTAATATTTCTGATTTTGAAGAAGTCCTTTCCGTGTTTAATTAGACCATCCTCAAAGTCACGACAATCATTTTCTGACCACGAATTCACAAATTCTTCTGTAAATGTAAACAAAATACCAAATGTGTCAGAAAACTGACTCACGTGCAGTTTTCCTAGTGCAGCATTGACGTCATAATTCTGCTTCATTAATCCAATGAGCAGCTAAAACTTACTGACATAAAAAACGTTCTCATCGTCCGCCACACAACCATTTGTATGAACAGTCGACCCAGCAGAGACCAAAAAGTTGCTAACTAAAATTGTACGCACGGTTACCTCCGTCCGATGAGCATTTTGAACAGCTCCACAGGATTTGTTCATTTTGATCAGTTAAGGGGAGAGGTTCAGTAGCAAGCGGTGGAATAACAGCCTGATATTTATCTCCAACATGAATTTTTTTGTTGCTATATTCACTCATACTGCAGACATAAGAAGAGTCGTCAGAATCGTCGGATAACGCTATTATGAGAGAATGCAGATAACCATTATCCAACAACCAATTACCTAACCCCCCGTTTTCTTTAAAAGCCCCTTTTTCGAAGTTGTAGTTGTTATTGGAAATCACGGATTCTAGCGGCATTTCAGCCTCCTTGACAAATCATTGATAAATTGGATACTTCATATAATTTTGTCAAATCTTCATTCTCCGAGTCTTCCAGGGCACTAAAATAATTTGAACTTGACATCTCTTCATTGTCGTTTTCTACTATAATAGACTTTTCAATGAGACCTGAGATGTTGTTTTCTGATAATTCCATTTCAAATACTGAATTCTAAACGAATCAATCACAAAATGTTTTATTGTTAATTAAATGTTAGAAGTAATTTAAGTCGGTTACACTGAAAGCAAAATGTAATTTAAAATAATATTTTGAAAATTAAATTTAAAAATATTTATTAAATAAATAGATGAATTTAAACTCAATTTGCATTTTAATTACTATTTAAATAAAATGACTGAATCGGATTATTCTAAGTCATACTCATTAAAACGTATGAAATTAAAATATTAGTTTTAAGGTGCCCAGTGTGTCCTTGACAGGGCTAAGGAAATAATTTCTGACAGAAACTCTGAATTTAAGACACTTTTTATTGAATGGTGCGAAATTGTTCAAAAATGCGGAATTGCAACCCGCGAGTACGTTAACTCGTTGGACAAAATATCGAAAATTCACACGGAAAAGGCCAGGTTAGTAACCGTAGATTATATTAAATAGAACTATTCAATCTATCACATTAAATGGGCTAAATTGTTCATTCACAACCCTGGGAGACAGCGTAGCTTTATACACGCGACCGTTGTCGGATTATGTATCCGCCACATTGCCAATCTTTTTCGAAATTTTTCCCGAATTTAATTGATTTGCTAACAAACTTGGTTTTCATTGTACTAATTGATTTCAGTCTGTCGCTTTAATTTCAAAATTTCATTCTTATTTGACTAAACAGCTCGAACAGCAAGCCAAAGTATGCTTATACTCTTTAAACAAGCTAATGTCTACTTACACAGCGTCTTACAACAAGTCCGTCAAAAAAAATGATGAACTGATTAAACAGATGGACAAAAAGTCAGCGATGCACAAGAATGACAAAACTGTATTTTTTCTGTCTTATACTTGAATAGTATACATCGTCAATCAATCACCACAGGGATGCATATAATAATTATGCAAACTTTATGCACGTGACTGCGATCATTAATAAGATGATGGATCATTTTAACGATGTCTTATTTGATGGGATAATTCTGGTTTTGTGTCATGGAAATTTGACAGATGAGTGATGCTGGGTTACAAACGTTGTGTGACGTTTTGTTCGAAGGATTAATGGAAGCCTTGGATTTTCAGTCCAGTACAATACCCTCGTACTCTTCTCTTTTGGCCTCAATCTTCAAAGTCTTCAGTATAGCAGAGGATGAAACTTACTACAAAGAGTTAATTAAAAGAGAATATTCCCAACAATCCATGAAAAAGCTGTGCAGACGTTTGGTTCGCAAGGTTGAACCTAGTCTTGATAAATAGCCAAGTATAATTTCTGAGGAGGATAATGAATATTTGGCAAAATTTCATGGACTTCTCACTCATAAGAAGGATCAAATGTTACAATGTAGAGAAATACTATCTAAGGTAAATTTCACCTTATTCTGATCAATGAATTGGATAGCTTAAAAAACAACATAGAAAAGATAATTTTGGAAGGCTACGGCGGGAAAATGAGTTGGAAAACGATAAAACCTAAAATAACGAAAATATTCACTGTAATTTTACTTCATAGCTTAGGAAGTTGAAGATTGGTTAATGGCAAGTATAAAATTGCGTGAGACTGAAATCTCAGTTGAATTTTTTTCTGGAATTGTAATCGAAGCAAATTCACTGACGACGGTCTCCTTCATTAATTGGTAAATGCTAACTGTAACAGAAGCTCGGGTGGCATTAAATTTCAAGAGAAGATACTGACAACTGGCCCTTGGGTGAATAAAACTAAAATTTTTGGAGGAAAAATTTCCGATCATTGCTCGGTTGTTAGGGTCATTTACTAAAATAGAATTCCGGTTTTGAAATTTCACCAGTAATTTTATACTGTGCTGAAAAAATTGAGTCTTTTAGTCTTAAGACTGAGGGGTTATTTCGTCTGGCGGAAGAATTACTAATATTAGGAAAATCAAAGGTCTATTAGAAGCGGGTTGGCGATAGTCGTTTAAAACTTAATTTTGTAGGAAATATTTATTCGAATTGTGGTATAATGGACTATTGTGATACACTTAAGGAATATTTGAGAGAACTGAAAGAACCCTTATTACCGACAGAACCCTTGAAACAGCTGGAAAAGGAAGGTTCTGAATTCTAAATATTCCAGTTGCGGTTTTAAAGGATGGATCCTGTTTATCGAAAATTAAAAATATCATTATGAGTCTTTCTCCAGCCAATCAAGCCAATCTTCAATTTTTATGTCAGTTTCTGAAAAAGTATTTCATTACTTCATTTTCAGAGTTTCCACTTTCTCCGCTGAGAATAAGATGACTCAAGCTAACTTGGCCTTACTGTTTGCGACCAATTTGAACAACGAGAATATAGCCAACATCCTTGATAACAAATTCATCAAGGTTGTGTACACTTTAATCAACCGTTCCGATGAAGTTTTTTCGAATAAATTAAATAAATGCTCTTTTTTTCTCCGCCTTACAGATATCGACCAGTATTTTTGTATTTTCAGGTTTAGAAATGAAAATTTCGATATAAATGCTAAAACTGGTAAATTCATCAAAATTAAATATAAGAAAGCCAAGTTCTGTCAGAAGGGTATGAAGAGTACCAGGCTGATTCTGACGAGAATGAACAAGTTGAAGAGGCCAAGTTTGAATTAATCAGTCCATCGTGAAATTTATTCGTTACTTAACCTTAGAAGTCATCAGAGCATCGTAAACGATGATTTTGTCGCTAAAGGACGAATGCCAGAATACATTTTCGAACTAATCTGGCTTCCGGCCGATGTCGAAGTTGATTAAAAATATATTTTAGCTCAAAAATCCGGGATCAAATGTAATTTTTAAGAGTAATTGGTTTGACGGATGGAGAATTTCAGGACTTTATGCTTTTTCTGAAGACGACAAGGTCAAAACAGGCGGGAAATTGGATATAAATAAATTGAATGTTTTTAAAATGACGTTATTTACAGTCGATTAAACAAGATCTACAGAAATATTGGGCTTTTGATCTTGCTAACAATCAAAGTGGCGACCTCGACTTTGAAATTTTGTATTTTCACCCAATCATTGTTAGAGAACTTGCGTGGTCAAAAAATAGCGATAATTTCGAGGATGAAATATCGTACTTCTCCAAGTGTCTCGAGTTACGGGAGTGCATTAATATTGACGAGTTAACCGATGATTCGTAATTTTTTAGAATTCTTAAGAAAGAAGACATGGAACCGAGTAAATTAAGATTTTTTGAGGTAAGATTTGTGGTACTAAAAATAGGGAGCGACTGTTGCTGAATTACTGAAAAATGGTATGGAAGCTAAACCTCGACTTATTACTAAGGTTGACGTTTACATTATTTTAAATTAGAATTCCCTTTGGTTCAAGACTCAAATTTTTTTAGATGATGAGTTCTCTCCAGTAGATTCTCCATACACTGATCAAAACAAACCTTTGAAATACCAAGTTTATTCTCAAGAGAAAATTAATTAATTACTGATTTACTGTTATTTATGGAAAATAATAAAACTATCTTGTTACTGTGGACTATCCTGTTGTTAGAGATATACTACTTATAGCTCCACCTCGGTAGGAAACACACTTTGGTTTTGGGTTTTCCTATCAATAACGACACTTCGTCAATCAACAGGGAAATGTGGTCAATCAATAACGACAATAGTATAAGTAAAGAACAGTTATGATAACTAATCGTAGAGGGGGAACCAAGGAATGTTTTTTCTTTTTGTTGGTGTGAATCCTTCATAGATGATCCGGTTCCATCAGTGAAATGTTTACTGATGACGGCTCACACATCAAGCTAAAGGATCGTATATGTGTGGAACCTTCAGCCGGAATGCACAGCAGCGAGATTCGATCTAGGAGCCACGAAGCCTTTCTCCCGAAACTCGTTACAGTGCACCAGCTTATAAGTGTATTAAAGTTGTTTTAAAAAAATTATCGTCAACTTAATTTCAATTTTACCGCGTAGCCCCTAGTTTAGCATATTTGAGGAATTGACAACATTGTAAAAATTTAGTATTTATCTAATTTCCCCAGTGGACGTATTTTCCCTCTATTGTGGAACCTTTTCCAATGAGTAGAGAGGTATCTTTTTTGGATGCCGTTCGGGCATAAGGATCAAATAGCGCTTCTAGGAATTGAAGAAGGCATTCGTGAGTAGGTGGATCAAATGGCGCTTCTAGGAATTGAAGAAAGCATTCGTGAGTAAGTGGATCAAATGGCGCTTCTAGGAATTGAGGAAAGCATTCGTGAGTAGGTGGATCAAATGGCGCTTCTAGGAATTGAGGAAGGCAGTAGGAACTTAAACTCACGGTTAAATGCAACGAAAACGACAGCACTAACCACTGCACCACCTTATCTGGTTTATTTGTAGGAAGGTCGAAGTGGTGACATATTTTTATACCAAAAAATGTTTAATCGAGATTGATGAAAAGTTTTTTTTGTAAGCATGAACGAAGTGACAGACTTAGCAGACTTGGGAACTCTAATTACTGATTAATAAAGGTAGTGTAGGGTGCATGAAATTGGTTAAAATGTCGTCCAATCCGAACTTGAAGAACTGTTTGGATTTGACGCATGGTTGGTAGTATTATCGTGTTACAGGCAGATACTTACGTGAAATGACCGGTTAATAGTGGTTTCCCTGGAAATTTCTTAGGCAGAAAAAAGTCGGTCGGTTTTGAAATAACTACTCAGATCGAGTTTTTCAGTGACTAATCACGTACACTGCCTGTCAAAAGTGGTGTAAATACCAAACCACATAAAAAGGGAGAATGAAGAAATTATTAGAAGCTGATTGCTTTTGAAATCGTTTTTGGTAGCTCTGAGTATATTCAATAATTATGTTAATGAAGGATTTATAAAGAAATTAATTCAAGTATTTTAAAATGAATTCAAGTCACTGTGTCTTAGTTAAATGTGATTATGGACTCACCAGAAGTTCTGAACAAAAATTTTCATTGAATCACGTAGATCGTCTAAGAAGCATATCAAATTAGCAGGTTTATTACTTTTATTACTATTTTATGTCAATAATATAAAACTCATTGATTTTCTCTTCCCATCTGCCGACGAATGGGACGATAATTCACTAAGGCAATTGTCGAATCAAATATTCCCTTGCATAAGTTAAACAGTAAAGCTTACGAGACTTGTTTGAGAGTATTGGACATAATCTTCCTTCTACCTACGCTTGTTGAAAAAAGTGTAGAAAACTTATGCCAGAAGCAGCTTTACAGGCTTTATTCTCATTCATTATAAATCTGGAAAATTTTTTTGATTGATGAAACTAATATCCGAGAACAGTAATATGTCAATTGGAAAAATTTCTGATCCCAAGAAAATATTTTTAATATCTTGTTGTCATTGTCATCTGCGGCTAACTTTCGATTACCTGTCAGATAATTGACGATGTTCTAAGGAATTTTTCGAGATGCGGTAGAACACATTCAAAATTGCATTTCGGACGATTTATGTGGAATCAGGAAGTACTGGAATCGAGATTATTTGTCGATCAAGTACTTTCTATTACAAAAATGGAAAAACAACATATTTCTCCATATGTATACAACTATCTGAAAAAGTGTCCTTCCACATCATTTTTGTTGAGAGAAATTTTTCTTTATTGGAAAAATCACTATCTAAAAAACGAAATTTTAAAACCGAAAACGTTTTGAATTACATTATTCTGTATTTTAATAAAGATTTTGATTAGTTTTTCTTTATATTAAAAAAATTTTTGTAGATAATATCATAAAGTCAAAAAAGGTCAAAATTTTGAAATTTTAAAGTCAATAAAGTCAATTTTTAGGTCAAAATTTCCGATTTATAAACTCAAAATAAAAATCGCCCTACGTATCACCAGAAACTAACATAAAATAATCAAAAACAAATTAAATATTATTTTAAAAATTAGTTATACATTCAAAATACGTAATAATAAAATATTTCACGAATCATGTTTATCGTGGATTACTCTTGAGAATTGGCCGCTACCATATGATGGCTTCGTGCCAAACCAGGAAGTACGGTAATTCAAAGTCTGAGTCAACAAGTCTTCCTCCTCTTTAGACATCCGCAGTAAAGTAGCAACAGCCGATACCAGTGACATGGCCTCATTAGTGCCACTCAGCATGAACTTTAAGAGAACGTGCCGCATATAAACAAAGTTCGGGTCATCACTGCCATACATACTATCTTCGACTAGACTACTAGTTAGTGTTGGTTCACTCGTGGATTCATAGTTTTGTGCCTTTTTTGAGTTTTTATCAGACTTAGCTAACGAAGCCTGTCTTTTTAGCAATTTTTTGAGACAGTCCATCCGAGAATGTTGAGCTTTGATCATCTATCCTCAAAAACAGCAGATACAGCTTTCAAACGATCAGATTCCAGCTCACTAGCTTCTAGGGATTTCGTCAATTCGTCTATTTTGTGAACGTAAGCATTCATTTCTGATGAAGGATCACTCTGTGAGTCTCTTCTAACAGAATTCTCACGAATAGTATGCAATTCCTCAAACATGGTGGCATTCTCGACTTTGAATTGCTCGTTTTCTTACTATGTAACAATATTACTAGGAAACCATGGCAGAGTTGGTCGCATTCGTTTTCCTTCAATTCCATTTTTTCTTGAAATCAGCAAAATCCTTCTGCAGAGAAATATACTTGTTATTCGCCTCAAGCAACTATTGATGAGTTTAAAGCGACTTACAAGCTTAATACGACTGCTAATGGAAGAAAAAACGTTATCCTCAAAGTTACAGTCAGAATGGAGCAAATTCTAGGCAACTCAGATTATATACGGCGAACCTTATCGATATCTTTGAGATTTTCTTTGATAACCCTTTCCCGTTCAATATAAAAATTCTCTACATCATCGACCCACCCCTAGTTGTTATAAGACAAGAATAGCTTGGGCCACTTCAACCGAGACGGAACCTTCATTCTCTGTATTAATCTCCTTCAATTTTGTCGAAAGTTCTTCATTCTCTTAGTCAATTCATTTCGCTGTTATAATTACATAAATGGACCTGTAATTTCAGGTATGCCACAATCTCATCGTCTAACAGCGAATTCTCCTGTTCTCTGGCTTCCAAAGTATTGACTTTATTTTGAAGCATTTCTATGACGTAATCTTTTTTGGCCAAATCTGACTTGAGCTACAATAAATATTTATTAAGGGAACATTTTGAACTTGACATTGAAGAATTGAATTTTCTGACTTAAATTCCTTCGCTGATCCATTTAAGCTGGGAAGGAAATTGGGGCAGATTTGTTCGTGCTACGATTACTAGCCACACTGGTTTTGTCACTCTGAGATATTACAATAATAAACTTGGTAGGGGTTCGTTTCTTGAGTTGGTGTAAAATTTTTAAGCTCTTTAATCGTTATGATAACATAAACCATCCTCCATTGACTCGATTTCAGTCTCAATTCGTTGACGAAGATTAGAAAACATTAACTGCACTAATTAAGGCAACAAAAGATTCATAATTTGATTATTAAATTTAAAATAATATCATATTAAAATTATTTTCAAAAAGTGAATTATAATGGAAATTTGTCATTTTGCTTTTATAATTTAATTTTTGTAACAGTCGGCTGCTAATTAGTACAGCTGTTTAGTTTTCGGTGATTATGCAAAAATTAACAAACCCATTTAGGGTTACCCATGTGGAAAAAATTCCATCGGTCCTGAAAAAGGATACCCCGGTAAAATTATTCGGCAGAAATTCTTGGAGACACTTCGTAAAGCGATGGGATGCTGGAGGACCACTCGAGGAAAGTCAATGAGAAGTTGAGACCATTGATTGCTGTGAATCCAAATAGGACAAAAATGAATGACCAATATATTTCAAGGATGCCCAAGTAAATATGATTTTATTATTAATTTAATTTTTTTAATTTAATTTATTAACTCCGGATACACGAGAAGGAAGTTAAACAACTAATTAAGTGTATCCAGTTTCCACTTCTACAGAAACAGAGTCCATCCGGAATCAGCATAAAAGGTAAGACGTCCATTATATGCAGTTGTGGAAACCCTTCCAGTGGAGTGGGGAAGAGCAAATGATCCTTTTTCGTGCCGGCCTGGAACTGGGCGTCACCTAAACAGGTGGATCACATCACGCCACTCTAATAGAAAGAGAGAGGAGGAACAGACAAGCAAGTAGAATACTTCAACCAATTAACCACGCAGCACCAGATGGCGCCACGCGGCTATATAAATTATTATTAGCTCAATTTCTTTAAAATAATTAATAGCGCCACTATCATTAGTTATAGGATATCGTAGTAGTTACTTATATCGCTCGGGTACCAGTTAACTGTTGGTTCACTTACCACATCGTTACTTACTTGGTAGAAGGAATTCCTTACTACTGTTTTCCTTACTCAATCTCTAGAACCGTCGTTGGATCCAGATAACTTAAGAGACACCCTATATTTAGCCGGCATCCAAAACTCTTCTCTATTCTATAGTTCTTAACTTCTTTTCGGTTTGGTTGTATGCGATTTCCTGTAGACAATCTAATTTAAAATTAATTTCATGTCTTCTGATAAATTTGATCTAAGTTAAAATACTAATTTTCTAAAATTTCAATTATTTATAAAATTATTTGTAAATTTTATTTAAAATGATGTAAAATAATAAAAAGAAGAAATACAAATTTGAATTATTTTGAACGTGGTTTGTCTATCTTTATTTTCACAAAAATCATTACTTTATAAGTTTTTGTCAAATTACCGTTTCATATAGGTAACAGATGAATCCGCAAGTCGAACAGGTAGTTTAACCTATAATCTCCTATATTAGGTCCAGTTTATGGAAAAACAGTGCGACTTGTTGTTCAATTCCGACAACAACACATTAAAAAACGAGGCTCAGCAAAAAATTAATTTCTTTTTTCAAGGAGTTTCTATTCTGGATTTCAGCATTACGTGCCTCGAATATTCAAGGGTATATTTCTTATGAATTTCAGAACATTTATCTGCACTTTTTCACCCTCACCCAACTGAACCGACACCTTGATGACAAGTCGATTGATTTCTCCCAAGAAAGCAAGAATGTCTTCTGTAAAGTGGCTTTATAACCGTCTAGTGCCCGGTTTACTCAATTATATTGGAAATAGTAACGAAAACGACATTAATTGCATACAATATGCCATTCAAGTATTATTTTGACTCAAAAATGTAGATTTACGTTAGAGTTGTGATGTTTGGCGACTCCTCTGTCGGTAATACAACGAATGTAATAAACGAAGCTAAGAAATTTATAGAGGTTGTCTAATAATCCTAATTTGACAGGGAGAATCACTGATTCCTTACCAAAACTACGTCGGCTTCACGATGCTTTGCTATTTGGTGGAAGAAACCAGCAAATCTAGCAACTTTTCCCTCGTGGTTGTTTTTGTACCTTTAACTCCAGGAAGTTCTTCGAGGGTGGGACTTTTTGTCGAATATAAGGTCACGTGATAAGTTCACGGAAAGACAATTTTTGGAGATTATAAATATCTCGATTCACTACCTTGCGAATCTCACTCAAATGCATTCGACTGAAATTATGAAATTTGTCAATGTACTCGATCTCTATAATATTAGACTATCAAGTCTGCCCTCGATGTGATAAGGAGCTGTCTCATGTACGAATTTGGAAGTCCTGGGCTTGAAACATACTCCAACGACATGGTTATTGTAAACCTTCCCAAGATCTGGCATTCTTGTAATTTGGTTGTATTTTACTTAGACATTTACTCATTTTCGACCCCAAATACTCTGTTTAAGCTCATCCAATATGTCCCTCCTGATTTACTCAGTCATGTTTGTTATTTTCTGTTAAATTCAAGATTTATGAATGCCTGGGGCCTATGATTTCGATGGGAAGGAATACGATTACCACAACTGATCGGTCTCAATTCGTAAATGCTGTTGCAGGCGCTATTAGCTTCATTCTTGAGCGATCCGAGGTTTTTTTGGATTTCATTTTGTAGGCACTGTGCTTTAATAGTGGGTTCCATTCATTCGCTAAAATGCTCCTTCGGTTTCACATATCCTTCCCAAGGACTGAACTAGAGACGATGCAGTGCTACCAGTCTTACATTAAACTACTGTCCAATTTTACTTTATCCGCTATTCGAGTTATCAAATCGTAATTATTTTAGCAACACAAACAAATTGGAGATAATTCGCTTACTTATGTGCTGCAATTGTGGTCACGATTTTCCTGAGCAGTAAGCATGATTCCTCCAACCACATCAATCGCTACCTGATAGAAATAGTCCATGCTTACATTTCCTTAAGACTTGATACGAATGATGTCGTAAGGTAATTTTACAACTAAAATTAGTTTTGACGACACAAAAAATTATCTGATTGAATGCCACGACAACATCTCTTCACAACTTGATACGGTTACTTTTTCCCTCTTATGGTTTGGTAGATCGGCTACTTATTCCGAGTTAACTATTCTGTCAATTACCATTTAATCAAGAATGAGTTTGACCTTACTGTGAAGATATTCCAAAGTGAAATGGCCAGTTTACGGCTAAATCCAAAAACCGACTGTATTTTTGCTTATAATTTCAGCAAAACTTGCATGGCTTATATTTTTCGTCTCCCACATAATCAACTGCGCCAATTCCCTGAACTCAAATACGGGAGAAATCGAAAACTGTGATGCTAACTTGTGTACTGAGTAAACTGTTTTCCCAACTCTAGTATCTTGACCTTGATGACGAGTACTGCGAATAATTTTCACTCATTCTATTCGTTTAACCTCGAACGAGCCTTCATCTGCTTTCTAGGATTCTTCCAAAAGGCCTACATTGGGCAAAGCAATGAGACCATAAATATAGTTTTTCTTTTCATCCACCTTAGATTTATACAATGATTTCTTCGCATGACACTAAAATGAGACCGGATACTGTTTTACTGATAATTGTCATGAATAGAATGTATTTTTATTGCTCACTTAAGCATGACCTACCTGAAAGTTATCAGCGACATTGAGATCATTGAGTCTGCCGTCAACCTGCTCTGTAATTTAACCACCATCGACTATGTCAACACTCAGCTGATGGATATCAGTTCGGCTAAATACCTTCTTTTCAACCACATTGTCGTCGTTATGTTCATTTATAGCCTGAGCGACTAACCTTCCTTGGAATGAACGACCCAAAAATTCTGCCAATCCGGACTAAATTTTTTTCCTCTTTGGCTGTTATGGCCTCGACGCCCAACCTGACAAATGCAGGGTTCAAAAGCTTTATAAAAATTATTGATAGTAGCAATTCTTATAATCTTAGGCCGACTTTCTCTTTGCAAACAAAAAATTGATTCGGGCGACTTTAATAGCTGTCGAAACGAAGTTATGTTTCTTGCCAGAGACCTTCGTGGCATCTGCTATTCAATGACTCACAGTTATTCCTTTCAATTTTTCTCTCTTGGATAAGAAACGGATACTTATTTATGCTTGCTCAATGTCTTCAATATTACTACAATGATGTTCCCGTTTCCTCATCAATTTTCCGCTTTATGATTGAAGCTACCACTAACCGGTGTTAAATTTTCCGTTGATTTTCAGATTTCAGCGCCTCCACTTTGATGTTACTTCCCCGAACGGAATTTACTTGATGAAGGCTGTCTGTACGACATGTTCCTGTTTTGGTTAAAAGCTGAGTTTATAATACTAGGGTCCAATGCGGTGAAAGTCTTTCTCCCACCAGAATCGTCTGAGTACTATGGCCACAAGTTTCAATTTGTCGTTTAGTTTCCTAATAGAATCAAGCTGACTGTATGTTCTCTCATGTTACTAAATTATGCGCTCAATGCTAAATATACCAATGTCGCCTTATTCGAAGTTTACAACGACAACTGTTTGAATGATGCCCTCAAAACTAATTTTACTCTTTTTATTTCCATTGATGTCGCCTCTATTAATGTAGTTGGGCTAGTAAACTTTAGACATATGAAAAATTGAGGAAAGCCGTGTTTTCCTTTATTCTAATTCTAACCTCAGATTACTATGATTTTCTCGATAGTCAACCGATTGATTCGATTATTTCTCTCATTACAGTTATGAGGTCTGGTCTTAATAGCATCGGTATTGATTGACCCTTCATAGCAGATTTTTCGATGGCGTCTTCTGCGTGTGCTTCACTTGAATGTCTTTTCTCAGAAGTCTATAAAAGAATGAATGAAAATGAGCTGAATTGTCAGGGAACTATGCATCTGCTTATAACGCAGCATATTGATTATATTTATCAGGTGGTTTGTATGGTTTAGTTTAGACGGTTTTGTTTATTTTAAAAATCGTTATTGCTGAAAGACAAAGCAACGTTTGGACTTTCGCTCGTCCATTTCTCGCTCTTGTTGTGATTAATAGTCAGGTATTGTAGCCATTAACTGCCAGATTCTACCTCAATTGGAGAAAGATGTGTGCCAATTGTATTCTCCGGATTTGCATTCATTTATTAGCCAAGAATTTCAGCTGTTATCTGAGGTACTAAAGAATATGCACATGGACATTAATAAAGAAAAGTTCGCTTATGTTCATTATTTTAGATTTATTGAGGCTTTTTCAAAATTTTTAGAAAATCTCCACCCGTTGCAAACATTGAATTAATTTGTAATAACTGAGCTTTATTGTATCTGATTTTTGCCTATAAATGTGTTTTCTTTAGTCTTATTGTATGATTTAAGCCTAACATTAATTTATTAATTTTTTTATTAATAAAAAAACAGATATTAATAACAAAGCATGCTTTAGCATCCAAAAGACAGTGGACGACGGTCTTTCCCAGGTGTTGTGAAAACCATCCTTTGTGCCACAATCGCATTTCGGCGATTAGGACTAATCGGAAACGAGCTCAAAAGGCCACTCGACAGAGTCGTATTTAAGCAGTCATAAGGAGCTACCACTGAGATGAAATGGTGAATGAACAGACGCACACACTTATCACATGAGATTTCTTTCATGCGAGAGTAATCATCCTATCGGGTCTCTTCTCTTCCTTCTGGTTAAACCCTGGGACCCAATCAAAGACGGCTACCCAACTGACTCTAGACCACGTTTGATAATTTTCTTTGAGCGGTGTGTCTGGAAATTTATCAAGTTCATAATCTTTGCTTTACTTCTTATAAATTTCGCAACTCAACTACCCCCGTGATAACTTTATTTTGAATTTTCCTTATTATCCTGGAATAAAGCGGAGTTGTCATTCTAATTTTATTAATCTGTGAAAACTATAAGACTTAAATTTCTGGACAAATGAAGTGTAAAATTTTTGAATATTTTTGTCTTGTTTTTTGACTTCCACTGACAAAGTCATAAGTCAAGAGGATGCTATAAAGTTAATGAGCACAGTTACGTGACTCCAATTAACTATGTCAGAGATATTACTTTTTGAACTTTTCCCATTTTCTTGGATCCTTTAGCGAAACAAAAATAAAAGTCGAGAAAAATCACGAGAACAAAACCAATGACAGAGAAGAAACCCCCAGAGTCCGAAATTGTAAAAGATCAGTATTTTACAGCACTTAAATAAAAACAGCAGAAATGTATTAAAGTATACGAGCATATTTCTCTGCGAAATATGGTTTCAATTACAGTGAGGTTGGGAATGTGAGGTGTTGATCAAGTTACAGAAAGAAACCTTGATTAAAAAGATCAACTTACCGGAGGTCGAGTCCATTATGTCATTGGGGCAAAAAATGGCGCTTGAAATCTCATACCCAGATTTTTTCAATCAGTCTGAACAACTAGGGAGACGGAGAAGGCAATGACTGCCCGACGTCAACTTAATTAGAAATATTTATTGTTTTTTAAAGAAATTCTGGCAACATGATTTAAATTTTTGATTTTTCTATTTGAATTTTCTGAATCTGTGAAACCAATTCTACTATGCAACTCATGAACGTGAGGAACGCCGAGACCTGGTCATAAGAGACTAGAAGGAAAAACTGTAGGATTATTCGTATGGATGTTGTGACAACATGCAATCTTCTTTTAAATCAAAATGAAACTGGGGGCTTCCGTGGAGGGCAGAGAACTATGCATCCTCTCTGTCTGTAACAAGATTATGCCCAAGTTGGTGGGAAATGAAAACAAACATACAACCACAATGAACTGTGGAGGAAAGTTGAAAAACTGGTAGAGCGGATAGTAAAGTCTAATCCATTTATTCATAGACGAGGGAGTGCTTTTAACTAACTATTGAAACTGAATGTTTACAGTTGAAGCAAAATTCATAATCTTAAAAACTAATCTGAAATCGTTGAATTATATTGTCGAATAGAAAATCACTAATTATTGGCTATTCTTTTCGCGTATCGATAGCTATTCTTTGTTTAAGCTTTAGCAGAGATTTCAGTAAATAGAAAGTTAATTATTGAATAAAGTCAGTGGGAATTAAATAATTGCCTTCTATTTTTTAAGCCACGACGCACGTGAGACTCGGTGGCTTCTCCAATTGATCTCTGTTACAACCGTGAGAGGCAACGCAACGTCGATTATGTCGCCAGTTTTGACTGTTAATTTTAATAGTCGCGTTAATACTCCAATACACTTCCAATCGTCCCAAATGGCCAATGTAAAACGATTGTACATAGTCATCGTTATTCTTAATAGTTATCTCTTCTATTTTTTTCTCCCAACAATCTGAGAACATTTGCTTGTGCCTACCAAATCTATCTTCCAATAATACATTACAGACTTCCGCTTCGGAAGAGAGGTGGGGAAGTAGGTCCGCCCTTTTCCATTTTTGTCGCACGTCCTATCGTCGCGGATATCACTTCATTCTTCTGCATTATTTTGAATGTTAGCGTGGCGTCATGGTTCACCTTTTATGTGGCGCTCAATGTCGAATAACACCTAGAAGAACCATTTTCTCTTCCCCGTCCAGACTCCTCGTATGCCTGGATGGTGTACCTCGGCGGAATAGTTATCATAATGTAATCTTCACCAGAGGATTTGGTCAGAAAAAATAAAATAACTAAATAATATATCAAAGATAGATGTATATATTTTAATATAATAAATATTGCAGACATATTTAATTAAATTATTCAAACACGCTTGGTGAAAGACAAAATGTTCAGGTGTGGCTTTGTTTTTGATTTAATGTATTATATGTAGTTTTTCCCCCAAATATACTGAAGGAATGTATCAATTCATGTTTCATTATTAATTTACTAAGATGTAGGCAATTATCTGCAAAGAAACTGTATTCATTTAAGCGGTCCACTTTGTGCTAAGGATTACTACAAAATATTAAATGTCAATAAAAATTCTACAGAAAAGGAGATCAAGAAAGCTTATTTTGAAGTAAAATTAAAAGTGAAGTCTTAGTTAGCGAAGAAATACCATCCCGATACGAATAAGGACGCGAACGCTGCTGATAAGTTCAAGGATGTCTCTGAGGCTTATCAAGTTTATTAGTTGTAATAATTTATAAAGATTCCTTGGAGATCCTGAGAAAAAAAGAAACTATGATACATATGGAAGTGCGGACAGTCCCTTTTCTAACTATAGCTCATCGTATTCTTCTCAGTCTGGTAATTGGTCTCTCTTTATTATCAAGGGACCGGGGCTGATCCCTTTGACATTTTCAAAATGTTTACTGGAGGTTTTGGAATTTCCAGAAATTTACTAATTTTTCTACTGGATTTTCAAACTTTAATTCTCCAAAGACAGAATACAAGGTAGAGTATTCTATTTACATTTAAAGATCAAAGTAAATCTTTCCTTTGAAGAAGCCGCCCGAGGTGTTCAAAATAAGACGATCTCAGCCAATTTTAATTTTACCTGTCCTTCCTGTAATGGCTCGCGTTATAATAAGAACAGCCGACCAACCCGATGCTACAAGTGTAATGGAACCGGCTTTGTATTGAATTCTATGTATTTTGAAGGATTCGTCGAACACAGCTTCGTTTTTTGTCCGATTCCCATGCTCAGCTTGTAATGGAGCGAAATATATTTATACCGATCCCTGTACCACATGCAACGGCAGTGGAACAGTAGCGACTCCCAAAAATGCAAAAATTGAAGTTCCTGGAGGTTATTTGGTGTATAAAATTTAGGAGTCACAGATGGTGAAATCGCACGTGTCAAAGTAAATGGAGTTGACTTGTTTGTCGAGTTTTCTGTTGCTACAAGCAACTATTTTAAGCGGGATAATTTGGATGTGATAACTGAGTGTCCTGTTTCTATCTCTCAAGCACTTTTCGGGGGATCTGTGTCTGTTCGTGGATTGTACGGAAATGAGACCGTCAATGTTCATTTATAATGTTTATTTGAGATCCCTCCTGGTTCCTCTTCTCATTCTGTCGTCAGGTTATACGGGAAGGGAATAAGCAATCGGGGAAAGGGAATCAAAGGAGACCATCGGATTGTCCTCAAAATCTTGATACCAAAGTGATATGTTTTGTTAAATTTTAGGAATTTGACTTTGAAAGAAAAAGCTTTGATGCTTTTGTTTGCAGAAATGGAGAAAAGCGAAGGATCAGTGAATTCAATCGCCACAACAGAAAGCGGTGGTTATTTTGATTATTTAAGGATTCCGTACTATTGACAAATGCTATGGATTGGTTGATGCCATCAGAGAAGTCTTGGATGAGACTAATTCTAACCGGAATAAGACTTCTAAATGAAATTTTCTATTTTTTACCATTTTTTTTTAAATAATCAATTTATTAACAATTAAAATAATCAGTTAATTTATCCCCCAGTAAAGCATATTTAAAACTGCCATCCATCCAAAGTGGACCCCGCCGACATTATCGACGTTGCGTTGCCTCTCACGACTGCAACAGAGATCAACTGGAGTAGCCACCGGGTCTCACGTGCGTCGTGGCTTTTTAGTGTAGCTAAGCGTCCAAGTTTCTTTAGGAAGCGAAGCGATTTTCCACTTATTCCTCCAGTTGTCTCGACCACTATCGGATAAAACGCGAATCGGTCGCGTAGCGCTTCGTACTTCTTCTCCTTTGCCATCATCGTTTTTTCCGCGGAATACAGTGTGTCTACCGCGCTCCCGACAATGTTGGACGGGCAAAGCGTGTCGACACAAGTAGCGTCCCAGACCAAAGGTTTCCCCTCTTCGAATGGGAAAATTGTGATCCCGTCGGGACGTTTTCCGTCTCCTCTGTCCAGACCAACAGGTTCTAGTATGGCTGGGTATCCCGCAGACTCCAGGGCTCGCTTGACAATTCCGTTGATCGCCTTGTGTCTTGGGAATCGTCCTGCACTCCTTCGACAAGAGAGGGCATGGAGTCCATAACAATCGACGGTTGCGCCACATCGGCATTTGTGGGTCCGGCAAATCTCCAGTCCAAGTCTGGTGGAGATGCCGATGCGGACAGTATCGTCGTCAAGATGGGTCCCGACACTGCCAACTGGGAGTGCATTGATCCATGCGCCACTCGATTCGCATCTTCCAGTGACTAGACATGCACGTCTGTGTTGGTTTGATTGGTTCAGAAGCCTCTCATATTTATCCTCGCAGATGGTCCTGTAACGATCTTTCTGCTCAGGCATCATCCCCTTCAAATGCTCCATCTCTGTGATTTCAGATGATTCTGTTTGGAGTTGGAGAATCATCCTGACCAGCAGTCGGCTGGAGCCCAAAGAGGATAGATAAGCAGGGCAAGCCAGATCTTTCGTTGAAGGGATTCCCAGTCCGCCCAGGCTAACGGGTAGGGTCGCTTGGTCCCACCCTTGGTCGTCAAATTTCACATTTGTGATACGTTCAATAGTACTCCGGAAGAGGGAATCGATAGCATCGAGCTGTTGCATTTTCAAGTAGCAGGGTGCCCCCCGAAGAACGTAGTTCAGTTTCTGTGCTGATAAGGCGTTTCTCAGGAGGAATAGGGAGGTGTGTGCGTCCAGCATCTCCAGACGTCTGAATGTTGTTTTTAGTTGATGTTCTTTTGTTCTTAGAGTGTTACTGATTCCAGCATCAGTAAGAGGGCATCCAAGTATTTCCAGTTCTTCTGATTTGGTTTCTGTGGCTTTCGGAATGATCTCTCTGAACATACCAAGGATCAGATCCCATTCAGACTGTGGAAATCCAAAATTGGTTACTTCACACTTATTGGTGTTTAGAGTTAGGCATAGGGATTCCAATTGTACTATCAGACTTTTCAAACAATCTAGTACATCCTTCGGATGGCCGCCCATGGTGCAATCATCCAAATACCATACTCTCAGAGGAGTGGAGCAGTATCCTGTGATACGGGCAATTCCCAGGCTGAACAAGGCGGGCCCCAGTGGGTCTCCTTGTTGGACTCCAGAAGACGATGGAATGTAATATTGGCCATGTACCAGACTGGATGGTTTTCGTATAACTGTACACTGATGGGTAGTATGTGAAGCAATCCTCCAGAATTGTATCACGTCGTATCGAGTTGAAGGCATTTTTAATGTCAATTTTGACGATTACGTGAGGAATGTTCACGTTCTTTTCGGTGAATGTTCGGACAGCATGAACTGCCGCTTCACAACCCCCCGGTGTGCCGACCCCTATTTGGGTTGGTTGCAGCTGTGTTATCAGCGTAGGTAGGATTGCTCTGCATACAAGCTTTGATGCCAACCGACGGAAGACCATTCCGACTGCAATAGGGCGTATTCCACCTCCCTTCTTGTCGAATGCGATTAACTTTGCGGAAAACATTACGTGTCGAATTGTTTCTGGTAGTGTCCCTGATAGCATCCTGTTCATTAGTTTGGTGATAGCCAACACGAGCCGGACCCCAGAGTTGCCCGTGTTATGAGCAATGAGATCTTTGATGTGACCCGGACGGAGCCCATCTAGTCCTCCACTGCTACTCGGGACGAAAGAGAGGATACCATCTTTTACGTCCTCTTCAGAGACAAGCAGATTGGGTAATTGTCCTGGGCAAGGGGGAACCCGGTGGTCGTTGGGAAGACTTGGGTGTCGCTCAACAAGTGATGCGTAGGACTGTTCGGACGGCTCAATTATACATTGTTGATCTGCAAGGATCCTCACCGCAGCACGGATACCACCTTCCGAAAGTTTTCGACGGATCGCGCTTCTTAATCTCTGAGTGTCCGAGATAGTCGATGTTGGCTTCTCATGGTTTTGAAATTTGTAGGTGAGCTTTTCTGAGTTTGCCAACAGGTTTTTTGAGAAGAATGTGTGGACATTTTCCTTTACTAATGACGTAAGTGATTTCCTCTTTCCCCCTCCTATGGGGTATGCATAGTGTGAATGGAGCAAAGCAAAATAATCGTACCCAATCATCAGAGTCGTCCGAAGAAACTGCCCTTTCAATACACTCACATAGAAACTGCCCTTTCAATACACTCACATTTTTACCATTTAGTTTATTTTTGACGTTTATGTATTTTAATGTGAAATAAGGTCGAATTTATTGACGATGATAATAATCATAAAATAACTAACTTTCTATACGTGTAACTTCTGACACGCATTAAACTACAAGTTATTTGAATTTTGGTAAGACAAGATTCGAACCAGGATCTTATATGCACTCGTTGTTCCATTCAGAATTTCTGTTTTCCATTGTCTACCGATTTCATAACCTCGCCCATGGTCAGGAAAATAAAGAAGGCAAGAACTTTCATCAATCATGAAGCTAAGTAGACATTATGTGAAATATAGGTACCACCTTTAAAAAATATTTCATGCTAAATTATAATTTCTCCAACAATGGATAGTTTATGTTAATTTCCATATAAATTATCCTAAAATGATTTCACAGCCTCGTTCCTAAGGGAAATTAGCCCATCGTAAGAAAGACGTGCAGGAAACGGTCTGGCTGAGGCAACGAATGGGGATTGCAGAATTTTTACAATTTTGTTTTTAAAATGTCCTAAAAGATTTACTATTATTTCCGCCCTACTAATTAATCTCAAAAATTGCGACAGTGTAGAGCGTCATCAGCGTCTCTGACTGAGGACTCATATTTCCATCCTGAAGGCACAATATTAAAAAATAGAAAATAAATTTTTCCAACAATAAAACAAATATTTTTTTCACATGTCTATTAATTTTATTAAAATTGAATATAATTAACAATTAATTTTCATGAATATATATTTTTAAATTAAAAAAATAATATTTATATTTAATGTCGTTCTTGTTGACGCCTATCGCATCGGCGGTACATTAATATATGATATTTAAAGGCTGCATGCTGTTGTGGATCCGCCGTTTGTTCTTTGTTGTGTTGCAGATGTTGTCCTACATATACAAGCTCTGTGGTGACCAGAATAGTATATGGAGTACTCCTACTTGTTTTTATCGGAGTAGCCTCAATATTCCTCATACCCTCTCTCAAAAACGACCTCGAGAAGGTAAATTTATCTAATCTACGCCAGATCCCTTTCATTTGTAATGGGTACAAGGTGGTCGACCCGATTCTGTCGGAGGAAAAATGCCACAATTTAGTCTCCTACTTATCAGTTTACCGAGTTTTCTTCGGAGTAGCTGGGTTCTTCTTTATAATGTCAATATTAACTCTGGGAGTGTCCAATTCGGGTACTATAAGGGGAAAGTTCCACAATGGAGTGTGGTGTCTGAAATTACTTATAATCGTTGGACTCATTACCGGGGCCTTTTTCATTCCTGGGGGAAACTTCGAAAGAAGTATATTTTCATCCCTAACAGTAGTTTGGTCCGGCATTTCAATGGCGGGCGCTTTTTTGTTTATGTTGGTTCAAATGATTCTTCTGGTTGACTTTTCCTACAGCTGGTGTCAATCCTGGATGGCAAGACACGAAGACTCGACCAACCATGGATGGTTTGTTGCCCTCTCCGTGGTCACCATCATTTTCTACGGAATGACCATCGCTTGTTTTTCTCTTTTGTTTGTCTACTATACAGGAAGACACGTGATAGTTCTAAGATAAATGCTAGTGGGGAGATTGTCGTCTTCAAAAAGGACTGATATCTGGCTCGTTTATTAGCTGTTTCATTGTCTCTGTGGTCTCCATCTCACCAGTCGTCCAGCATTGTACAATTTTTGTTAACATCCAGCTTCTCCTTCCTCGGGGATATTCCAATCAGCAGTAATATCGGTCTATGTATCATATCTTACTTGGACTGCTCTCAGCAGCTCTACAGGTGGGTAAATTGTGACGTTCAGATTCTCTATGCAATCCTTCTTTATCAGAAATGGGCAACACTCTTTCGACTTCCGATTGCCTGTCTTTTCTGTTTCTTTTTGTCTCGCTTATGTACGGCGCGTATGTCTTATACCCACGTGTGTAGAATAACCTCATCATCAACGTCGAGCGTATTTAAACTCACTGGAAAGGACGAAACCACTCCTTTAAACAGAATACATGAAAGAGGGGATGAGAAGATAGTGGAGGATGAGCATGAGGGAGTTACGTACAGTTATAGTTGGTTCCATGTGATGATGATGGCAGCAGCCATGTATTCGATGATGTATATGACGAGATGGTACATGTATGAGTTTTTGTTCATTTTAGACCCAATTATTCGACGAAAACTCTGGTTCCTACTAGTAACTCTATGTGGGTTAAAGTGGCTGCTTGTTGGGTCTGCATATTTCTGTATTTGTGGACACTAATCGCGCCCATTATTCTAACCTCGAGAGATTTCTCTTAATTTTGATTAACATTTTTATTACTCATTTAGATAATTACTTTTTGCTCTTCAGTTGGGTAACTGTTATGTAGTTACTATTACCATTGAGTGTAATTAGATAACTGTTCTGATGTAGGAATTCAATCAGATATCATATTTTCAGTCGCAGAAAACTAATTTTGTCACTTGGAGCTAAATTTTACAATAGATACGGTGAACCATTCAATAATCTACCTGTTGGTGCCTTCCAAGTTAAAATTGAGGATAACTACATAATGGGAGTGTATCTAGTTCTGCTGGAAAAAAAACTTAGTGACAATAACTACATGTGATTTATTGAAAGATTTAAGCATTTATAAGTTCAAATAGTAATTTTCATTGTCTGCAGTGATTCCATCTGTCTCCTAACAGCTGAAGCCTGATTATTTGCTAATGTTTTTGTTTGAATAAATTTGTACTTTCGTTGAGACCAGTTTCATAAAAATATTTTTCTATTGTATTATGTCTCATTATTATTAACCTTGGATACACCAAGAAAGAAGTAAACAACTAATTAAGAGTATCCAGTTTCCAATGTCACAGAAACAGTCCTTCCAATGTCATACAAATCTATCCGGAACCTGCATAAAAAATAAATACGTGCATTCCTTGCAATTGTAGGAACACCTCCAGTGGAGTGGGGAAGAGAAATTATCCTTTTACTTGTCACCCTAGCACTGGGTGCCATCTGAGATAGATGGATCACTAACGCTACTCTATCCTAAAAGGGAGGAGGAAGAACAGAAGAAACGAACAAAAATTTTGAATCGAGTAGCCACATAGCACCACGCTAACGCTGGTACCACGCGGATAATTTATTGTCACATTATGACTGACTGAGTACCCATTATGAACACTCAACGGAGATTAGTCTTTTAGTATTATGTGGATCAGCTAGTTTTTGGCATAATTAAACGAATAACAGTAAAATGATACGAAATTAGTCTCGTTATTAAGCATTTTTTATTACTAAAATTTTAACAGCTCTTCGTCTAGGACCAGTTATGTTTCCATTATTTAAACCTCCACTCAGGCAGTTATTAATTTTAGGAATGGGAAGAAGACATCAAGAGTGTTTTGGTTGGGTGTGAGTCTATGAAGACAATCCTGTTCCGCAGTGAGGTAGCAATGATAACGATGTCATTCGTCAAGCCAAGAAGCATCATAGATGCATGGGACCTCTAGCCAAAATGTGCAGTAGTGAGATTCGAATCGGGAAGTATCTGAATTCTGTCTGGCACAAGGAGTTAAATCATCTAATTATTTGATCCCGGTAGACCCTACAGCCAGGGTGGCCAACCTTTTTCGCTCGCGAGCTACTTTTTATATAGCGATTTGTCTGGCGACTTTTATATACATTTTTTGTATTTTAATAACAATTTTTTTAATACTAGATTTTATTTAACAAAAAGAGAACAGGAAACAAACGCGTCAAAAATTGATAGAATTTTTATTTTATAATAAAAAATTTAATGCGATTTTTTTCATTGTAATTCTGCAATTATTTAGAATTCTGGCTCATATGAGGGGAAAAGTTGATGGCTCTTTTCGTTCCTTTGCGGAATGGGTGACACCTTTTCGGGTGAGCCACAAGACATCACATGTCCAGAGACTAAGCTCCACAAAATCAATTCAATATACCGGAAAACTATATTTATGGTGGGTCTAATTCTGGATCAATGGTTAGTTCTTTACTCGCGGAAGCTACGACCCGCAGTCGCGGAACGGTATTCCTTCGGGTCTGTAAGGAGGAAGGAAACCCGCTTAGCTTGTCTTTTTCCAATGCAAAAGAAAGTCGATTGGTTAGGAAGTTCTCCTCCACAATCGGATTCCTCTGCAGGGATGAGATAAGGCTCTTTTCGAACGGCAATGGGAACAATAGGAGACCACAGACGTTAGATGGCTCATTCGATTCCAGGCACTTGGAATACCTAATTTCCTGACGTTTTTCTGTCTTTCTTTTTCGGTGATCCTGGGATTCTAAATAAATAAAGATATCTTTGTAAAACTACAAAAATTCTCTTTGACAATGGGTTTTATTTTAAGAAGTTTGCTTGTTTGTACACCGATGGTGCTCCGAATATGGTTGGACGACATGATCCTGTCGACCTGGACACACTGAGAGATCTGGCTAAGAACAGAAAAGCCTGGAACAAGTTAACTCTTTCTCTTATATTTTTTGCTGCACATGCGGGGCTATGGGTTTGACGAGTGACGCCGTCATCAGTGGATACTCACTGCGGAACTGGATTGTCTAGAAAAGACTCACAACAAGAAAAAAAAAAAAGGAAGTGAAGATCATTCCTTGGTTATACGATTAGTTAAAAAAACTGTTCTTTACTTAAATAAAGTGTGTGTCCTGCCTATGCGGAGTTATAAATACTATGGCTCTCGTGAAAAGGCTTTATTATTATGCGGGGCTATAAATATTATAGCTCTAGTGAAAGTGCTAATAATAATAACGGTAATAAATCGAATAATAATAAAAACTTGTTGAAATAATTATAGATATTTTTGCCAGTTGTTCTTTCTTTCATAGGTATAATAGCAAATAATTATTCCTTGACAGTTAAATCATAGAAAATTAAAGGGGAAAATACACATAGTTTCGCGATATCAATCGTATCGTTTCGTTAAAAATCAATCGATTGCGATCGACCAAAAAACCCTCCTCGATCGATCAGGTTGGCCACCCTTGCCCTATAGCTTTTCTGAATCCACGACGCTCTTTTTTTATCAGAATTTGGAGAAGCGTAGTTTTTTCATCAATTTACGCGTTTTAGTGGTTTTTTAACCCGATTAATAAAATCTATCAGATTCGGAACCGAAGAAAGTGATGAAAACGGACCCATTGTTCAAGTAGTGGGGGGAATAGTTGAGCAGAGAAATTAATTAAGCAGGCCATTTTTGCTTTTAGAGAATTTATCGTGTAGTTCGAAATTGAAATTCTATAGGCCAAAGAGGCACAGGCATACTCCAGTATTGGCTTTAAGAGTCGATTATACAGGGCAGTAGCACATTCTTGTGACAGTTGGATCCTTGAGTTTAAGGTTGATTTTATAATGTCGAGTTTCTGGAGGCTCTTTGCAGAACATTTTTCACATATTGAGTAAAAGAGAACAAGGAGTCCATGGTCACTCCTAGTATTCTTGGATGTTTCTGCATGAGAGTAATATAAAGGTTGATTTCTAGCGCATCTTTTTGTCCTCAGTCGGCGGTAAAAATGGTATATGAAGATTTTTCCGTGGACACGGAAAGTCTGTTGAAGTCACCCACGTCCCAGGTCGTTTAGGTGTGACTGAAGTTCTGATTTTGTTATATCCACGTATCTGTTTCGACTTGCAATAATTATATAGTCAACATGTGTTAGAAGCATTGAATCAGGTCTTCCAGGGTAGGGTATGTCGTTTAAGAATAAATTAAAAAGTGCTGGAGAAAAGGACGATCCTTGAGAGACACAATTCGAGAGGAGACAGGATCTTGATCTTGAATGGCCCATGCACAAACGTCCCCGTCGTCCGGTAAGTAAATTAGCTATCTGTCGTTTTAAAGTCGAATGAATGAAGGTGCTGAAGACCTTTTTCATTACTAGGACTCTTGAGAATGAATCAAACACCTTTTGGATGTTTAAAAAGACTAATATTGTCCGTAGATGTCCTTTGGGTTCATTGAAGCCTTCTGAGATAAATTTTGTCAAAAAAGTTAAGTGTGTTGTTATAGATCGCTCAATAGTGGCAAGAGTCCAAATGAGGTTTAACTTTCCAAGTAAGAGTTTTTCTGAGACGTGTTGACGCGCACGTCAGGGATATCGGGCGGTAAAATAAAGGTGAAGCTTTCGGTTTTCCAGGTTTTAAGACGACTGTGATATGAGTTCTTCCATTTGCTAGAGGTAGCGTTCGTGTTTGAGGAGAGATTAAAATCGAAGTATCGACCTGATTGCAATGTTTCCAGGATACTTTAGAAAATTCCAGAAAACCATCGAGACCACACGTATAGGACCTCTTCATGGAATTCATTGCTTGTGTAACCTTGGCATACGTAAAGAGTTCAATCCATGAGGTTGTTTTCGGTACCAAATTACGTAGGCGACAGGAGTGAGTCTTTGTTAAGTTCTTGTGACTTATAGAATCGTAATACCCCATCAGGTTAATAGCTTCCTTAATATTCGGAGCAGGACGAGACTGTCTCATTGGATATGTTAATTTAATTCGACGGATAGAAGGGGTCAGTTCATCTTCATAGCGTTCCTCTTTCTAGGGGAAGTTTCGGAGTCGAAAGTAGTGTTCTAGCATTTGTACTCTGCTCGAGGGACAAACAGCTTTTCTGCTGGGAAGATGAACGATTAGATGGTCCACTGCGGTGTCGATAGAATCAAATGTGCAAGGATCAAATCCCATGATGCCAAAGAATAGCTTGAAATTTGGCCAGTCTGCATTCTTATAGTTCTTGAAGGTTGCTCTTTTGAATCGACTCAACTTTAGTATAATTGGAGATGGTCACTATGGAAGTAGTAGAAGACGTTCAATGAAGTTAGCGTGCCAATCTTTGAGGAAGAAATGAACAGGTTCAGTAGGATTATCAGGTGATTTAGAATCACTATATTTTCGAAGGAGTCAACAATTAGATTACCTCTCTTGTCAGCCGAGTCAGCCATTGGAGGTGTTTGGCATTGAGATCACTACATAGTATAATATTTTCCAGTTCTTGGAGTTTATTCAGTTTTTTATTCTCCTAAGCATGTAATCGGAGATATAGGAAACCAGGACATAGTTTTTTTTCGGGCGGGATCCCGGCGGGGAATTTGTAAGTTGATTAATATGATCTGAGCCATTAATGTATCAATGTAAAATTAGATTATCCACTCGTGTGGTCACTTAAAAGTAGGTCAAACCGTTTTAATGATAATAATAGCACCAGAGACCACGGGCACACAAACTAACTAATCACGTGATCTCAGCACGCTTTAGCAGGGACCTCATCTTGGCCCGATGCTCCTCCCTCGACTCCACACAAGTACGTATCGGTCGAGTGACTGGACCTTCGCAGTCACGACGGCGAGTTCCATGGTTCACTCGTATAAACTCTTCAAGAGGCATTGGTGCCTGGAACTCTCCAGGATCCCAGTGTTCCGTGATTTTGGAGGCTCTTTTTCGGGTAGCCTCGATCTTCAAGACATTCGTCCAAAGATGAGTGGACCCCATATACCACATGCATAAGAGATGCAGGTTCAATGAATTGTCTGTATAAAGTGCTCAAAACAGAATGTTTTTCGATCTTCCATAAGCCTGTGAGACATTTCAGAACACAAGATATTAAGTAGTCCACCACCACATTCAAATCTGTCTCCTATTCCAGGAAAGAACGAGGTGGCGCAGTGCCATAAGTACAGGGCAGTCCTTATGGCCCTTTTTTCAAATCTCGCTGGTGTAATTCCGGCTGAAGGTTCAACACACCTATGATGCTTGGGATGTGACAAGTGACTCCGTCATCAGTGAATGCTGCAGAACCGGATTGTCTGAATAGGACTTACACGCAAGAAAATGAAAAAAGACGTTAAAGAACATTTCTTGATTTCTTCCTCCCTTTCAACGATTAGTAAATATAACTGTTCTTCACTCTAATATGAGTGTTTTTTAAACCTGTTAAGCAGACCAGTCAGCTAAGTGGTCAATTGGCCGAAAGTTGAGGTGGTGAGGTATTTCTATTGCAAGAAATGTATACTTAACTTTCTGATGGATAAAAACCACTGTCTTTTCATTTCCATAAGCATTAACGAGGTGACGGATTCGGGAGAACAAGTTCTAAACAATAGAAGTGTCAGAGGTAATAGGATCAAAGGTTTAATCTAGTCCGTCCAAAATTGAATGATTTGGAGGATCATCTGTCATGAGCTGTACGTATAGGATACTAGTAAATATGACTTTTGTATATTGTGCATGTCAAATCAACTAGCCTCGAGGTACGAAATGATCTTTTGAGTCTCTTATCCTGAATATGAAAAAATAAAAAGCGCTTACAACTCTGATCTCCGATAAAGTTTGTTTAATTTTCGAGAATTGTTTTGGTATAGAATATTTTATTGACTCTGGAACACCGGGTTAGAAAAAAAAGAATGTCCACAGCGAACTAGGTGATCTCAACCGACAAGGGAAAAACCGATATCACAAGAAAAGGTACCTTGTGATGCTTTTTGGAGAAGCATATTACACTAAGTTAGAATACGTTCAATTTGTTCGATCTCAGAGATTTCAAAAAAATAGTAGCCCGGTGGCGCAACAGTTAGCGCGTCGTACTTATAAAGCAGTTAACTTCCTGATAGATAAAAACCACTGTCTTTTCATTTCTATAAGCATTAACGAGGTAATAGGATCAGGGGTTAAATCAAGTCCGTCCAAAATTGAATGAATTAAAGGTAATAGGATCAGAGGTTAAATCAAGTCCGTCCAAAATTGAATGAATTAAAGGTAATAAGATCAGAGGTTAAATCAAGTCCGTCCAAAATTGAATGAATTAGGTATATTTAAATCTAGTCCGTAAAATATGAATCTGTCATGAGCTGACGTATAGGATAATTGTTAATGATTTTTGTATATTGCATGTCAAATCAACTAAATCTTTTGAGTCTTCCATCTTGAATGTAAAAAAAGAAAAACGATCTCCGATAAAGTTTGTTTAATTTTCCAGAATTTTTTTGTTATAGAACATTTTTAATGACTCTGGAACACCGGATTATAAAAAATGAATGTCCAAAGCTAACTAAGTTATCTCAACAGACAAGGAAAAGGCCGATATCACAAGGAAAGGCACCCTGTGATGCTTTTTGGAGAAACATCTTAACTACTTAGAATACGTTCAATTTGTTCGATTTTAGTGAATTCATAAAATAACTAGCCCGGTGGCGCAACGGTTAGCGCGTCGTACTTATAAAGCAGTTAAGCCATGCGAAGGCTGCGGGTTCGAATCCCGCCCGGGCTAATTTTTCCACTGTTTGTTATTTGACATGATTATTTCAAATTAACTTGACTGAGAATATTTGATATTCTTGGTTTCTATTTTTTTAGCAATTTCAGAAAAATGCGTAAATCTCCTGGATTTAAAAATAGCGTTTTTAATTTCAGGATCATTTAAGACTTGCCGCAAATTAACAAATCAGAATTTAATAACATAAAATTTTCCAGACTGATTCGCATACTATGTACACTAACATAAATTGTTTGACAAATAACATCCGTATTTAAGTAGGAAACTGATGGTTTCTATAAATGAGATAGTTTACGATATTTTGCAAATGATCTTGAGGTCTCTATTAAAGCGTGACGTGATCACGTGGGAGTTTGTTTGGTGTTAGAGTATTCATAATGGTAATCTTCACCGGTGGAGTTTTTTAGGGAGAAGATAGGAAGATACCTTTCAATAAATCACCTAACACCAAGATGAAATATCTATTTAGTGAGAGCCATAGACAAACAATGGAAAAGCTTCGCACCTCTGTTATGAATTATTTAAGTAATTGGTTTAACTTATTTCTTGGTCTTTACTTTTTTGAAAGGAAAGATGTGAACATACGACGCCACTCAAGTAGAACCAACATTCTACATAAATAGTAGTCATCATTTTTAACCACAATAGCTTACACAATAATAATTTATTTATAATACAAAATCTGGTGCTCGAAACGTCTGGTACGGCGAGGAGTTTCATAGCCTCGTTCCTGAAGAAAATTGGCCCATCGTACGAAAAACGTGCGGGAAGGGAAATGTTAACGCAAAGGTAAATAATTATTAAAAATCAAAATAAAATTAAAACATAGCCAACATAAAAGTCCATTTTAAGGGTCAAATTCCATATAAATCTCATCCTTACTATATTTCGAATAAACTCGATTCCTTATATCGGATATCTCATCCATTATTTCCTCCATTTGAGCTTTCACGGTATTTAAAAATTCTTGACATTCTACTTTCTTTTTACTGATCAAATCCATAGCTTCATCGTATTTTATATTATGAAACGTCCCGCCTATTTTATACGGGATATATTCCTCATCATCCAGGAACATAAGATCTGTCTCAGCGGCTTCAAGTTTTTCGACTTGAGACTAGGTTTAATAGTAAAAATACTTTATAATCGAGAAACTTCTCTTTAAGACTTCTGTATTTACTGTGTTTTACAGAGAATCTATTTACTAGTGATTGATCTTCAGCAGTGAAATCCAATGTTGACTTTGCCTGCAATAAATTTGAAGTTAACCATATCAACCAACTAGCAACAAAAATGATTTATTATTTAAAATAATTATAAATGACAATTAAATAGTAAACAATATTATATTAACATTTTTTAAAGTTTTAAAAGCCAAAATAAATCTTCGCTAATATAATATTGATTCCCTCCTACTGCTTGTATCAGCAAAGTATATCTCCAGGTTATTGCGACGACGATTGAGTATGTCTGTTCTGCCTGGAGATTCGCTATTCTTTCTACGATGGTGGAGCGTATGAACTCTCTCAGACGGAAGATGATGAGGCATATTCAATCAGACTCCACATCCATTCCCAGTCTCCTTTCAGAGGAAGCGATGGTGAGAAATGACCAGGGCTTCCTACGTATGTGCAATGAGCTAGGAAAAATATTCAGAAAGAGTGGTTCATGCGGACGAATTTAGATCGGCATAAAAAAGTGCACTCCGATAGAATTCCTCTGGATAAATAAAAGAAGACTTCCGACGCTCCAATATCAGGACTTCCCAATGGCTGAACAGGTATTGGTAGTATTCGAAGGGAGGTTGTTTAAAGGAGAAAGTTTTCATACACAAGAGATTTCATAGACTAGGGGCTTACCAGCGGCAAACTGAAAGTTGGTCATTCCATCTGGACATTTTCAATCTCGTCTAGACATCCCGATAAGTTCGGACACCGAAGGGAACTCAACTCCCTCCCAAAACCCGTCATTTAATGCTTTATGCATAGCGACTCTGCCGCTACCCTGCATGCAAGCAAGTGGTTATAGTCCAAAACCGCCAATTAACAACCGCATGTGCACTAGTGTGGCAGACAGTTCTTTAGTCTAGGTCGTAGTGAGACTCTGACTCGAATCGAGTTATCGTCCAAAGTCCCCAATATTAAGCTTGGAGTGAGATTGAAACAGGTTTAACTCTGACAACAGACAGACACGGCGATCTTGGTTTGAGGATTCCAGAATCTTTAAAATTCTCATTTTAACGTATATTATTTCAAATAATCGATATTTATACCGAACAAATGTCGCTCAATTTCCACATGTAAATTAGAATTTATTATTATGGCACTTTCACGATAGCCATAATGCTTATTGCCCCGCATGTGCAACACTCAAAGAAACAATATTTATAGTTAGTCTTTTCCATCTTCCTCTGTCGAATGCGAGTGATCTCAATTCGTCCAGGTCGTCCCCCGTCTTTAGATTTTTTCTCACACGATTTAAGTCTTTGTTTAAGGCAGTCGGAAGTGTCGATCTAGGTCGTCCGCGGAAGGGTTTTTCGCAACTGTCAAAGTAATCTTCCATCGCTTTGTTAGCGGGTGCGTCCGGGTTCATTCTTAGTACATGCCCAAATAGCCTCCACCGGGCATCTATCACATCCTTGCTGATGTAAAAACACGTACACTTGTTGTAGATACCAGTGGTTGATGTTCTACGTGGCCACTCCATTCCGAGTAAGCTTCTTAGTTGCCTTCTATGGAACGAATCAGTTTCAATAGTTCGTTGAAGGAACTTCCCCATGTCCCAGCGTTGTACAGTAAAATCGGTTTCACATACGCGTTGTAAAGCCTGCATCTGATGTCAATTCCAAGTCCTTTGGCCCTTAGCAGTCCTTTCTTCAGTTTAGCCATTGCCGCATTTACAAGTGTTTTCCTCCTTAGTACATCTTCAGCGTCTCCTAGTAGAGAGCCGAGCTTATTAGTACGTCTCCATCTTTCATGAGTAATATCGTCTTCTCTTTTGATTTCCGTAATTTCAGTTTTGTTAACATTTACGCTGAGAAACCATTTCTCAAGCTCCGCAGGTGCATTTTCTAGTAGGTGTTGGAGTGCGGTCACGTCTCGTGATACAAAATCCACATCATCCGCATAAGATGTCTCTTCTATGTCTCCTATGTAGCATTTACGGAGATCGCGGAGTGCAGATTCAAGGTATATGGTGAATAGTAGAGTGGAGAGGGAATCACCCTGGGGTGTCCCAATCGTTGTTTTAAAAATGCGGGAAGTTGCTCCTTCTGTCTTCACAGATAGTCTTGTGTTCGCAAGTAGTAGTCTGATTATCCTAACCGACAATTCATCCAATATTTGCTCAAGCACATTCATCAGTTTCTGTCTGTTTATTGAGTCGAAGCTCTATTCCCAACACGGTCGTTGCGCTCTTGAATCTTTGGTGCGTTGCACAGCGCCATCTGTGACTCCATACAATGTCTGCCGTAGACCTCCCTTCTCGGAACCCACTTTGACTTGCTAAGGAATAGATCCGCCACAACCATTATCCGGCTTAGTGCAATGTTTGCCAGCACCTTGCGTATCGAATTCAGAAGTATTATCGGGCGGAGATTTTCTACTGGTCCATTTGATTTGTTCGGTTTTTGTATAGGTGTTAATAATCTATTTCGAAGTCCTAGATCGGTATTAGAATAGTCCACGAATTCTAAGAGTAAGAAACGAAAATATAAAAATTTGTTAATATCGTTAATTAAAATAAAATATGAATAATATTTATAAACGTGACTCAAATAATTATATCAAAAGTTCAAAGCATTTATAACGATAATAATGACAGCTATTTCAACTGATAATAATTTTTATACGTGTTCTAAATAAATTTGTCGCTTCTCGGCCTTTTGGCTAAGATCAAAGTGTAGTATCTGTTCTTTCCAGCTTTATATCTGGGACGCCCTTACAAGGGGCAAGATATAATGCTTATTTTTGTAACCTGGTGTGTGTTGCGAAGCTTGCTTCCGCCATACCGCGCGTCCTCCCAGTATTGCACTTCTTGTTTGGGCGCATGACCCCTTTTGGGTTTCCTGAATGAACACGGAAAACTAATTATAATTGTTGTTTAAAAAATATATTTGTCCTACCGGACATATAATATTTGTTTCTATAAAAGATGATTGACTACATCTAATTAATGGACCATCAATTGTTCCAATCGCAATCTATTCATCAATCTTTATATTGTTTAACAGTGAAGATATCTATCCATTCATTCGCACTTTTGTTTCCAAAAAAGCGAAAATCGATCCTCTCCAGTTTAGCATTCAAAATAATGTTATTAAGTGTAACCAGATTACACGTAATCATTAAACAAGACTTATTCTTCAGCTTCAAAGTGGAAGATGGTCATCCCATTTGACGGACCTTCATGTCTGTATAAGCCGACCCTATAGAGCATAGAAGAGTGTCCAGACGGGTTTGAAGCTTGTTTAACGACTTTCTTCAAGGCCATCATTTGGGAGATTTTTCTACGGAGATTGGGTGCAGGCCAAATCTGTCAAACTAGTCTTCACATCGACATGGATATAACAAACCGACTTTTAATCCGAGTAGTAATGAGATCCCAATACGATCGCATTCATCATCCAGAAAAGGTACACAAAACTACATTAGGAATGGAGTTGTGCCAAGTTGCGCTCTCGAAGCCAATATTTTGTCATTTTTTTATTAATTTGAAAATAATGTTCCTGCCATTATTGAAAACACAGAAAATTTTGTAGCATGTGGCTCAATGTTAGAACTACAATAATTTTTTGTAAAAATAACGAGTCTTGGATAACCACTTGCAAACCAGAATGATCTTGATAGCTTGATGCCCAAGGGATTAATACTTCTTCAGTTTTTTTTCACTTTGCAGAGCTTGAATCTGGAAAGTAATTGAATCATATTATTACGATAAATTTCCCAAAAACCTGGAAATCACTCTCTTCTTATTTTTAGAGTGATAACGTAAACTCATTAATTGCCTTAAACTCTCTTAATTCCCAAAGGCAAGTTTGCAATTTTAATTTGACAAATTAAAGATTTATTAAATCAAATAAAAAAAGATCAAAACATCAGTTATCTGACAAAGAAAACAAAAATTATTCAAGAATAGTCATTGTGTTGCCTGCCGATTGCAACGCAGATCAACCAGAGAAGCCACTGAGTCTCAAGTACACGTGGCTATTGAGTGTAGTCAGACGTATCAGCTTCATGAGGAAACGATACGAATTCCCACCAGATGTTTCAACTATAATGGGCAGGAACGTGAATCGGTCAACCAATGCCTTGTAGATTTTTCCATAGCCTTCATAGCATTTTCCGCGGAATACAGTATGTCTACCGTATTCCAACAATGCGGGATAGATAAAGCAGACCGATACTTGTGGATTCATAAAAATGGCTATCTTCCTCGAACGGAAAGATTGTGATTCCAGCCGGTGGTTTTCCATCTCATCCGTCCGATCTGAGAGTTTTTTTTATTAAAAGTTAAAAAAGATATAATTTCAATTATTAAAAGCATGAGATGCTAAGTAATCGTGTTTCGTAATGACTCTAGCTATTTACATTACATCCCACGTGAGAGGATAACTAAACTGGTAAAATAATAATAATAGCCTTTTCACGAGAACCATAATATTTATAGCTCCGCATAGGCAGCAGTGAGAATCGAACCCGTAACCTAAGTTACTTTAGCCCGACACCTAACCACTATGCCACCCGTAAAATAAATAACAACAAATAAGTATGTTCGAGCATAAAATTTTTAGATGTTTTTGGAATATAAAACAAAAAATATACTCACCAGCTGGGAATCGAACCCTTGTCACCGCGATGACAACGAGGTATACTAACCACTATACTACCGGGGACAAATATTTTAATTCCTATCATACATCAACGCTTACTTAGTATATGAATTATTAATGTAAAATTAATACAAGATATTGAACGTGACGAAATTTAAAGCATTTGATTCTGTGTTAGATATATTTATTTTAATTTAGAATTTTCGAGATTTGGTAACTCGTAATTTTTCGATTTTAATATGTTTAGTAAATTAAATTTCCTCGATGAAAAAAACCCAATTTATATCGAGAAATGTATTTCTTGCGCTTTCTTTAATCAGGGCCATCTTTGTCCTGGAAGATTGAATATCTTAGTTATCAGAAAAAAATGTACAGCATGACGGAACAGTGAATCAATAAAAATACATGTTTATTTCAAACACTCCGGAATCCCATCTAGACGGTAGGTCAGTTACACTCCCATTTTGTCTTTGTCTTGTGTGGATATGATGGAGAATCACTGAGACAATTTGGATGCTATGCTAGGACATGCAGAATTCACATATTATCTAGTTTTAATTTACTCATAGTCATTTAGAATAAATTCATTTATTTAAAAAATCTAGAACTAACGGAAAGTGAAGAACGGGTCCACCTTGCCAGCTCAACCAAAAAAGTATAAATAGTTTTAGAGTCCTCATGAAGAAACGAAAGTTGATGATATAAAAATTTTGTTAATATTATTAATTAAAATAATATAAGAATAATGCTTATAAACGTGACTCAAATTATTATATCGAAAGTTCAAAGCATTTATAACGATAATGTTGACAGCTGTTTTAATGATGGTTATATTTATGCGTGCATTATAGCCACCTGTCGCTTCTCGGCCTTTTGGCTAAGATCAAAGTGTAGTATCTGTTCTTTCCAGCTTTATATCTGGGACGCCCTTACAAGGGGCAAGATATAATGCTTATTTTTGTAACCTGGTGTGTGTTGCGAAGCTTGCTTCCGCCATACCGCGCGTCCTCCCAGTATTGCAGTACTTCTGGGTTGGGCGCATGGCCCCTTTTGGGGTTTCTACTGATATAAAAATATAGCTTTTTGGCTATTCACTATATCGCAATTGAGACTGGTAGGAGAGGTGATCAAGAAAGGAAGCCGAGATGGCCAGGACAGAGTTCCTTAAAATAAAGTGAATTGACCTACGACGTCAGTGTCGTATCAACAGTCAGCGATAATAAGGGTGAAACTGTCCACTATAGAAGAGGTGATCTTTGAACTCCTGACGAGACATGTCTCGATTAATAAATCCTGATGAATGCTGGTAAATGCATTAGGAAATCCAGCTTCACTACGATGGTGTCTTTCGCGTCTGATGAAGTGGAAAAATTGCTGACCGAATAAATAGCGGCTAAAATCTCAAGCCCTAGCTAAGTTGGATTCATCTTAGGGCTTAGGAGATCATAGGCTGTTTTGCCTGCAATTTTAAACGATAGGGATCTGAATACATTTTTAATTGTAATCTCCAGCATTCTGTAAGCAAACAATTTGGATGAAATTAATAGTTTACATGCTTAGTCTTGTCTTTTCATGGACAAAGTAACCACGACAAAATTGCGGAAACCTCAACAATTGAGTAAGAAAGACCAAATGATCTTTTTTTGTTCTATCCTGGCACTGGGTATCACCAAAGACAGGTGGATCACTTGAAGTCACTCTAGAAGAACAAAAGGAAGAACAGAAGATAGTAAGAGAAATCTAGCCACATGGGACAACACCAAAATTCCCAGTGGCAGGACGAGAAAACTAATTAAAGTCCAAATTGATTTTTAAAATATTTAAAATAAATTAATTTTTAGTTAAATTTTTTCAATTTATTAACAATTGAAAAAACATAGCTTGTCTGATAAATGATAACAAAGCAATTGTGTGCACGAGCATTTTCAATAATAAACTCAGTTGCATTACTGGTATCTAAACTTTTAAACTTCAGTGCACAGCAGTTTACTTGTTCAATGTCGGAAGCGCTTATCTAAAACTCTCCCGTGTTTACTACCTACAGATATTTCGTCCGTCCATTATCCAACCTCAAGCCGTATTTGCAATACTTTTCGCTATTGGATTGATTCTCTGTGGACTTTTTGGATTAGTAACATCGATCATCAGCACTCGTTATATTCAGAAAAGTTACTTCATTTTTATGTCCGCTGTTATTATAGTCTTCGGCATTTATTTTATCACAGTCATTGTCCTTAAGCAGAAGGTCAGTCCTTGAGTCCAATTTAGTCGGAATATTTAATTTCAGATATCATAACAAACGGCGTAAAATCTGGCAATAAGGAGCTCTTTGATCTGCAGAAAGAGGTCATATTTCAGCTTAAATTTCAGCTAAAGTGTTGTGGCTCAGAAGGCGCAGCTGACTATTTGCAAAATAAGGTTGAGATTCCCAGGAGTTGTTGTCCTTTGGATTCAAATATTTCGTGTATTAAAGACATGGCTTATATAGTATCATTTCGATGAGATTTTAAAGGGATGTAGTTTTAGAGTTTATAAGCGCTATGACGGCTTTATCGTGGACCTGTCACTTTTGGGATCCTTAGTGTTACTATTTTTGGTTCTCTGATTGGTAATTTTTAGCTACTTGGCTTAATTGGATCAAGATTGCTTTTGAAGTATGTAAAACTTAATTTAAGACGTTATTAAATAAACTTATTTTATTTTTTTCTTAGGTAGCGTAATTGTTAGTGCTGTCACTCGTGGGTTCGACCAATCAAAGACCTATCACTCGATCTGTTCAAATTTTGACTATGACATACAACAGTTAATAATTCTGTTATTCCTCCATAAGACGGACATATTCAATTTTTCTATGTAGTTAGCTTTACTTTAGCTACTAAAAGAATTACAAATGTGCCTTTAGCAACAGGTTCGTTACAAATATTCCCCTATCAAAGTCGAACTGAGTGATCGCAGCTACTGAGCTGCTGCTGTAAAGCTTTCGCTTCCAAATATCAGATTGGCTCCTCCTAGTGCTTGCTAAATCCTTTTTCTGAGGGTCATCCAGGTAAACTTGCTCGTCTACGCTTTGGAAATTATTTCGATTTACCAACATAGATATAAACTGAATGATGCGGAAGATGTCTTCAGTTCTTTTTGCAACCTTTCCATGTTGACAGCAAGTTCACTTTTCTAATGTCCACTTGTACGATGTCCATCTACCACACTGAAAGTGATCGATATATAGGAATGACCATAATTTGCCGCGTCTTCTCATGTAAGTTAGTTAGGACAGAGTTGACTAACTATCTAAAATCCTGCAATTTGGGGGAGACGATATCTGACCTAGAAATCCTTACAGTCAATGGTGTCCTCTCTTAGAATTGAAAATTTTTATGTATGGAAATAAGCTCAATAAGCAACTCCCGTCTAGCTTATCTCTATTTCTCCTTATGATACTCTATTCAATACGGTTCAGCAGGGTTAATGATCAGCTTCCAATAAACCTCGAGGTTCCCACAGCTTCGGGTTCGAAAATAAACGGTCCACCAAGATTTTCGATTTTTCTCGGGTTTTTCCGAGCCTGATCCAAGGTTGGAGCTGAAAAGCCATCCACATAGGTGGTACCCCAAGCAAGGTATCTTCCCTTTTAACGGAAAAAATGTTGTCCCATAGAGCCTTTTGTTCGTGACGTCTAGTCAGGAGGCTCCAGCTGTGCAGGATACCTAACGTTCTCGAGCCATCTCGCAGTTACTTCATTCAGTGTCTCGTGCTTATCCCAGCGCTCCGTCCGTCAGCAATATCAACCATCTTCCAATATCTGAACAGGTGCCTCATAGAAACATTGAGCCCAAGTCGGAAGCAGATTCCAATTCCCGTTGAGTCAGTGTCCAAAATGTTTTAAGTGATACACGAAAAAGATCCCTGAGATGCGCACCGTTCTCACTTGTAAATGCGGAGGATAAGAATGTCTGCCACAGTTGATCTGATTCTGCTTAGATCTCCTCGATAAATCGTCCCAGCTATACTGTTTCTCTGATTTTTTTGAAGCCAAAATTTTAGATGTGGCCAAATTTCTCAAGCAAGGCAGGCTTGCGGGTCAGCTTGCTCGAGTAGTTTAGGATCTGGCGAGTGAGGTCGCTAACAACGTTGACCAAAGAAAGGAAAGCAAGGAATTTTGGTTTGTTAGGCCAGTAGATAACGATCCTTCAAAAATGGAGAAACGTTTGAATTGGGTCCAACAAATTTCGTATAAAGAAATGTTCATTTATTTCTCAATAGACCACCTTAGTGTCTTCTAGGGGTTCATATTTTAAAAATACTGGACTGTCTGTAAATTTGGCGGAAGAGATTGGTCAGGATAATAGTCCAATGTTGAAAGTTTTGTCTCTTCACGACGAAAAGAACAACAATCTTATTTCTTTATGGCAAAATAAAGTTCCTATTGTTACAGAAGAAGAGATTTTCCAATGTCACACAAGTCCACCCGGAATCAACGGAAAGAAAGAAAACATTTAGTCCTCGTAGTTGCGGGAATCCCACCAGTGGAATGAGGAAGAGCAAACGACTCCTTTTCGCACTATTATAGCACTGGGCGCCACCCGACAAAGGTGGATAGCATAACGACACTCTAAAAAACAAAGTAACAAAAGAAAGTATGAGAAATATAACCACGTGGCATTATTATTATTAACCCCAAACATTAAATAAAAAAAGATAAAAGATAAACTAGAAATACTCAGCATTTAGAGATCGTTTCCAGTTCTGCCCAATTGAAACCGAAACTGTTAGGAGAATAAGTAAAGGGGTCGCTAACAATATTGGAAATGTGATTGTGGTACAACTCAGAGACCCTCACGAACGAAATGGTTTTCTAAGTGCTTAGAAATGGAGATGCTAATGTTCCGGTTGAAGCATTATTTGTTACTAATTTTTACTAAAATAAATTTTAAAAAAAATATAATAATTTATTTTAGAATGGTTAACCTAAAATTACAATTAAATAGCGTATTTGCGCAAGTAAAATAATGCCGTCAGCTCAATCAGGTAGGGTGTTGTTTGAAATTCAAGTTTTATCTACTACCGGATACGTTAGCTGGTACAATGTGGAAAAAGGCTTTGGCTTCATAGAAAGGTATTCTTATTAAGTTTAAAATAGGGATGATAACGGCCAATCTATATTTTTCCATGTGGTAATGTTTATATTGAAAATAATAGAGAAACATATCACAGATTTCGGGAAATAATTCGTGGAGTCTCGATAAGGGAGAACATGTTGAATTCCAAGTTAGAAATGGAAAAAGGGGCATTGAAGCCTTTAATGTGAATGGAGTAGATGGTAAAAAACCGTTAGGAAATCGTTCGTTCGACTTGGTTTTATTTCTTATTACTTTTAGGACGGCTTAGTGTTCCACCCACACAGAAAGCCTGTTAAAAAACAGTCTGAGAATAATGTTTCGTGATTATTTTTTAATGTTTAATTTTGTTTGTAAAGTTATGATAAAAAATGAAATATCGAACAAATCATTAGGAGTAAGTAAATTAATAGTCTGACTTATTAATTGTCTACCCACGTGCTATGTTGCTTTCATCTAGAATTTGGTTTTTCGTATTTAATTGTTTATCTTCATAATACCATTGATTGGTCTAATAGCTTCATAAACGTGATTAAATCACGTGGTTGAGTTTTGCATCACAATGATTATTAATCCTCTCTTTATTCGATTACCCTTCATTGGTCTTATATTTCAGGACCCATGGTATTTATGACCATCCATTCTACTGAAGTCTATGGATTCGTAATCTTTGTTGTCCGATATACTTTTTAATTTTTTTTAATGGAAAAAATTTTATTAACAAAAAATTTGAATAATTAAGCTTTTGCTGATAGGATTGAGTATACGTTTCCACGTAATACGACAATCCTGACTTGTTGTCTTAGCCAGAACGATTCGCAGGGTTCTTTTTAGACTCGCTAGTTGTCCTCCTATTTCATTCAGAAAGGCCGCTGTTCCACACATTTCAGTGTGAATATGGGAAAAACGTCATTTTGTTTGGCCTCTTGCCATCTCCACGATCTAGTCCAGCAGGCTCTAGTTGAGCTGGGATCCTGCAGCCTCGAGGGTTCGCAGAATAACATTATTCAATACGCTGTGACTAGGTGAGCGACCTGGACTTTTTTTTCAAGACAAAGGATATAGTCTTTTGGTGTCAACTGTTCCTCCACAACGACATCTGTGTTGTTTGGCAGACGTCAATTCCCAATCGTTGTGCTATTCCGATTCTCACACAATCGTCGTCCATAAGTGTTCCAAAAGATGCGCATGGAAATGCGTGGAGCAATGCACCACTCCCATTTTGTGCAGCAGATAGCAAACAGACAAGCCGGTGTTGGTTCGAGTCTTGCTTTAGACCAGTGGTTCTCAACCTTTTTGGTCTGCGAGCCAAATCAATAATTGTCGTATATCATCACATCCGGGTAAAGTATCATGATAAGTCTTACTTATCATTGGTTACCGGCTTCTTTTCGGAGGAAAACGAAATTTTTAATTTCGTCCAAAAACATGCTCGACGTAGTATGGGACAAAAAAGGAAGACTTTGACATCTGTCTCCGATTTTTAAAGAAAAAACGAAATTTTTTAATTTCGTCAAAAACATGTTCGACGTAGTATGGGACAAAAAAGGGAGACCTTGACATCGGTCCCGATTTTCAGATTAATTAAGGTGAATTAAAGAATGGATTATAGTTTATTTGAGAAGGAGTTAAGGAATATTAGAGAGTGGATTAAAGTGTATTAGAGAATGTGTTAGGGTAGATAAAAGAATGAATTATGGTGTATTAGAGCAGGGGTTCTCAACCTGGGGTCGATTCGACCCCCAGGGGTCTAAAATCAATCCAGATCGATCGTAAGGGGGTTGAAAATAAATTTAATATATTTAATCTTTTTCAATTTAAATTAAGTTAGTTTATTTTTAAAGTGGTAAACCTTTGTTCTTTAAAATTTTTAAAATTACCATGCATGTTTTTGTTTGTGTATGAGTCGTCCTTCTACATTAAAAATTCGTCAATATAAAAATGAATATTTGGAATTTGGATTTATAAAATTTTTTTTGATAATAGACCATATTGCTTACTGTGTAACAAGTTATCAAATGATGCAATGAAACCGTCCAAATCTTTAGGAGTAAACATTCGGATAAAAAAGATAAACCATTAGAGTATTTTGAAGAATTAAAGGATTTTTTCGTAAACAAAAAACGATTGACAGTTTTTACAAATAGTATTGAAAGAAACAAAAAATACTATTTTTTTCGCTTCAAATTGACGAAAGTCATACATGTGACAACCAATAAATTCTAATGGGATATGTCAGGTTAATCTTATTAGAAGCTTACCCTTTAAGATATTTTGACGATCATGCTATTCCTACAGAAGCTTTATTATTCGTCAAATATTTGGAAACTGATATGACTGGATTTTCTATTTTTTCCGTAGTCAAATTATTTTTGGATGACAAGAAGATTCCATATGAAAATTTGGTCTCTTGTGCCACAGATGGTGCAATGTCTATGGTTGAAAAATATAAAGGATTCGAGGCATATTTGAAAAAAATATGTCCAAATGTGATTCATATACATTGCGTTCTACATACACAACATTTTGTTTCAAAAGCTCTTTCGCCAATTCTACATGAAACGTTAAATATAGTTATTAAAACCATAAACAAAATTAAAGCAAACAGCAAGTATGACCGTCTTTTTAGAAAATTTTGCTATGAGGCTAAAGAAACATATGTTCGTTTGTGCTTCACACTGAGGTTATAGTTTCCAATTTTATTTTATAGGTACGATGGTTATCAAAGGAAAATGCATTAGAACGATTTTCAATATTATTTGACAAAATCGTAAATTTTCTTACTTCTGGGTGATAAAACTTTAGCAGATTTAATTGTATCGGAAAAGAAAAAATTGTTTATTTGGAAAATTTAATGAAGTTTTATTAGAACTTCAGGGAAAGTATGTGACGTTAATAGATTGTAAAAGAATTATTCAAATATTTATCGAAAAAATTAAGTTATATAAATATAACTTGGAAATAAAGAAATTATTATAACATTCCTGAATTCTACTCAATTAATCAAACATTTGATGATGAAGATATTAACAACTTTTTGCAACATTTATTAAGTATAGAAAAAGATTTTGATTCTTTCCAAGATATTCTTGAATTAGAAATTCCATCTTGGATGATTAATCCGAATTTGTCAAAGCCAGAAAAACAAAAAGAAATTATTCAAGAGGAATTAATTATGTTAAAATTCAATCCAGAATTAAAACTATATTATAATGATTCACAATCACCTGTTATTTTTTGGCAAAATATGAAAGTGAAGGAGAGTTATCCAAAATTGTGGACAGAAATAGCACAATTGCTACTCTATTTTCCTACATCATACTGTGTTGAATGCGGATTCAGCATTCTACATAGAATCGAAAATAATAACGAAACAGATTGGAAGTGTCCCTTAGAGGAGATCTTCGTTTAAAAATAACACAAATAGAGCCAGATATCGAATCTTTGGTCAAAAAACATCAGTCACAGGGATCCCATTGGTATTTAATTTTTTTATTATAGATTTATGCTAAGATACCAACTTAACATCGAGTATATACTTTTTTTGTTTTATTTGATTATTAACAATGAATTCATTTTAGATAATTAACTAATTTTACTTAGAATTGTCTGTTCTAAATAAAAAAGTTTTAAGGGGTCGATTAAATATTAGGGGGTCGAAAAAAAAGTCAAGGGGTCGACGAGTAAAAAAGGTTGAGAACCCTGTATTAGAGAATGGATTTGGATGTAATGGAGAATGGATTAGGGTGAATTAAAAGATGTGTTAGGGTAAATTAGAGAATGAGTTATGTTGTATTAGAGAATGGATTAGGGTAATTAGGAGTTAGTTTTAATAAGAAAATGAGATTGAGTAAATAAGAGAATGAGTTAGCGTAAATTAAAGCATCGGTTGTTTCTATACATTCATAAAGTTTATTTTATTGCATATTACGATGCTTGACCTCTAATTAAATTGACTTGTACTTTTTATCCATAAATTCTCTTTTTATTTTTAATATTAATATATTATTACTATAAATAACTCCTTAGTTAAAAGATACCCAAATTTTATAATACATAATTCAAAAATGAATTTTTTAGGGTTTCTGTGTTATGCAAGAAATAAATTTTTGAACTTTTGCCTTTGTTATGTTTTCAATCCTTTTGATAATGTGCAATTGTTCAATATTTGTGGTTATCATGGATATATTGTGATTCCTTTGGTTTCATTAAGACTCCTGTAACCACATGTTTTGGACAGATAAGTTTAACTTATCAGCCCGGATTCGAAGATGGCCACGGGTTCTCACACTATACGACAATAATTAACAATTGGTTCGCTGGCCGCAAAAAGTTTTTTAAAGAAAATTAAACATTATTAACTAAAACTTATTTGAGAATTGAATCTGCTTTCCTTCTACTATTCTTCAAAATAGGGACTCAGTTTTTATGACGACGTAAGTAAAAGTTGTATATGATGTTCATAAGTTAATTGGTTGCAAAATTTGGTTGTCTTCAAAAACGAAGAATTTTTTCCCATTCGGGGTTAAATGCACGAATTTTTGAATAATTTTTATACTTCTTTTAACACGTTTTTCAGATATCACAATTATTATTATTACCCCAGGGTTACCATTGTAGGCCCAGCACAAACAGTCATAACTAATTAGTCCAAGAAAATCTGCTTGTGCTGACCAAATCCATCTACCAATATTTCATTACAGGCTTTTCTCTTTCGAAGGGACGTGGAGAAATAGGTCCGCCCTTTCCTATTTCGTCGCATGTCCTACCGTCGCGGACATCACTTCATTCTTCAGCGGAATAGTTTTTTTCATAATGTGATCTTCATCAAAGGATTTGGTCAGGGAGAGGTAGGAAGATCCCTTTCAACTACTGTGTCGTACCAGAAGGACTCGCCTCACGTGTGGGATCTGTTTGACAAGAATTGACCTTCACTGAAAACTTTGTCCTTCGGATTCGAACCCACGACCTTCAGTCATCAGACGTTACGTTCAGTCAAAAGGCCAACCACGTGGCATCAATGACAATCACATGGAAAGATTATAATGCGAGTCAAAATTGATTTTGGAAATATCAATGATAAATTTAATTTTATTGTTAAACATAATTTTTTTACAATTTATTTATTCAATAAAATATCAATACTTGAAAAAAATCATAACTTGTTTTTAAATGTAGCGAAGCAATTGTGCGTACGAGTATTTTCGATAGTAATCTCAGTTGCATTATTGGTATCTATAATTTTAAATTTCAGTCCACAGCCGGTTACTTGTTCAATGTCGGAAGCGTTTATCTAAAATCGGGAGAAGATTTGTTAGACGTGCAAGTTTGCCTGTTAGGAGTTGATCTTGTATGAATTGGATTTTGAAGCTCCATAGGCCCATGAGGCACATGCATACTCTATCGTCGTTTTAGAAGTTGATTGTACAAGACGACAGCGCATTCCCGTGACGGCCTGAACTTTAAGAGCGGTTTCATTATATTCTGTTTCCTGAGACCCTTTGTCATAACGTTCTTCACATGTTGAGAAAATGTCATCAAAGGGTCGAAAGTCACTTCCAGAATAGTTGGATGTATCTGTAAAGGAAAAGAGTCTCCATAATAATAATAGCCTTTTCACGAGAGCCATGATATTTATAGCTCGCATAGGCAGGACACACACTTTTATTTAAGAGTGGCATAGTGGTTAGGTGTCGCTAGATGAATCCAACTTGGCTAGGGTTGAGATTTTATCCGGATGTGAGACGCTATTTATTCGGTAAGCAATTTTCCACTTCATCAGACGCGAAAACACCATCGTAGTGAAGCTGGACTTCCTAAATCATTTAACAGCATTCATCAGGATTTATTAATCTAGACTTGTCAGGACTCCAAAGATCAACTCTCGTATAGTGGACAGTCTCACCCTTATTATCGCTTACCGTTGATACGACACTGACGTCGTAGGTCAATTCACTTTATTTTAAGGAACTCTGTCCCTGGCCATCTCGGCCTCCTTTCTTGATCAACTTTCCTAACAATCTCAATTGCGAGATCCTGAACTATCCACAGGGTTTGCTGGTGATCTGCCTTAAGACCTGATCTTTAGGCTAAGCCAAACAATTAGATACCTATAAAATTATGGTCAATAACTAAATTTTTATAATAGTAGAAACCCCAAAAGGGGCCATGCGCCCAACCCAGAAGTACTGCAATACTGGGAGGACGCGCGGTATGGCGGAAGCAAGCTTCGCAACACACACCAGGTTACAAAAATAAGCATTATATCTTGCCCCTTGTAAGGGCGTCCCAGATATAAAGCTGGAAAGAACAGATACTACACTTTGATCTTAGCCAAAAGGCCGAGAAGCGACAAATTTTTTTAGAACACGTATAAAATTATTATCAGTTAAAATAGCTGTCAACATTATCGTTATAAATGCTTTGAACTTTTGATATAATTAATTGAGTCACGTTTATAAATATTATTCATATTTTATTTTAATTAACAATATTAACAAATTTTTATATTTTCGATTTTCGTTTCTTACTCTTAGAATTCGTGCACTATTTTAATACCGTGTGGCTTAGGTTAGGTGTCGGGCTTAAGTGACTTAGGTTACGAGTTCGATTCTCGCTGCTGTTCACCTGGTGGAAGTTTCCACGCATCTATGATGCCAATTGATTAGTTAAAATTAACTGTTCTTTACTTAAATAAAGTGTGTGTCCTGCCTATGCGGAGCTATAAATACTATGGCTCTCGTGAAAAGGCTTTATTATTATTATTAATATTACAAAAAATATTAATTACCGAAACAAAAATCAATATTTTTAGATACTTGAAATTTTTAACTCTTTTTTAGGTTTTTTCTTACCTAATCTTAGCCCATTCAGCTGACCTTACGATGTCGATGTATCCATCAACGGAATAGACACGTGGTGAGGGATGGGGACCTCAAACTTTAATTTTTCCAACTTTCCTCCTTCCACGCTTCTGTATTTCATCAGTGTTATCAGCAGTTTAGCCTTCCTTCAATTCGGGCACAACATGATCTAAACAAGAGGAAGTGTAATTCTCAGTCGTCCACGATAACCCCCATATATAATAAATGAGATAATCTTTGACTTAGAAAAATCATTCAATGATAAACTGCGTATTTCATATAAAATAGAGAATCCTCAATAGGAGTCAATTTTTCAATTTACATCACCACTCAAGCGCTATGGATATTTCATAATTAATCGCTCAAAATAGTTCATTAATCATTCAATCGATTTTCATGGCAAATTGTCTAATATTTACTGATGCAATTTCTGGCTCTGATGATCTCTACAGGAATGTAGGAAAAAGGTTCTAAAACAGCTCTTCCACGTCTTGGTCTTCAGGATACTGAAAATCTAACCTCATTATGAGTTTTAAGGTAAAAATATATTTACCATTATGAATACTGCACTTTGAGAATTGTTAGCTATAGCTTCTCCCAGATAGGACACACACTTCATTTAAGTAAAGAACAGTAATCATAACTAATCGATTAGGGAGAACCAAGGAATGCTCTTCACTTCTGCTTTTGTTGGGTGTGAGTCCTTTTGTAGACGATCCGGTTCCGCAGTGAGATGTTCCACTATGACGGCGTCACTAGTCAAGCCAAAGCATCGTAGATGCGTGGAACCTTCAGTCGGAATGTATAGCAGCGAGATTAGGTGCCATCAGGCCTTTTGCATGGCATTCGTTACACTTCGCCACTCGTTACATTCGTTACTTACCCTTATCCCAATGTTAATGATTAGAATGTGACGCTATTGATCGGGAAACCCTATAACGTTTATTGTCGAATACTGCTAATAATGATTATGAGAGACAATATCTCAGCTTTGACACTTTATCTTTGACTTTTATCCCAATGAGAAGGTACTTATGAAACAATCTTGAAACTTCTCAGAATAATCAAGCTTGTTAAAATCCGCTAATAAATAGTTATGGTTCATGTCGATTTGCGGCCAGCTAATAGGTGGTTATGCTCACAATGTGATGATTTACGTAAGGTCTGCTTCTTTTTATGATGGATAAAAGCCCTTGTTTTTCTTTATGTGACGAATTAAGAGGCACATAAATTTTAAGTTTTGAACAAATTGCGGTCGAGTCATCGGAAGCCGTTGGTCCAATGACGGCTGAGTTTTTTGCGCGAACTTGGAGGAATGCTTGCCAGAAAGAAAAGGGATCAACGAGAAGGGTTATGACTGAGACAAAAGATTGGAATAGCCATACTCCGAGGGAACTCGTTCGCGATCCACGCAGCCGGCTTCCTCAACTAACATTTGTTTCTTTGTTAAATAATTGTCTTCAATAAAAAACAAAAAACAAATAAAATAAATGACAGATTTCCTTACGAATACAGACACAGAAATCTGAATAAAATAAATGGCAGATTTACTTAGGAAGAACATGGAAAATCAGAGGTTGCTCGTATAAGATGATAGTTAATATGATTCTATGTATGCTCATAATAATGCGTCGCTTAATTCGCGTTAATGTTGCTCGTCAAAATTATTGATTAAAAAAACAATTTTATGTAATCTCAAAGTGGTACAAAAATTATCTTTTTGATGTTAAACAAAGGTAAGAATCGAGTGGGATTGTCGCCAAATGTCAAAAAAATATTAACTTATAAGCAAAATTAATCAATAAGGTCCCCACTGACATAATCGACGTTGTTTTGCCTCACACGATCGCAACGGAGATCAACTAGAGAAGCCACTGAGTCTCACGTGCGTCGTGGCTATTGAGTGTAGCAGACGTCCTAACTTCTTGAGGAATCAATAAATAATTAGCTGTATAGTCACTAAATTCCACAGGGCATATATACAAACAACAGTGCTCAAGGGAAAGCATGAGAGCGTGTTTTTTACACACCACGTGAGTCCTATTGCGCAACTTACAGTGCACAAAATAATTGTAAAAAAGTTGTCTAAAATCTATGCTAGGGGCAAAAAGAGGGAGTACTGTCTGTTTATTTCTTTGCATGACCCCAAGACACTCCAAGAAAGGAGGTAATTGTAACCGAACTAATTAGATGATCTTTGATCCTATATCGCACTTGCCATTATCATTCTGTTGTCATCGAGAAACCCCTAGTGTCTCCCCTTGTGTCTACATAAGAAATCGATGGGAGACAGATGTCTAAAAAAGGACCGTTCATTTTCAGAACGTAATATGTACGAGAATAGTAGATTCTTCGGATCTTGTCAAATTGAAGGAATTTGTGGCTATTCTTCTTATCGGCGACTCCGACAGGGGAGTGTCAAGGGTAGGGTCTATTTAACTTCATAAGACATGTTTTTATCGTGTAAGGAGCTGATGTTGCCATGAACACTGGGTTAAAAAAAAGAACGTCACAGCTGACCTAGTTAATAGTATGGATAATTAATTATTTTTTGATAATAACAAAAATTTTCAATAAATAATAAATAAATAAAAATCATCGAAATAAAGGTAAAAAGTGCTGTTCGACGCATAAATTGAATAAACTAAAATAAATCACAAAAATACTCATAATTCTTAGGATCCAGTTTATCCCTCAACAAATCCAACTCATTACGCAGTCTGTTGTAATCTCTCCTATCACCCGAACACTCCCGCTATTACATTAAGCCACATTATACAGCAATATTAAGAACCGACATCATTCTATGCAGAACCATCTCCCTGTCGATTTACCGTTAGAAACAACTTCTAAAGAGCATCCCAACTGAGGTAACACAAAACACTACTTTATTAACAGCAGTGATGACAGATTTAATATAATCATTAATATGACTCAACTTAAGCTTCAATACAGCGTGCTTTATCAGCACATTTTGACTGAGTCATCACCCTTAGCTTTCTTAATGTGAATAAGGTAACATACGGTCACTTCACTGTCGCAATTCAGCACACGTAAGGAGGACACGGCAGATTCTTTCAGTTTTATCAGTGAATTCAATCTGGTCTGCAATATTATAAAAGTACACCATTTGTAGTAATAGCTCATTGAAAGCTATGTTTTTAGTCACCACCCTTCCACGTTGAATTTTGCTACCTTGTCTGCTCAATTTTGTGGTCCCGTTGTTGTATCCACCAATATTGATCATTTTTTGAGGAGCAATGCTCTACTTATTAGATTAATACAACAAACAGCCACGTCAAAATCGTCAACCACATAGGCGCCCATATTATCGAAAAGCACTCTAAATGAGTTCCTTGAATAGTCTACAGCGTTTATAGTCCCTTCGAACAATCCATCATAGGGTTTCCTCATTCTAACTAGGTCGTTAAGGGAAAAAATACCTAAGACTTGAGTTCCTACGACAATTGAGGACGGAATCTCCTGTGGGAGATCGTGAAATTTAAAGTCGTGATTTGAACGGGGTTCGGAATTCTGTATGGGCGGGTAGGAAAATGAAGATGACTGAAAATCTCTATTGAAGTTGTTAAGGGAAATTTTCTTCCTCTGTAGAAGACTCACACGGCTTCTTTTATCGTTCAAATCTCGGATAGAATCCTGAAAAAAGCCTGAGAATGTCTGAGAATGAAAATAACAACATACCTTCGGGGCTTTCCTAGGGCTCTCCGTATGGCTCTCCATTGCAATTTTGTGAGTTGAAAAGTCTTAAGTTCTGGGAAATTTAGTTTTATCTTTGTTTGAAATTCATTTTCTGCCTCAAATATTGCTCTGAATTATTTTAGAATGAGTATACTTATCGACATCGCTGTAAAACCATTCGTAACAGACCCATCTGTGAGCTAAGGGAAGTTTTAAAAAGTTTTTTAATTGGTTTATATTTTTGGAGCACAAGTAATTTTTGTGAATATCTTGGTTCAAAATGAATTCCATTATGTTATGTTTACGATAAAAAATCACCACAAGCAACCACAAAAAATAGAACAAATATTTAGCGGTCATAATTTTATAAATTATTTGAATAAATTATTAATTAAAAAATAAATAAATAATTTATTTTTAAACTCACTCTTATTTCATTAAAAATTTCTAAATAAATAAAATTCCTCTTATTTAAATTCGAAATTTATTAGAACTGTCAAATATTTAAATATAATCTAGTTAAAATTCTATATTCGATTTATCGGCAATTGACGTTAATAATGATTAATTTGTCCAATTAATATCTCAAGCTGTTTTATTTAACAATAGAGAATATTAATACGTGTTATTAATGTGTCTATGGTTATACTATTATGCGACCAACATGCAATTTAAAAGGCAGAAATTAATTTCCAATCCAATTAATTATATCTTATTTAGAAAAAAGTGAGTAAAAAGAAAAAAGTGAGGTCATATAGCGGCCGCCATGACTGTGTGGCTATTCCCTCTCAGGATGGTGAGCAAGATTCGCTCAAATAATCAGCAACGCTCATGGGGGTTTTCTGATCGTGTAGAAATCCGATTCCCTAGACGACTCAGGAATTCCAGTATCTAAGATGCAAGGGAACCAACATCTCAACGGCGATTGGAACGAACAAAAAATCATAGGACGTGTCCAATTAACTACACAGAAAAATAGTTTTTAAGCGTTAAACACAGACGATTGCCGCTTAATTATAAATTGATTTTTAGCTATTCATTGACGCGTGAAAAACAGATGGTCATTAAAAACTCGAGATACTTTTCAGTAACAAACATAGATCCATAATTAAAATATTCAAAAATTTTAGCTAACTTGTGATTCTTTTGGCTGTCCCGAGGAAGGTGATACATATTCAAGTTCCTCCGATTTGGGTCAGACTGAATTCGAATCCAGACATTGGCGATCTAATTCTCTTTTATTTCCCAGAGTTCGTTTATCAAATGTTTCCCGAGTCCATTAAGGAAGTGGTTGAGAGGTTATATCCACTTTGAGGAGATGAAGATATTGAGTGTAATAAAGCTATAGCGCATCGGAGTTACCCCACCAGTTTAACCTCCCAACCGATTAACAACTAGATTCAAAACATGAGTAATATATTTTATGAGGAATGGAATTGAATGAACGTTATCCACAAGATTATGAATATAATTTTATATAAAAATTAACTTCCATTTTAGTTAAAAAAACTAATCCAGTTTAAAGTCTCAATGTTTCCTCTAAAACCTTTCTCCTCTTATAAAAAGAGTTATCGATCTGCCACTTGTCTTTTATTTTCACTCATATCAATCACCACATTATCACCAAACAGATCGCAGCTCCCCCGCGTGTGTCCCGCTTTTGGAAAATCTGACAACTTTAATGACCCACTAGAATTTGTCATGTTGATCGACACAAGCGACTTCTGTCCTCAATCTAAAAAGATGGTTAGACAGAGGTCGTTGTTAAAGGTCATGAAATGGCAATCTAGTATGGAACCGAATCTCCTACTTCTGAATCGCGGTTATCATGGTTTATGAATGAGTCAATACGTCCGAATTTCTTGAGGTAGACTAGGTACTTATTGCTTATCCGGTTGTCTGTGTCGACAGCCATCGTGCGGAAGGTACATCGATTGAGGACTCTTCAAACTTCTTTTTTAGCTCTGCAGCGGAAAGTTCCCTTACCAAGCTCTCGATGATATTACTGGGGGACAGAGAGTCGAAACACGTTGCATCCAAACTAACGGTTTCTCCTCCTCGAACGGAAAGATTGTTACTCCGTCCGGTTGCTTTTCGTCTCCCCAGTCCAGGCCAGTTGGTTCCACTATAGAAAGGTGTCCGACAGACTCCAGTGCGCGTTTCACAACATCATTTAAGTTAGTGTTCGGCGAGAATCTCCCAGCACATCTTCTGCATAAGAAGGCGTGATGTCCGTAGACATCGACAATCAGCCCGCATGGTCAGCGGTGAGCCTGTCATATTCTCAGCCCAAGATTGATAGAGATACAGATGCGGACCGACTCATCATATAAATGCATGCCAACGGAAGGTAACAATCAGTACTCCGCTTCCTTCAGATCTCCCAGCGATCAAACAGTGTTGATTCATTTTTAAGTAGTCTCGCATATTTATCTTCAAATATGGTTTTATAGTGATTTTTCTACTACATCTGGGTTTCGGATGCTTGCAGCCCTTCTGGTAGCCAAGCAACAGCATACTCAGTATAATTGGTCAATGATTCAGTTACATTAAATTCACCAAAGAAAAATAGTATTTTTAAGTGAAATCAAATTTAGTCCCGAGAGTGGATAATAAGAATCAATTTATGAATAAATAAAAGTAAATAAAATTGTTCCAAAGACCAAGGGTAAAACCAAACTAACTAATTCCTTGATCCAGAAGAACCTTCACCCAAAACAGGGATTCAGAGGACTTTTCCGGGGAGCTGAGGTCGATTCCAGAGCTCGTCGCCAGGAAACTAAATTGTTTCCCGATTGAATAAATATTAGATCCTTTTGATTTCAGACAGGCATTGGGCGTCTCCTTAGTGAGGTGGATCCAATGACGCCATCAGATGAAAGAAAGATGCATCTTTCACCAATTATCCACATTGCACCAAAAAACATAATATTTCGTTTTTTGACTTAATTAAAAAAGTTAAATATCATTTTATTAGCATTTGTTTTTGAGTGGTTGAGATCTCTTCGGTACTTAGTCAGATAAAAGAAACTATTAGAAAGGATAGTAAGCAGTTAAGCTAGTCTTAGACTTAATATTTAATACAGGCTTATAATCAAATTTAAAAACTCACTAATCATACAAAAAGTAGTTATGGATTACTACAATTCCTTACAGTGGACAAAGGCGGATGACTTGATTACTAGATGCCGTTGTAGTTTCACAAGTGAATCCGCGAGAAACTGCAGACTTTTATGGTTGGTGTCAAACCAACTGTCAGTCTTCTTCGATTATTCCTATGCGAATTTCTCCATCTATCAAAGGTTGAAGTACGATTTGGATGTTATGCTATAGTCGATAACCTCTCATAATAACAGACTTATTAGTTAAAAAGATATTGCATAATTACATAAATTAAAAATGTAAGAATAAATGAAAAAATTGAGATTACAAAAAATGAGATAAATAAAATGTAAACTAAGAGAGCGGTTACAGTGTCATTAGTATCGATAATGGGAATCTTGAGACATGTTATATCTATAATTAGAGTCCTGTGAGTATATTTGGAAGTTATCCCTGTCATCATTATTGCTGATATCACTATGGGGTTGAGCACTGTTTCCGTCTACCTACAAATAATCCTATACAAATAAACATAGTTGGACTCAACATTCCCAGAAACGTCTGCATTCCCTCTTTGTTTCGTCCCCGAAGCCAGAACCCTTTGATGAAATGAACGCAAATAAGATGGCTGAGATGTAATTTGCTCTAAAAATCTCCCCCGAAAAATACGTTCAGGTTGTTGCTGCATCATGAATCTCATCATTGTTTGGCTGTCAGTCAGCATCGACATTGGGACTGGGTAATTCATTTTATAAGCCATATCCCGGTCTTTCGGAATATAGGAATAATGGTCAACAGGTTTGGCATTTTCCCTTTTTTCCGTTGAAGACTAAAATGTAAAAGAAACAAGCTACCTTAGAAAGTTCTCTAAACTGATATGTCGACTGTTTTAAATTGTTCAGAGGACCTTCTACAAGGACACCACAATCCTTGAAGTAAAGGATGAGTTCATTCCATAAAGGGTTCTTAGAGAGAACACGTGCATTTCCAATTATAATAAGTCCATATCTAGCATTAATTTAACAGTGTAACCTAGCTCTCGTCAAGGCCACGTTGAGGCGTCTGATGTCGTCCAGAAACCCAATTCCTTGATGCTCATTGGATCTTACGCAGGACAAGATTATGTAATCCTTTTCTCTTCCTTGAAATGCGTCCACACTGGCGACTTCGATTTCCTAAAATAATCAAAAATGCTTGACCTGATAAAGACGAGAATTCAGTTTTCCTGAAAACTGCATAAAATGCACGAGGAAAGCACGTTGTCCTTCATAAGGAGTGATGATCCCAATCTGTTCGGGATAAGTCCCAGAACTGAGCAGACTACTGACAACCTTCTCAACATTTGCAGCTTCTGTGCTGGAAGACTAAGCCAATAAAATCAACCGGTTTATAAACGAAGTCCCGGAAGTAGCGATCTCCTCCTGTCCGCACGTCAGATAAAAGAACATTGGTACATCAGTTCTCGGCCAAGGAAAGTTGCACGTGGTTAACTCACGGTTTACTTTAATAAGACAAATCAACTACCAGCAGAAACTCCGTTTTGAAGAGATCCCTCATAAAAGGCGTTAGACGGGAAAACTGACAAGCAGGATGCATTCTATACTGCACTAACAGTCGAATTGGATGGACTCCTAGCTTGACAAGACGCTCAAATAGAGATCTCGAAAGTCCAGCCTTTGCAGCTTCCTTGGACATTACAACAGGTCCGAGCTGACAGTGATCCCCACGAGTACAAGCTACAATAACAAATACTCTAAACATGTCTACAGCCATGTACTATTGGAATCATGCACTCTACTTCGGTTGCTTGAGTACTTTCATCTATAAGCACTGATTTAAAGTTGAATTTGTGCAACCTCGGATCACCAGCCCCAACACACGTGCAACAAATAACCTCTGCATACTAGGAATGAATGAAAAATTAGAAATACAGATAAAATCTCAATTTCAGCTTGTCGTTTCAACTGTCCGTAACGTTTTTCATCATTCGAAGACAACTCGCCGGCCTGATCTTTCAAGTTGATTAGTTTTTTAAGCTCAGGTTTGCTGAAATTAGAGCAAATACGACCTTGTCAGCTTCTTCATTTGATTATGTAGAGCCAAATGGGATACTGGCGAGTCAATTGCCTCTCTACTCTTGGCACACAGCCTCACGACTTTCAGCCCAGTTTTATCAATCTTCTCAGTCAGTTGGTCAACGGCAATATTCGAAGGAGCAACAACCAAAACTTGGGATTTTGTCTGTTCGACTAAATGGTACACGATTGTAGCCGACGTCACAGTCTTTCCAGTTCCAGGCGGTCCCTAACTAAATTACCCAGCTAGCAAACCTGTATAAGACTGAGAGGCTTCTGGAGAACCGTTTTCACTGCGGATATTTGGGAATGGTTAAGCTCAGGAAGATTGGGCGCTGAGAATTTCTTAGGAAGGGATGTCCTTATAAAGACATCATCGTCTCGGTACCCCAGTATATACTGGTATATTACAGCTGATACCGAGGTTTCCTCATTTGAAAAGAGTTTCAGTGCATGCTGCATTCTAGAATGACAAAATGACTACAACCTGTCATAGGAAGTAGATTTCCATACAAAATCGACTGAATAGCCGACTGTGGCTTCGCACATTATATCTGAATTGTTTTTCATTTCCACCCCAACTTCGTCAGATTTGTCTAAACATTACATTGATACCTACTGTCTGGGATTTTGATGACATGACCTACGGCTGACCAAGAACATCTCGAAGACATGTAAGTGATTTTCAGTTCGTCCCCGTGCATTATCCGCATTTCTTAGAATAAGACATCAAAAATTTCAAAAAAATCATAAATAAGTAGATTATTGAGGGAAATAAATAGGAATAAAAAAGTATACCTTCGTTAGCCTTTGGAAGGTGGAGATAAGCAACCTTCTTTTTATTAAGACCAATGTCCCAGCGAATGACCATATTCTCGGTAGTTTGGGATTCTTTCAGTTTCCTATCATACTCAGACTCCAGTTTAATAAGAGGGGAGTATATGCTCTGATACTGAAACGAATCTTCATATCTAAATTGCACGAAATATCGACTTGTCAAGAATATGATGAACTCCTTCCTCCAAATTTGAGCTATTCAATTCATCTATAGTAGCATTGGGGTTCTGCTTCCACATTTCTTCCAATCCGCTAATCTCGGATGGAGTAATTTGACGGCAGTCTCTCTAAGGGAGTCACTTGGGACTTTGATAAGCCAAGAGACGATTTGTCGCTCTTCAATGAGCGGTTTCCAGTCGTTCAACTCCCTGAAAACAAGTTAGTGATATCAATACCAATTATAATCCTTGTTGCTGGCTTGGAATGCACATGGTTGTCTGCAAACGATCATAACTGTGTTTTCTTGTTTTCCTGGGATATAACCGAGTGCAAAGACGTTCTTAAATCCACAGAGGTAGCATTCAAGGGCCAACTCTCCCAGATGACTATTCGGATGAAGAGTGATCTCCTTTGTCTTTGATCTGACCAAATGGTTTATTATGTGACTTCCAGAACTCAATCCTCTGTCGTTACAAAACCATTTTTTGCTCTGAGAACAAAGTGCGACACAATTTGGATCAAATATTCCACAGTACGCACAAGCATAAGGAGAGTAGGTTCTTTCTTGGTATCATCAAAAGTAAGCGCTTTGACTTTATTAGCTAGATATTCTTCACTTTCTTGTGAATATAATGAAAAGCTTTCGTATTCGCCATCGAAGTAACTAAAACTTTGTGACATCAGAAAGTATCAACTAACAATAATTTTCAAAAATTCTATTAATTTTAGCTATTAAATGAAAATAAATTATTTAATAAATATTTTTAGCAAAATAATTGTTTTACGATATCAATAAAAATATAAAATTTTATTTAAATTAATTTTTTTAATTTTATCTGACTAATTAAAAATTCCAAAACTAAAGTTTGGTTGAGTGTTTGACAGCTCTCTAATAATGTCTGTCTTTATCGTACTCTTAGTCTGTTCTATCCTATTTAAAATTTCAACTTTCAACGTCAGAAGACTCGCTAGAGAAATAAACCTTATGCATGAATCGAGGAGAAAAGTTACATTGAGGAAACTAATAGAACGGATAGTGAAGAGCACGCTACAGACGGAATCCTATGTATTCATATGTTTATGGGTAACGCGGGAGTGCAAGCTAGTATATTTCTTTTAAAATATTAAGCTTTTGCAGCACCGTGTTTATATAATTTTCTACAATTAACAATCGCGTACCGCCATGTGGTGCTACGTGGATAGTTTGTCAAAATTATTTTCCTTCCGATGTGACTGGGTCCACTTTACTGAGGAGGCGCTCAATGCCTGGCCGGCATCGAGAGGATCCAACAATTCTTCCCCGGGGACAACGTCATTACCTGGTGACAAGTTCTAGAATGCTGAAACGAGTCAGGATCGAGGAGTTAGTTTGGTTACCCTTGGTCTTTGGAAATAATTTTTAATTTTTACAATAGTCTATCAACTAAATTTTAATTTCCTTTATGTTAAAAAACTGCACTTATACGCAGAGCCATATTAGCTATAGCCCCGCTCAGGCATGACACACACTTTATTTAAGTAAAGAACAGTTATTATAACTAATCATAAAGGAGAACCAAGGGCTCTTCACTTCTTTTTGTTGGGTGTATGTTTTTGCTGGTATAACGATCCGGTTTCGCTGTGAAATTTTCAGCGTCACTCGTAAAACCAAAGCATCGTAGATGCGTGGAACCTTCAACTGAAATGTACAGCAGTGAAATTCGAACTAGGCACCCGACACATGTCATTCATATTAAAAGAACATAAATTATTCTATTTTGGAGTCATTTTTATTTTTTTAATTTAATATTCCATGTGAACATCTCATTGATCTTCTTCCGTTTTGTCTATGTATTTCATTTTATATTATTAACTAGAATCTTGGTTGAGGTGGTGACGTCCCTCTTTTTCACTCTGTCTAATACACACCCTACCTTAAACAAGAACCTAAAAAATGTCAAAATTCAACTGGAAAATTTTCATGACTTAGACGGCCTCCGAAAAATCGCAATCTCAAGAGGAGCGTGCAGGCGTATGACTACAAAGATTATCCGGGCTGCGGTACAAGCGACGTCAATTGATTAAGTTTCTTGTTGCGGATGAGCATAATAATGAGACTACTAAGGAAAAGTGAAATGACACCTTGTTAATATGTGCGCACATTCCTCGTGATGTCTTAAACCGTATCACATACTGTCCTTATACGTCCTTATACGCCAATCCATAAGTCTTCCAAGCTTAAGAACAATTCTGCAACATTTCGGCCCATCTCTTAACTTATCAAAATTATCATGTGGTTCGCCTTGTCTGGTGGCGTCAGATACAAGTCAAAAGTGTATCCAAAAAGAACCATTTGTCAACTACCATCCAGAGGAGTTCCCCCTGGACGGCTCTTTACACATCCGGGCACTTTTCCGGTGGAGACTCGTCATGTCAAGAGAATGAGCAGGGAAGCAATCGGAACACTGAGAAAAAATGCGGAGATTGTAGAGGGAGGCTGGGATCATTAGAAATTTTGTTTATTTTGGATATGACGGTGGTTTTGGTTCAATAAATTAAATTAATTAATTTAATTGGTGTTCTTGGGTTAAAAATAATAATTAAGATATATTAAAAAATAAAATTTTAAATTTCAAATCACATATGTCCTCATGTGACTACATACTAGATCTGATTTTGAAAGCTCAGTTAGAAGATGATGTAACTAATAAACGGAACTATTTAATTGAGGTTAGTTGAATATAAACAAATTTAGGCACAAAGATTAATCTTTATTGAGGACTCGAAAGAAATGATTCTCTGCGTAGAAGAAATACTTGAAATGAGTGGAGATCCTCAAATAAAAGACTTCATTTTAGATTTTATAGAAAATTTAGAGTTTTATTTATTGTAAATTTAAGTTCAAAATATCCTCTACTCCTTCATGGCACGATTCCATTACTCAAAATTCTAATTTCGGACTATTCCCCTGACATTGCTTATAAAACGTTGAATAAAATCGTCCTTATTCTTTCCATCTCCAAGGTTATTAAAATATTCAATTTAAAGGAAAATTCGTCTTTTTTGACCCACGAAAGCAAAAATGAGCTGATTGCAGTAAATTCGTGGATTTTATCCGACCTGCTATTAACCGCTCAAAATGAAAGGTAGATTTACTTTCATTTTACTAAAAAATGTCTTATTTTCGATTTATTAATTTTTTCCTTATTTTTAGCTTTCTTTCCAAGTCGTTAAATATGTTCAGTCTGTGTGCTTGATTGGACTAAACGTCGTTGTTCCGACTGTTGATAAGGCTGAGGCTGTAATAACAAGCTTGGCTAGACTGCTATCTAATAAATACTGTGAAATGAAGTATTTTTTATATTTAACGATTAGAACCAATTTGATTACCTGTGTACTTACTACGATCATCCAAATTACATTCAAATATTCCAGTCTTTTGGAACCAGCGCTGATTCTTCTACACAAATTTGTAAACTTTACTATATAGCTAAAATTTACTTTTATTTTATGAAAGTCAATTAAGACTGTTCACTCAACTCAGTTTATTCGAAATTTTATTGTTACCGCTGCTTATTTTCGAAAGTTGAGAATTTAATTTTTTGTCACACTTAATAAAATTTATTCAAAATTTTATTTATTTTTTAATTTAGAATATTTTTTTAATTAATTTTAAAGTAATTTTTTATATTTGTTTTGCTGATCGCTTAAAGTATATTTTAATTCATTTTAATGTTATTATTTTAGACTGACCAGTTTTTGAAATTTAATGAACCCTCAAGCTTGAGTTATATAAGTTACTTCAATATTTTAAAACCTTGCATAATCTCATTGATAAGTCGTAGGAAATCGAACGAATTGGATAAACATTTCGGTGATTTGTTATTACGATGTGGACTAAATATTGATGATGTAATAGTTGAACTATAACCTAGATTCATAAAATCCTAAACAACTCTTGTAAAAGAAGAAATATGGGTAAAACCTCTTCCCCTGCCAAAGTCGTGAAAACTGACGTTCAATTTTTCTTATTATCAGAGTAATCGGGAAATACCGTCAGATTTTGTTAAAATTGAGCCAGAAGTCACAAAATTGCACGTTTTAAAGTTAAATGACAAGGAATTGAAAGAACAGTGCCTTTCTGCGCTTTCGAGAATTTTGTCATCAAAAAGTACCCAATTATATAATTTCATTCTAGGCTACGGTCACTTTTCAGTTGAGGAAAAACTTCACATTGCTAGCAGAGTTTCCATTTTACATGGATCTGACTTTCGTGCCGGTTTATAATTTTCCATTAACGACTAGTATTACTCCAGTATATATTGGATGACGTGAGAAACAACGGAGACTTGGCAATCACGTGGCTTTACCATGAATATACTGGTAAGTATGGAAGCGATTCATACGACGAGTGTCTGACCGGTCTTCTGTATTCTCTGTTTATGAGAGAAGAGAAAAAAGAAGGGTTGGATTACTTAGCTTATTTTAGTTTATTTTCACGTATTTTGCTGGAATGTCCGCTAATTACCGAAAATGCCTTAAAGATAATGGGTTTGTACTGCCAAGATGAGGTATTTCCTGTCCATTTAAGGTCTCTAGAATCGAGCCTTCATGGGAATATCAACTGTGAAGGATGTGATCCTCAAGAGACCAGGCATTCGGGCTCAGTGTCTTGACTACCTTCTTCAGTTTAGTTTCTCCCTAAATAACGCCGTATTCAACTTTGAAATTTTAGATTCGAACGAATTCCATATTTGTTTTGAAAAGTCTGAAAGATCACAAAACGTTCTTTAGTGAAAAAATTTTGGTTTCTATTTTTTAATATTTGCAGAATTTTGCGTCCGACAAATTTAATTGTCTGACACGTGACCTACCTTCGATAGTGAACAGGAAGCCAAAGACTTCGGAGGTTAATTCCTTTTCTACTAATTAGTCGATGAGAATGTTTGGAGTGATGCCCTCCTAGTTTGTTTCTCGGCTCTGTTTTTCTCAATTTTGCCTGAAAATCCTGAACTTTTAAATAAGTTCTCTATTTTTTATTTTTCTGCAGTTTGGTTAACGTCTTTGTGCTTTCTGGAGATAAAAAATCGTTCCTGCTTAAACAAGTGGATGATGTTATAAAGACGTGGGGATTTCCTGTCTCAGGTTCTCCAAATTCTAAAGAATCATCCAACTGGAGCTTCGATGCTCATAATTCGTATTATTTGTGTTCTTGGAGCTGAAGGTTATTTTTAAAGACATTTTAGATGCTGAGATTTCTGGTCCCTTCATTGACGCAGTCCTCAAGTCATACCGACATCATAATTGTGACATTAGGTTTTTAATACCTGTCATTTCCTGGTTGGATAAGGTTCTTCTATTTTGTTCCTCTAGGATGATGTTCTCAACGTTCTTCCGAGAATTCTGTCTCTGCCGAATACAGTTGTGCACAAAGTTCTAACAAAAATTGTGTCCCACCGTCGTTCTGATAGTTGCTGACATTTATTTCACGTCTAAGATTTGTCTACAAGTCCGTCTGATCTGTTTATTGCCCTTCATTTCATACAGAATGACAGTTGTAGCCTAAAGAACGTCATTGAGGGTTGTTTGTAGTATTTTAGTGTAGCATGCGATTGGTGCATTTCGAACACCAAAGTTTTTACAGAAACAGTTCTCGTGTTTTGTCTTCAGCATTTAATCACTTATGATGTCTTGCCTTCCATTCTTATGAGGACTGTAATTCGCTGTCATATTGCTCACCCCTCTCTACTAGGGTTTGTCATCAATTACATGCAGCAGTTGATTACCAAACAGGTTTCCATGACGATGATTGTAGGTTTGGAAGGACAATTCCCTTTGGAAGGGATTTATCAAATGCTGTAAAAGAACGAGACCCAGTCAATGGCTGTTTTGCTACAACTACCTCAGGATTATTTTCTGATGTAATTAAGACCGAAAACGAGTTGGCAAGGTCTCTTAAAATTTATATTTCTCAAATGACTAAGTCTCAGGTTTTTGGTTCTGATTTTAGAAATCGAGGATTCCGTCTTCAATGATAAAAATTGTTGATCAGGTGTACGCTAAACTGGAATATGGCGAAGACTTTGATCTCAATGAATTCGAATCCAAGGAAGAGGCGAGAAATAGTGATGTGGTAGTCAATGATGGCGTTCAGATTGAGACTATTGGAGGAGACGATGTTCCGTTTGATTTTGCTGATGGGGACAATACCTTTACTGAGTCTTTTTCTGACTTATTTGATGTCTAGACTTTTTTTTATCATTTAACTTTTAAAAAATTTAGTATGCGTTCTTAAAGTAATCTAATTCACATTTCACCTAAGAATTACGAATTAAACAATTTCCATTTAAAAATATCATCAATTTGTTGGAAGGTTGAGATGGTGGTGTGCTTCTATTTTACGGAATATCTGAATTAAAGCTCAGGTAATAGGGGTACGTCACCACGTCAATTTTCCGACCAATTAACGACTTACACTTCATAGAAGGCCTTGAACGAAGTCGTTAGGCGAGCCTTGGACGTTGCCAGACATCCCTCCATGCTCTAACCAGTCGGTCTTTTCAGACGTGACTGAAAACGACCAGGTTGAATGACAATCTTTTGAAGCCGGGAAACCTCTTGTCTGGGAAATCACTTGTACCGACACTTTTGCCTCTTGCAACCTACTCCAGAGTGCCTCCGGAGCGTGTTCTGTCGCTGAGTAGGCCGAGAGGTTAAAACGGGCAAACTAAAGTACACGGTCCTATCCAATGATTTTTTGTTAGTTCCACTCGCTGTTGAGACATATGGTTCCTTTGCGCCTGCGACGCTGGAATTCTTGAGTCGTCTAGGGAATCGGATTTCTACAAAATCAGGAGACCCCTGTGAGCGCTGCTGGTTATTTGCGCGAATCTCGCTCGCCATCCTGAAAGGGAATAGCCAAGCATTCAGGGCGGCCAATATATGACCATTTGCTCACTTTTTTATTCCTTAATTAATTTTATATAATTAATAATGTCAGATAAGAAAATTTAAAATTAAATTATTTATTTATTTCATGAAGAGTGGGGTTGTTTTTGTGACAGTTGGAACAACTAGATTCGACGCTTTAATTGCTGCTGTTTTATCAGAGAGAATGAACAAGGTGACCAACAAACGTTTATTAATAAGTTCTTTAGTAAAAATAATTTCACCAAACTAATAATTCAGCATGGAAACACCCAATTTGATAATTTTGATAATAATTTAACCAACATCGAAGTCGTATCATACGAGTAACCCATTTAAATAAAGAAAGCTACAAGCCGTCAATCAAGTATGACATCGAAACTGCTGATCTTGTAATTGGCCACGCCGGTATTTTTGAATTGCGTAAAATTAAAGGAGCTGGAACGATCTTAGAGACTCTTGAAGCAGGTGTTGCCATGGTGATAGTGGTGAATGAATCATTGATGAACAATCATCAATTTGAATTGGCTCAACAGCTTTATGAGGACAATTATTTGTTATACACAACCTTAAAGTACATTTTTGTTTAAAAATCAGTGATTTATTTGATTTTCTTGACAAAGCTGATTTTTCTACCTTGAAGAAATTCGAAAAAGGAAATCCGGATTTATTCGCTGCTCATTTGAATAGACTCATTCGAAATTAATTTTTTTTAATTTTTAAATTTGTCAAAATATTTAAAATTTCTGAATTTTCTAAAATTTATTTAATAGTTTGAGCTAAGACCAGTCTCCAAGTAATTAATTGGTAGGAAAGTTAAGGTGGTGACTTATTTCTATCACTTGAAATGTCTATGAAGGCGCTCATCTTCCTTCTTCTCGTGAGCATAAACGAGATGAACGACTCAGGAGACATCAGCAATCATGAACTTCAGAATAAAAGAAGTGTTGGATGGACAACACACAGTGGCTTTTTAAATTGATCTCAATGCCTACATGAGAGGCAATGTGAGAATTTACATTTTTGTGACTTAAAATATATAAATCCAGAATATTTTTAAGAACATTGATTTTTTAGTTTTTAATAAATAAATTTATTGTAAAATAACAACTTTTACTGTTTCTTTAGTTATAAATACTTTAAATTCTTTTATCCTTGATTTTAAATATTGGAAGTGACTTTATAAAATATTTAATACACTTTTCATCTTCAAGTTCAAATAAATATTTTTCAATGTCTCGAAAGCATACGTCAAAATCACTCATTATTTTATCAAATAGTAATATTGTGGGAGAAGTAGTATAAACGGGGGATATAGTTTCCAGTAGTTCACTCAGTTCTTTTTCAAGGCCTATCATTATGTTGACTAAAACTAACCAAATCCCTTAGCTAAAGCACGAAGTCCTTTAAAGTCATCCTCAATGCTGTCGTAGCTTCTAGCGATGTTCTTCAAAGTTATAAAATTCAGAGATCTGATGGGAGTATCACAGCCAAACAGCAAAGTGAAGTCATTATCGAAATATTCTGTGTTTCCCAACACGGCTAGCCAATCGGCAGTGTCACGTTTCATCACCATTTCGTCAAAATCCAGCAAAGAAGGGATTATCTAATAAATCATAACACGACAACTTCCAGATTAGAATAGAGTTCAGGATTATCCCCAATCGTAATTTGAGAACTGTTCATCAAATATTGAATCACGGAAACACTCGGGTAGTAACTTACAACGGATTTTGATACGAGAGCGGTTAAATTATCAAGAAAATCTAAATTGCTGTGTTGGCGGCAGGACCGTACTGAAATCTCAATTTCCTACAATTTATAGCTTTTTAAACTCTCTCCGTCCTTAGGCCGACAAATGCCTCGAATTGAGGACAGAAAATTCTCAGGCCGTATTTCCACGACGTTATCTGGTCGAATTCTAAAATGGCCAACAACCTTGTGAACGGACATCTTTCAAATGAAACTTTTAAAAACCTTGATTGTTGGAAATGCTATTTTAAAACTGAAGGACATCTCCTCATTCCGAGAATCGCATAGGCAAGCCGTTAATAGAACTCCTGAAGCTGAATAGGACGAAACTGTGGGTAAGCATCCAACAATTTCTTCAACCTCGTTAAGGCCAAGGATCTCATATTTATTTTCACCGACTCTAACAAGTCACAAAAACTATTTTTACTTTAAACAAACGTTGAAAGCTTCCAGCAAAGATATAATCTGATGAGAATTCGCATAGCTCCAGAAGAGATAGAAATCCTCACTACCATAGGTTCCGTCGGTTAATGGTCTAATTTGTTTGCTATTTTCTGGGTTCACTGAAAGAACACGTGTCAGTAAAACTGAAGTAAACCAATTGATGTCAATAATGACAAAATGTGACTCCAAGTCGTTTCCTATGCAGAGAATCTCTCCAACAAGCTGAAGCTGTTGTACAACTTCTATCAAGTGTTCTTCCAAGCAAAGAGGGTTAATGTCGTAAATCAGCTTTTAAATTGTGTTGATGAAAAAACTGGGTATTGACCTTTTCTCTGACGTCTTTCAGTCGATTGCAAATTGTCTTGATTATTCTCCTCTTATCTGCTATTTTCTAAATTATCTTTAAGTTTTTACTGAGACGATTCGATAAGCCTGGGATTTCAGGGCACTTTTAATATTCTGTATCGTCTTTACGTTCCTGTTTGAGGTGGATAGCTCATCTGAAAGAAATATGGGTATAAATGGAAATTGGCCGAAAATATGGTCTGTAGTTCATCAATGATCATTTTTAGGTTTGCTGTGGGTTTATCGGCCTCATCCTGAAATATTCCAACGATCATTGAGTTTATTTTAGTTTTCGACTGTCCAGAAAATCCTTAAAATATTCAAAGGAAATTCAACCAATGTCAGTCAAATTTGTCCGGGCTTGGATGAACTTCAGCCAGAATTTAATGGATTTAAATATGGTCAGAGTATCTGACTTAATGTCCACAACTATCATATAAAGACAGTTTGGATTTCCTATGAAACGATCGTAAATTGAGAAGAATTTTTCATCCCCCGAAAACTCCCAAATGTTGTAGTCGAAGGGTTCTACCAATATTATTAAACATCAACCCAAGAAATCCCGATTACTTATGCTTATTACTTTGCTTGGTTCGCTGAAAGGGAAGGGTCCAATTTGATTCAAACTTTCAACTCGTTTTCTAACCTCCTCAATGTCTCATTTTGAATAATTTCAAGAAAACCTTTCGAACTGTCGTCATGTTGGATCGTCATGAGTCTCTTTATCATAGAAGGCCGTGATTTCAAGGTAATCAAGTCAATTAAAAAACTCTTCCCCACTCCTTTGAACCCCAAAACTTTCAACTTCACACGATTACGTTTTTTATTTGTTATTAGCAGTTGTTCAATGAAAATCAATTTGTTTTTCTAAAAATTATTCCGCACTCAACGTAGTTCGAAACTCTAGTAAGCAGGTCGACTATTTCTTTGAATCCACGTGCTTCCGCGTAGTCGATCGGCTTTTTCCCTGCCTATTAAATTCCCGAAAGAAACTACGTTGTTTTTAATTCCAGGATCCGATCCATGTAAAATCAACTTACGGCAGATTTCTGCTTGACCTTCCTGAGCAGCCAAATGAAGCGGTGTATTGCCATTCTAAAACCAATAAGCACATTAAAATAACGTTAGCAAGCATAAATGACTGTGAGCACTATCTATGCTTACATATCTTTAATTATAGCAGCACAGCTGTAATTTATTGATTACCAATGTTATTTCATCACATGCCGTTCCAGCAAGAGCATCGACGACTCTTTCCAATCCATTCTGAGCCGCCTCGTGGAGTGCTGTATACCCAAACTGCCGTCTTTACTTGAATGTACCATATTTGGAAGATTAACGTCACATTTTGCGCGAAGTAAGGCAAGAGCCGTGTCCGACTCATATTTTGACAGGCTAAAACTAGTGCCGTGTTGGACATCTTAATAAAATGTAAACATACAAGGAATTACTCGGTCTTTGGTGTTCAAGGGCAGATTATCACATTCAAATATATTTCTTGACATTCTTTATTTTTTGTGAGAATTAAAATGTGTAATATCGTGTTTCTGTCCTAGAAATCAGATTGGGTAAGGTAAACCAAAGTTTGAGCAGTCACATCAGCCCCATAGCTAAGAAGAATGTCAAATATACTCGCAAAACCCAACTCAACAGCCCAATGAAGTGGAGTTTTGCCATTCTTTGAAATTGACAACTAAAAGCACTTTGTCTGAAATATTCAACATATTCATATTTTCCATAGCCTCACATATTATGGATGTGATTTCACTGGAACCACCTTGAACTGCTCTACAAAGCACGGTTTCCGAATACTCAGAGTTAGGATAGAATCCACTACTTTGTTTATTAAGCTAAGGTAGTCCACGAAATCTGGCTCGTTCATTATGCGGGAGAAAATGAGCTTGAAAATTCCGCAATTCCCAGTTTTGCAAGCAATGTGCAAAATATTATCCCCACTGTACGTCAACAGCTCAACTGGATATGTGTATGTAGTAGATAATCGATGGCCTCCGTAAATTCTAATTCCACCGCCAACAGAAGGAGGTTGTAGCCTTCCTGTTTATTAGTAAACTCGTAAATTACATTGTCTTCAGAATTAATGGAAACTTTGGACCTGGAAACGATAAATTCTAAGGATGCCAAAGATTTGCAGTAAAGTGAGTCGAATAGGCCACAATTCACAATATTCATGTTGTCCGTCTTTACATTTTTATGCAAAATTTGTCGGATTATTCTCAAATTGGTGCATTTTATTATAATTTCAGTGACATTCTGAAATTCCACTAAAATTCACTACTTTCCAATATTTGAGGATCTCAGATGAGCGTAGTTTATTACAAAATGAGTTTTCTTTGGATAAATGTGCATTTTTATCCACTTGAAGCTACAAGTTTACAAAATGGACTAAACCGTCATCCACGGGTGGTCCAAACAGTTGCCCGCGTCGTATCTCATACTACATGGTTGTGGTCAAACAATAATCACCCTGGCGTCTTTAAAAGCAGGCGACTTAAGAAATTAACCGCAGCCTTGCTAATTGGCAAGTTTTTAGAGTCGTCAATAAAGCAATCTCCGGCGGAATTAATTTTTTTGAAAATTGAGGATGCCGAGTCTCCGTCGAAGGGGAATTCTCCGGTTAACCTGAAATATATTTTGACACTAACATCGCGTAAACTATCACTCCAAAAGACCACATATCGCAGCAGAAGATATCACTCCGTGATTCAAAACTTCGGGGGCTTAAAGTTAAAATGAGGATAAACCTACATATTGGGGGGTCGCTGCAATTATCTCGTTTTGAGAATTTTGTGTGGTAAAATTCCGTGCGAGACCAAAATCGATAATCTTTATTTCATTTCTTTCATTAACAATAATATTTTCTGGCTTAACGTGAAAGTAAAGTCAAACTTTAAGGTCGAGATGCACGATTGACCTTGAATGAATGTACTCGAGGGCTTGAAGGATAAGCTTTGCTATGTGTTTAATTTCCCGCTCAAAAATGCATTTTTTTCTTATTAAAAATTCAAATAATTCAACTCCCTCGACCCTTGAATTACTAAATTGAATAATTTACACATTTCTGTTATTATAACGAGATTATGGTGGTCAAATACGGCATCGAGGATTTTCAAGACGCTGTTATGACCCTTCAAGTGAAGTGTATTCTCTCTGAAAGTCCGCATAATCAACTCCCCAACGATCGTCAGCATGATTTTTTCGTTTCATGACTTTCGCAGCACAGGTGATATGTAATCCGAAATCACAACAGAAGACTGTAGAAAAACTTCCTCTTTTGTTAAATAAGTAATGAAACCGCCCTAGTATTTTGTCAGGCTTATAAAGTTCTTTCCAATGGCTAACTTCCATAGACAAATATAATTTTTATGAATTGTTTTACAAACTTTAAATAAATTTATTTTAAATTATTCGATAATTAAAATTATTATTAAAAATTTTATTGACAGAAAATGTCGTCGTCCATTTGACGAGACCGTACTTCACATTTTTATAATAAAACATAATATTTTACATGATAATGAGATAATGATATCAATTCTCAAGATTAAAATTAATAAAAACTTAATTTTTGAAAAAAAAATTCATTTTTATGCTTATTATGTGTCGGGTTGAAATGTCGTAGAATCTAAAATTAGGGTCTAGAGAAGAGTTTATGAAGAAAATCTGTAGGGTTATTTTTAAGGTTAGGCAGAGGTTTCAAAAAAAATTATTTTAGCGCCACACTAATCGTAGTTGGTTATCCTTTAAAACCAAATCTTGTTAAAAAAAGTGTCAATTTTTTGAAGTTGGCTTGTTGTTCTTGTTTCAATGTCAATTTTTTACAACATTGTTAGAATATTGAAAATATTTGAATTAAGTGAATTAATTTGGACTTAGAATTAAAATGCGTAAGTTTTTTAGGAAAATTGTTGAGCCTAAACAATGTGTTGAAATGCTAAGAATTAGTCGATATTCTCCTGTCGTGATTCAAAATAAGCAGATTTGTCGAGAAAATAATGTCTAAAAGAAGATGATGGAAATTTGACGAAGAGGAGATCAAAATTGGAGATTGTGTTTGTTTCGTCATGAAGCAGATGCTAACATGCAAAATAGAAAATGCCCGCAATATGAGCAATTGTATGTAAGAAAGTACATCGTTATTTGTGGGAGAATGAAAATTTCACAATACACGGAGAAGATGGAAAATTTATAAAAAAATGTGCATTTCTCAAGATTAAAAATAATAAAAACTAAGGTAATTTCGAAGGTGAAAAATTTCCCATAAAATGGTCGTACAGGGAATGCGTCGGTTCTCGAGAGAACCACCGGAAATGTTAAGGTACCAAGGATCATCTGATGGCCTCCCTCATAAATAGTTAGAGCTGGATGGTTGAAGGCAACCAGCCTTAGCTATAATGGTTGCTGTATCAAAACACTATAGGAGGACTCCAGGCATGGATGCCTGGATATCTAAATTAGAAGACAAATTTTATTCCTTTTGGTGCTTTCCAAGTGCTTGGCTGAACGCGCTCCCATCATCGTCAATTGGTTCCCTTCTTGATCAGGATGCTCTCCAGAGTGGGATTTCTATCCGTCTCGGGATCGACCAGTGCCAGCCTCATCCATGCCGTTGTGGATATGTTGTAAACTGCAAAGGTCTCCACCCGCTTTCTTGGCGCCAGAGCAGAGGCCGGTTCCAAGACATGCAGCTATCAACAGGGTTGTAAAACGCTCTTTTGAAGCGGCTGGATTCCCGTCGTCTCTGGAACCGGTAAGCCGGGATCGTGGAAATGGAAAGGGTTCAGACGGGGTACTGTCTTCCCCTTTTCCCGAGGGAAATGCTTGATTTGCGATGGGGCTTGTACCGACACCTTTTCCCAGTCGAGAATTGCTGGTTCCGCGTTGAAAGCTAGAATTTTAGTGAATTTTAAGATAAAATACTACAGCCTCTCTACACGATTCCATGTTCAGCCCATTGTTGTCGAGACAAGCGGAGTCTTCGGGCCCAAGACGGTCTCTTTTCTAAGATCGCTTTTATATGATCTCTAAAGTCAGCAACGAGCGTCGGGAAACTGAATAGTTGTTCAAAAGGCAATCAGCTACTGCTGTGCGGCATGGGGCACAACCCTATCCTATACGAACCTAAATAAAATCAATTCTTCCAAGAAATAGTCACGAGGTCCCTACAAAGGTTCTCCTCGCCACTAATGCCAACTCCGTTCGAACAGTTTTTTTTGAATTATCGGAAGCACATAATAGTTTCGTGTTATTCTAGGATTCTTTCTTCAGCATTCCTGCGAGCTGCTCGATTAGCCAGATCCTTGTCGTGCTGGGGACGAGCATATTGAAGAATATGTTTATTTTTCCTGGAAGCCGATCACTGACTCTGACGAACCATATCGGATCGCCAATCGCAAGAAGGAATAAATGCAATTTTTCGAAATTTAGATGCCATAAAATGCAATTTTTGAAATTGAAGTTAAAATTAGCTTATAGAATCGCCTTAACAAATTGAGTTTGAGAAGCGTTAATACCACAACCTCCTTACTAGAGGCTATCTCAATGGTAACCTGTGATGGAGTAGTGGAATGAAGTTATCTCAAAGTGACATAAGCTCTTATATGGGTAAATTACCTATAAAATAAAAAACGATGAATTACTATATTAAATCAAATACATTAAGGACAAGTATGGACAGCATGGAGGTCGGGCACAAGCGTGGAATTGATGTATTTTTTAAAAAGCAACAAATTCAGTCTCGGACCAGGGAATGCCTCTAAGCAAACCGAGGATCAAAAAGAAGGAAGTAACGATGCATTTCAGAGGATTACTTGTTTGCTTCATTTGAAGTTTAGACGTCAGGAATCTTCGTCCCACAAGTAGACGGTCTAGTCTGTCGGATCGGCTCAATGATCAAAAGGGTCACCAATGATATATATGAGACTGGATGGCTTTGAATGCAAATCTCGATAGCTATTTTCAGAGGAAACAGCCTGGCGATTCAAGCTCCCTATATCAATTTAATTATTTTTGATATAATTATTTAAATTGATTTTACTGTTTCAAAAATTAATCAATAATTTAAAAACTAATTTATGTGTTATGATTAATTCATGAAGATGTTTACTGTAATTTAACTATTGATTAAATAGAAAATACTATTTTACTCTCAAAGAAGAATTTTTACTCCCAGGAAGATCCTTTATTTCAGGAAGGACTACATTTCTACATATACACTCAAAAATAATAAAAAATTGGCCGTAGCATCAACGGTACTATTTAAGCATCTCACTGTGTGGAGTATATTTTACAACATAAATCCACTAAAAGTACAATTAACCCCCAACTTCATTACAGCCTGCTAAAAGTAGCAAACAGAAGTCGTCATCGAACTCCTGTAAGAAGTTTTCAACCAGGAAAAGATTCGAAGATTTTGCTTCATTGGAATATGACGGAAACATTTATATGACACCACGTGACTTGATTGAGTCAATCCTTAGCAAATCTCCACGACGTACGAATGCTACCTAATTTGACTAGCACGGTTTGGAAGGCGACAGCTGGACAAAGTAACGTTGGAAAAGATGCTATTGAGGACCCCAAAGAAAAGTAGCCACAGTGAAGGCTTGTTCACAAAACTGGAGAATAACGGTTTTATTTTTTTAGCTTATTTTAAGGAATTATAAACTTTGTTGAATTTGCTTTCATTTTATTTCTGATTAAACGTACAGTCAAGTCTAATTGGTAGATCCGAACGGGGTAAAAGTCACGTTTAGGATGTTCGACCTCGACCAGAGTAAAACCATTGATAGAGACGAGTTCATGGAGGTTTTCGTTTATAATACCAAAGTTGCTGAACTACGATAAGTCGACGGTGAGCACAACAATTCTAACTTATCTTTTTGGCTATTCTCAACGGGAATCCCTCTCATTGGAAGAATTGGAGACCTTTTCAAGGGCATTTCAGACAGAAATAAGAAAATTGGAATTTTATGAATTCTCCAAAGGCATGAACACGATATCGTCGATCGAATTTGCTACCCTGCTGCTTCGTAATCACACCAATGTCACCCCCGAGCCAATTTTGGGTAGATTGTTGGCGAATAAAGTTGACTGTGAAATCAGCTTTGAAGAATTTGATCAGTTTCACCGTCTTTTGTCAAATTTGAGAAGATTTGAGATCGCTTTAAGCATGCACACTTTCGGCGGGGTTTCGGTCTCCAAAGGTATCCTTAATGGGAGCTATTTTATCTTAGAGGAGTTCACGAGGGCTGCCAATATTGCTGCTGGAATTTCTATATCTCCCAATGTAGTGAATGTACTCTTTGGGATGCTTGATGAGAACATCGATCAGAAATTGAGTTATAAGGAGTTTTTTAGTATTTTAAAATCTCCGTATACGGGCCACTTCACTGTTTCAAGAACGGAGAAGTCTTTCATCAATAATTGGAAATCGTGTGTGCGGAATGAAATGCAGTTTGCTTATTGATTTGACGATATTAACTAATTAAAGATGGTAGTGCTTTTTAATCCTTTTGTATTTTTGCACTTTGTCGTGTTAGGTCCACTAGTATAGATGTTTTAATCCAAGTCAACTTAAATGTAAGTAGTGCTGGACCAAATTATGAGGTCCCGGTTCGAATCCTGCTGCTGTCCATTCGGTTGAAGGTTCCACGCATCTTGACGAGTGACGCCGTCGTCATCAGTGAACATCTCACTGCGGAATTGGATCGATTACAAAAGGACTAACACCCGACAAAATTAAGTGAAGTGCATTCTTTGGTTCTCCTTCACCGATTAGTTATACTGTTTTTTGCTTAAAATAGTGTGTGTTCTGCTTGGGGGAACGAAAGCTAATATATCTCCTCTTAAAAGTCATTCTCCTTTTGGTTATTTGTTAGGAAAATTGCTGGTTTTTAGCAGATATCATTTATGAGTTGTATGCGAATGTGAACGAGGTCACGCTATAAATCAATTTCTTCAATTAGGGAGATCGGAGATAACTTAGCCCTCTGGGATCGTTTCTGTTACGTAAAGGAGAAATCAATAATATCTGTGAATTGATTCGATACGTGACTCAATAGAGATGGTTCTCAGCGTTTTTGAACTGCTATTCCACGGCTATCCCACTGTATCCTGTCAGTTGCTGAATGATTTTTTTCTAATGTCCTTGTTTGAATAAATTCGACCAGATAAAAAGCATGTAACTAAACTAGAACTCATTAACAATTAAAATCGATTACTACGTCAACGTTTACGGTTTTAGAGTCCACTAGCTGTCTACAGTTACATTGATATTTTTAAATTTTTCTTTTAGTTGTGATAATCTCCGCGAACGCTGGCTGTTTGAGCGAAATTCGCTCGCAATTCTGAGAGGAGACAGCCATGCAGTGATGGCGGCAGCTGACTGATGTTTTGTCCTTTTTTTATTTTATTTAGTAAATAATAATTAATTAGATGATAATAAAGTAAAATTCAAGAAGAATAAAACCAAATCAAAGTAGTCCCTTGACCCTGACGCGATGCAGCAAAATTTTTACAAGAACGGTGATCCAGATGACGTTCTTCTGGGAGTGAGGTCGATTCCAGAACTCGTCGCCAGGGAACGAAATTGTCGCTCAGTGGAAAGAATAGATGGATCCTTTTGGCCTTTTCTGAGCAAGGTGGATTCAATGACGCCACCAGAAGTAAGGAAGAGAAAATTTCAACCAAATAACCACATAGCGCAACATGGCGCCACATGGCCGTTATAGAAAAGATGAAAATTTATTCGCTCAAAGCTTACATTAAATCTTTTGATAACTTTAAAATATTAATCTTTTCCCCGTAAATTCAGTCAGCTGTTTGTACAATCATTTGAGAGGACAAGAGAAGAACAAAAAATAGTAATCTCGAACCGCTCCACATAATGGGGTCGAGATATACCCTAACTAGACCTTAATTGACTATAACTTCTTTTCGCTGACATTTTGACTTAACATTGTTAGTGAAATTAAAATACACGTTATTGAAACTGATTAAAAAAGTCATCGGAAGAAAAGTGATTTTCATTATCATGAAATTGTCTATGAGGTCTGAAAAATCCTGGCTCTATAGGAGTGAAGTCAAATGGTTGATTGTGCGGCTGTTGAAGGGAATCTGGCTGTCGCTGCTGATATACAAAAGTCGGGTTTCGCATTCCCATTTGTCCAAATCGGGGCTGAGAGTATTTTAACGATTTAATACATCATTGTGGTGGAAGTAATTCGGGTCGTGGAAGATATCAGGAGGTTCTTGCTGGAAACTTTGAGGGACTAGAAATCACTATATTAAGTCGAACAATCAGTCTGTTAGGGCCGTGCATTGAAGGATTAACCATCCCCGCATATCTCCACCCATATAGCAAACTGGAGTCCTCGGATTCTGAAATTAACCCATAACTGACCATCATCCTATTTGGAGGCATCATTCTTTGTTGTTCATAATGGTGGTAACCCATTCTGGATGAGGCATTCTTGGGTCACAGTACATTGGTGGGTGAGCACCAGGAGGCTAAAAATAAAAAATAGTAGTTAGTAAGGATAAATATACAACCCAAGGATGTCCATAGGGCTGCATTCCACGTGGGTGATAATTATTTGGCTGCATTGCTCCATAATTCTAACATTAAGACGAAACAATACCATGAGGTGCGGTGATTGTTCCCGTTTGGGAAGGGAATCCTCGTTTTTTTCCTCCGGAGTACCAATAGACGAGTAAATCTGCCACAACACCTATAAATGTGGCAAAAAGACAAACATCCACCAATTGACTAGAAAACCCGGAGATTGGCCGACTGTTATAGGCTTTTCATACTTAATCTAAAAATGCATAAAATTCTTTAGACTTCGTTTAAAAACGACTGAGCGACGGATTCCGCCCCAAAATGGCACAGATATTCGTAGACGTAGACTAAAAGCCTAGAAAAAAGTTTTTTTAAGTGTTAACTTTCATCATGACTCATTGATGAGTTATTTTTATCCATTCTCTAATTCAAACAAAACGATTACTTATTAGAATATAAACCCCACTTTATTTAATAAACAATAAAAAAGTTAATATATTTATTAATCAACAACCTTCCTCGCCTGCCTGTTCGCCAGCCTCCTCAGGCAGGTTCGATTCTGGTTGCTGAAACAACTCCGAGAGCGCTTTGTCTAATTGAACCCTCTGCCCATATGGCATCTCAGGGCTCTGCCTCCTATACTCCAGTGTCAGGCTCTCTAGGGTCCGCTTTAACACAGTGGACTGTAGATAGGCCTGGAGCTTCCTATCTACCCCCAACTGCTTCAGATAACCCTTGTGGTACTTTGTTGCAATTCCTTCCCACGTCATTACTATAGGAATAACGAGGACCTTGCAACCAAGCATCTGCCCCATCTCGTTTGCAAGAAAGTCATACTTCCTTTTTTTCTCCACCTCCACAGTCTGCAAACGGTCTTGAGACGTGATGCCAACCTCTATGATAAGGACTTGGCCAGACTCCTTATCGTGTACCACAATGTCCGGTTTATTGTGCTTGACTAGCACCGAGGTACGGATAACACTGTCTACCTTAATTTGGACCCTGGTGTTCTCTACTACAGATTGCACCTTATGAGTCCGCAACTTTCTGGTGTGGCGAATACCATACTTATTGCATAGTAGAAGATGAAGACTCCTTACTACCTCGTTGTGCCTCCACACATAGTCGTGGCAGAGCATGGATCCACATCGAGTGGCTAAATGATCAACCGACATGCTCCTTGACTTACAGTGGGGACATGTATTTGTTGATCGACCCCAAAAAATATTGCGGTCTTGCATATACGTGTACAACGCCTCCGATCGAGGTGAGTTGTCACCGTATTTTAGCCATATTGTCGACGACTTAAGGTCGACATGTGGGTTGTCCAATGCTCTGAAGAGGACCTTATGAAGGCTTTTTAAGTTGATCTTTTCCATCAAATTATTATATTGTAATTCGATCAACGCCTTCACATTTACTAGCCCACCATCATCAACACCATACTTAGCAGACAAAAAAGGTCTGATAGTGCCTAGGTGGGTTGCCCGTGTTTTCTCGGTCGTTATTATGGCGTGCTTCCTAGCAGACACACTTGACCCAGCTATCAGGGTGTCGTGCATTCGCATTAGGATACGCTCACTTAGTTGGACTACTCCACACAGTCCACGGCCGAATTTATCACGGGGTAAATATAGTCTCTCCTTATTGGCTGCCAGCACATGGACATGGTTCTCTCTGAGTACTCCACGGATCATAACATCCATCTCATCATACTCTTTGGGCTCAAACTCCACAACACCTATGTAGTAGTTTAGCAGCGAGACAGCATACTCATTTAATGCTAGAAACAAATTCCTTGCATTTAGAGACGTCTTACACAATAACGCTGCTCTTTTACGGACACCTTAAGTAATTTGTCGCTTTGTCTCAGGCATTATAAGGGACTTTGGAGATTCGGTAACACCCAGATACTTATATCCTTCGTGTTCCTCTAGGACTCTTACTAACTCGCTACATACTTGCGTGTTAGTCCCGGACTTTGAATAATTCAAATCTAGTCCTATACTCTCAAAGAATTCCCTGGCATGGAGTAGAGCTCCTCGGCTGTTCGAGCATACATCTTCAGGTCATCGATAAAAAGAAGGTGATTTGTACTGAAACAAACCCCCTCACAATGAACTGGTATTTACTCAAACCGGTCATTGAGGCGGCGACTCAATGGCTCCAAACAGAGAACAAAGAGTAGCGGAGACATGCTATCCCCCAGAAGGATCCCCCTCTTGAGTTTTACCTCGCCTATCCGGTGCCTATTATAGTTCAGATGAATACTCCACCTATTCATCACAGCCACTACAAAGCTGATGAACCACACAGGCATACACAAACTGTGTAGGCACTCGACAAGGTAAGAATGATCAACTGAATCGTAAGCCTTCTTCACATCCACCCACATAGACAAAAGTGAGTTTCCGTGAGACACAGAAAGGCATTTGTTGATCAAAGCCTGCTCTTTTGCCCCCTGACAATTTCGCACAGTTCCCAACTGATTCTCGGAGAGAATCCCATTTGCGTCTACAAAGCTCCTGACCTCATTAGCCACCAATTTGGTCATCAGCTTATACAGGGTTGGCATGCAGGTTATCGGTCGATAATCTGCAGCAGACTGGGGGTTGTCCAGCTTTGGGATCAAATAAGTTGTCCCTGTGCATGCCCAATCAGGAATCGTTTCCGGGTTAGTGATGCTTTTCTGTAATACACGACACATAGACTCGTGTAATGAAGTGCATCTTTTGATAAAGAAATTATAAACTTTATCGACCCCGGTCGTCTTCCAATCAGGGAGATGTCTCACTACCGCCTCAAATTTCTTGCGAAAATCGAAAATTCCGCAAGATTCCGCCAAGAAAGGAGCGGCGCTGTACGGGACATTCCACGCATTTCCTCTGCGTGGTTTAGCCTCCCACATACTACCCCATGTGGAAAGCATTTCCGCGTCCTGCTGGGAACATACACTATGGCCATTTTCGTGTAGGCGACGGTAAAACAATCTGCGATTAAACTCAAACAGATTATTTTCTCTCCTTCTCTTACACCGACTTTCATGTGTATAGAGTTTCCTCTTATACACCATTATTGCCCCCTCTAACTCCACCTTTGCCCTCCTCAACTCTTTGAGGTCCCATTTGGGAACACGGAGTTTACTAATTAGCCCCTTTACTATAGCCGGTGCTTTTCCTCTAACCCCTCTCGCCACACTACTTATGTGCCCCTCCAGTGCTTCCAGCTCAGTCTGTCTCCAAGCAATCTTGGCACAGATCTGCTCCCTCCATTTACTGGGTGGTCTGGGCTTGTCCGTCAATTCCTCATAGGTGATCTGTGCTGCATACAGCACTAGGGAGATGTCACCCAATGACCCTACTGGCTTAGCCTCCACCGCATAAGCCACAGCCTTATTGATGCAGGTTAACACTCACCGTTAACCTTACAATGAGGAATCTTGCGGGTAAATCTACGGTCCTCAAGTGGGACATCTGCCGCTGCAGCGAGATTCCGCGCAAAGACCTCATAAACATGCTTGAGCTGCAACGTATCACAGCTCTGGTGCTCGTGCTCTCTTTGACAGTTGTGGTCACCTGGTCCCCGCCCCTTTAGACCAGTACCCTCTTTGCCTACAGCCATCTTCTTGAGTTCACTCACAGATATAGCAGTACTGAATCTGCCACTGCAGAGCTCCGCCAAGTATGGCCATCCATTCCAGGGCATTCGAGATAGCCTGCTACGTACCTGCAGGACTACCTGCCTCGCCCATTCTTTTGGGTCATCTGCCACAACGCTCTCGGATATGGCAAGAATTACATTCATACCATCAGGTAACGCAAGTGACCCTTCTCCTTTTTTCCTTTCAACATTTTTGCAACTCGAGAGAGTTTTAACGCACCGAATCGAACGCACGTTGCATGTTTATTATCCCTTATTAGAATATAATAATTATATATTTTAAATTATTGAAATAATATAATTTATTATTATTTTAAATTAATGGGTTTTTTGTATAGATAAAATATTTTTGGATAGCTTAATGCCACGAGTGTCATTCTTTGGGCATGTTGTCCGCTCTGATTCCTGGAAAGAACCATTATGCCTTAGCAATATCATCGGGAAGAGAAGACCTGGTCGACCGAGGACTCGGTGGCTATCCACGGTACAAGACGTCACGGGATGCCTATATCAAGGCTACTCCAAATTGCGACGGTTCGGGAGAGTGGAATGCCTATATCAAGGCTAACATAAATATAATGGCACAAGTAAATAAACCATCATCCTTGACGTTCAATCGCGTTTCCCTTCTGGCTTCATTCAATTTCATGGAATTTGAAATACGAAACTATGAGTGATCATAATCGATCATTTTACAAATAAAAACAAGATCAAATTATCGAAGGTCACTGCCTACTTTTGATAAATTATAACCTTGCTGACTGGTCAAGTTTTGCGAGCTATATTGACATTGCAGATCTAGTTATCAAACAACGTCCAGCTCATCATTAGGGCGAATTTATTTTAACTTTATAAATCGGAAATTTTGACCTAAAATTGACTTTATTGACCTTCAAATTTTAAAAATTTGACCTTTTTTGACTTTATGATAAATTTATCTACAAAAAAATTTTTTTTAATATAAATAAAATTAATCAAAATCTTTATTAAAATACAGAATAATGTAATTCAAAACGTTTTCGGTCGTTAGATAGTAATTTTTCCAATAAAAAAATTTCTCTCAACAAATGTGGAAGGACACTTTTTCAGATAGTTGTATGCATATGGATAATATGTTATTTTTTCATTTTTTGTAATAGAAAGTACTTGATTGACAGTTAATCTCGATTCCAGTACTTCGAGTACGTTTAGACTTATTGGTCCACAATCAGTCAGTTTGTATAATTTATTGTTTGAGATTTTCTTTGGCAAGACTATCCAAGGAGTTTTCTTAGTTGGTCTCTGTGAAAGTCAAGTTGTTCCATAGTTATAAATGTCCCACACAAATTCCAAAAAAGATTTCCTTGTGAGTTGATAGAAAATTCAGGATATTTTCTAAAACAGAGAAAATCTTTTCAATGTCATTATTGATTGAACGCGGCAACATAGTGAATCATGATCCCACGCTAGTATTTTATTTAAAAACTCGAAAAATCAAAATCAATAAAAATTTGACGCTTTTTTGACATTACCCAAAATTTTGACTTTTTTGACTGATAACTTTTTGATTAATATAATATTTTTGACTAAAAACTACATTTTAATAAGTTTTAAACAATTTTAAAAAAACATATCAAAAGACCCACACACAAGAAAAAGAAAAAAAAAGATCATTCCTTAGTTCTACGATTAATTAACTGTTTTTTACTTAAATAAAGTGCGTGTCCTGCCTATGCGGAGCTATAAATATTATGGCTTTCGTGAAAAGGCCATTATTATCAATTTTTGACTTTATTGACAAAAATCGCCTACTCATCACTAAACAACATTATAAAGCAATTCTCTTCGTTCATTTTAAGAAGCTAGAAATATATTATTCTAATGGCAACCGACTAACAGGGGATTCAATTCAACAGCCAAACATTTTCAAAGAGAGAACATACTGTCGAAGGAGAATATAATAAGAATTCGTACACTAAACAAGGAGATTAACAAATATATCAGTAAAACAAACGAGAAACGCTGGACAGAACTATCAAAAGCCCTAACAGAAAATCCGTCGGTGCAAAAGGTCTGGAACAAAATCAAGTCTATCAAAATGTCTTTTGATGAACCATGGGATATCATTACAACCATATACCTTAATGAAATACTATGCTTCCATAGCACATAAAGACCACTCCAAAAAACACCAAGTACTCTTAAACAGAATAAAACGGAAGGGATCATACGAGTGGACCATATTTACGGGGAAGGACGTTCAGTGGCAATATCAAAGGCCCGAAACTCCAAAGCCTGAGGTCCAGACAATATTTCAACAACGGAACTAAAGTATCTAGGACCTCTTGAACTAAAGCATCTAGGACATATTTACAATATCAATAAATTTGAACCTCCTTGCCTTCCCTCAACGGATTGTTAGCATAACTGTTCTCTTCTTTAAAATAAAGTGTCTCCTGCCTATACATAGAGATGGTTTTTGCAGAGATGATGATAATTTTAATATGATGATCCATGCTCCTCAAATGTTCATCAACGCTTTCTCTTTAGTCATTTCGCTTTTTTCTCAACCTTATCAAGATTACTGGATTGGAGAATGTTCGAGAATAAAAAATATATATTTTCACTCGTTGATCGATTGAAGGTTATATTAAGGATTTAGTCGATAAATTTGTTAATAATTTTTCCATTGGAATTGTTGCCTAAATTATTCACTATTGGCTTATTTGTTTGTGTTTAATGTTAATGTTGAACTTTTGACAGTAAATCGTTTCAAGAGCCAGACCTTTAAAGAAAAAAATAAGAGACCTTAGGAAAACATTTCGTCTTCAAGCCCGTCGCAGCTGAAACCACGTGGATTCCAGAATCCAAATCGTTTCCTACTTACATGTCATCGGATCGATAATGATAAAATAAGGAAGGACAGGACGACGAGATGGCTGATTAAACGTATAGAACAGTGGTTCTCAAGAATTTTGACCCACTCTAACTTTAACAACTTTATTAGCAAGGAAAATTAAAGGAGTTATTTGGCCTCAGTGCCGCAAGTCCTGCAAACGCTTGGACTCTCCTCTGCTCTCAGACCCCTCTTATCGTTTATTCTGTGCTGCAACATACGAGTAAATGATGCATCTCTTTTTAGGAAGCTTTCCATCTTTTTTTCTGCTGCATCTCTATCGATATTACTAGCAAATTTTCATCTTCATCTAGCTTCTCGTCGAGCCTTTTGTGTAGTGCAATTTTGATCCCTGCTCTCCTCGATTTTTCAAGAATCAAGATAAAACGCTCTTTGTATGCTGTGTAGTACCATCCTTCCAGTCTATAAAGAAGTGATGGAATGATCGTGCGTGAAAAAATCAATAGAAACATATCCGTTTCGAGTCTCAATTTACTCGTACACAATATCAAATGGTGGGCTTTCTTCATTTTGAGTTTAAAAATTTTCACCCAGGGGCCAAATCAACAAATTATTTTATTTGTAGGGGTCGCCAATTTTTTAAAAAAATTAATTAATGTAAAAAAGAAAGCAAAAGTTAAAACAATTATTAAAATTATTATTAATAATATTTTTGTTTTTTATTTTTTAAATTATATGACTGTAATTATTAAACATGTAAAAAATCCAGGAAAGGCTTGTGTTGGGAGAATCAAGGCTTTCTTACCAGAAAAGGATTTTCAACACGGATTCAAGAGCGATTGTTCTACATCAACGTACCTACAGAAATTAACCAACTTTATTAGAGATGGATTTTCGAACAAACCAAGGCATTTGAAAACAGTCTTATGTTCCATTGATATTAACAAGGCCTTTGATTCTATTTGAGAAAAATATTATCAAAGAATATTTTCCAGTCCGAGACCCCGGGGATGCTTAAACTTTGGATAACAAATTTCTTAAGTGGACGGAGGGGACGTATTTGCCTCGGAGGACTGAAATCAGTCTCGCGTCTTCTCCCAAGCCGTGTCTCCCAAGGATCTTTTTTATCTCCCATGTTATTCAATTTATATCTGGCCGACCTCCCGACACCGGAATCCAATAACGATGCTCTAACTCTCATATGCGGACGACATTGTTTTGGCCTCGCGTGATCGGGATATCCAAAATGCTACAGAAAGATTACAAATTAACCTGGACCGACTCAACGCCTGGTAATGAAGAACCGACTCACGGTAAATTCCAGAAAGTCGGTCACGTCTATGTTTACTTCGGACAAAAGGTTGGGGAAGAAGACTGTCACCTTAATATTGGACAACGTTGAAATCCTCTTTAGCAAATGTCAGAAGATCCTGGGCGTGACATTGGATACGCATTTATGTTTGTCACCACACGTGGCAAACATTGTTCTGAAGTGCGAGAAGAAAATCAATGTATTGAAATGTTTATCTGGAATATGGAAGACCGGTACCCACCCGGTCTTGATGAAAATCTACAAACAATACATTGAACCATGCTTCTCGTACGCGTGTGCTTCGTGACCTTCACTATCATGGATGAATACCAAGAAAATTGAGGACGTACAAAAGAAGGTTTTCAGAGTCACGGAGCGGTGGAATTGTGGGAGACACAGAACCGGACCGATTACTTCGGAGGCTTTCATCAAAATAAACTCCGGCATGGGGGATAGTTGTTCTGCAAATAGTCAGCCACCCAGTACGAGCTTGTGTGGGAACGAGGGAGGAGCACTGGGAAAGGATGGGGATTTTGGTGGAACACATCGGGATCACGTGATAGTTAGTTTGGTTTTACCGTGGTCTTGGGCGTTAAATAAATAAAATAAACATTTAAAAAATTATAGATAATTAGGACGACAGAATGGCGAAGGCGTTACCTCTGATATCGCCATTTCGAGCCTCTGCCTCAACCAGAATCTCTCCCGTGGCTCGCATCTTTTTGAGGCGAGTTTGCTTCCAATGCTGTGGGGAAAGGCGTCCATCTTCGCTCCAACGGTTCCAGTTGTCTCCACAGAATGGGGGTGAAATAATAAGGGATTCGTACATACGGATCTTCTTGGCCTCCTGCGTCTCAGGAGAGTGCGTTGCCGTCAGCCATCTAACACCTGAAAAGGTGTTTACACACGTTGCGTCCCAGACGAGTGATTTTCCGTGGGAGTATGGGAACAACGTCATGCCATCCGGCCTCTTCCCGTCGCCTCTGTCTAAGCCCAAAGGTTCCAATTGGGCCGGAAATCCCGCGGCCTTGAGGGCTCGGAAAATGATGTCATTGAGGCTGCGTGACGCGGGGCTCGACCAGCACTTCGTCGGCAAGAGATTGGATGTAAGCCTTTCGTATCAACGTCCCCGCCGCAACGGCATTTGTATCTCTGGCATATTTCAAGTCCTAGGCGCAGTGCCACCCCGATCCTCAGGCTGTTTTCGTCAAAGAGAGTCCCCAGATGTGGGCACGGAAGGGTCTCGAGCCAGACTCCATTTCCGCGATGTGCGGCCGACTTAATGGTTGCTAGTCGGTGTTGGTTGGCGCTTTTCTTGCGACCTCCAGAGTGCTCATACATGCAATTGAGTCAACTCTTCTGGAAAGCGAAGTTTGACGGGAATTCCAAGCCCAACTCACCCCACAACTTGCAAACTCTATCAAGCTCCGAGTCCAAGGTATGTCCGGTTTTGTTGCGTAGGACTGCTTGGATCAAGCGAGTGCAGCTCGCAAGGGATGAAAAGTAGGCAGGCAGAACGGCCTCAAAGGGGGATCTTAACCCAATGCCCCCATTTCTCGCAGGCAGTTTGCACATTGTCCTGCCCAGATCATCGAATTTGACATTCAGCATTGACTCCGCCGATCGTCTCAGAGTCCCATCAGCCGACAATAGTGCTCTCCGGTGTTCAAAACATGGTGAACATCTCAAAATTTACATCAAAATAATATTTTTTTAATCTGATAATAAATTTATCGGGGCCGCAAAAAAAATCCTGGGGCCTCTGAGAACCACTGGTATAGAATCATATTAATCATCATTCCATACGTTAACTTCTGACAGATTATCTCCACCGACTTTGCTTCCATAATAGCTTTTGTGTTAAGGGACCCTATTGCATGGATCTAGCGATATGAAAAAATGCGATATTTTTTAATAACCCAGGATAAACCTAATAGGTTACGAATGACAACGTCATCAGAGACTCATCACTGCGGAAGAGATTGTATCAGGGAAATTCTCGATCAAAGTTGTACGTATTATTTCGCATCATCACTCGTTTTCGAGTATTCGCCATTATAAGGACCCTCTACTGGAGTATGGAAGAGAGAAAACCAGCCAAGCATTTGGGGGTCTTTTTAGTTGAGTTCAATAACTCCTCTTGGAATTGAAAAAGCCAAAGAATAGAGAGGAAATCTTTCGACCAAGTATGTAGCGATGTGAGGATGTGACTACGCTACCCGATCAAAAAAATCCGATGTCACTAATTTACTCTGATTTTTAAGCCATTTAACCAATAGAATAATCTAATTAAAGTTCAACGTCAAGTTTTTCATAATTGGTTTCCACTTGATTGAGAAAGAACTGCAAAAGTTGAAGACTTTCAGAAAGTCGACTGAAAGACTGAAAAAGTGCCACAATCTCCTGATGTTCCAAGGTAATTTGCATTTCACTACAATCTTTGTCTTTTGACATCTTAACAATATTATCAGAAAAAAGAATCTTTAAAGCAGTTCCAACGCCTGTAATCTGTAAAGTCGAGCCAAAAAGATAAACCTGGAGCTTTCCCCACAGTCTGCATTTATCACAGCCCACACAATTCAAAATCAGCGAAATATTTTTAAATTTCTTCTGAAATTCTTTCTACCACGTAAAATCCCACAGAACCTTCAATTCCACTTTGTCTCCCCTAAAAAACAAGGACTCGTCAAAATGGTTAGCGAACTTTCTAAAATTGAATTTTACGGAAAAACCTTGAATTCTCCAAAAGCTGGGACACATCTTTTGCCAATAATTCATCATCCGTGAAATTTCCGCTTAAAAATGAAACCTATAATCAATGACGTCATCAACATTTCCTAAGTAAGTGGAAGCCTTAGCGATTGCACGGAGCTCTACGGCATAAAGTAGGTGAAGATTTTCAATCCATTTAAGAACCTCATCTTTAAGTTCTCCATTTTTATAAAATCGTCTATAAAATTCATCAACGTTAGGACCCCACGTGTGCGGAAACACGTCTAAACCATAAAACAGTAAAATACTGTCGAAAAAATATTTCCCACAAATATGAAGGTTAATGCTGAAATGAAGACCAGAAATCAAGCTAACCAAAGCATCCTTTTCCAAACATCCTAATAATTTAATTTTATTCGAAATATACTTTCTTCATCTTTTCTAAAAATAAAATAAAATTATAATAAAAATTATAAATATTTTTAATTTTTAAATATAAAAAATAATTCTGATTGTATATAATATAATAATAATACGAGAAGCAATTATCCTGGTAAATGGCGCTCCATATTCTCCATGTTGAGGGTCCACTGTAGCCAGTATACCTCTCCTGGTTTTTCGTCAGGTCATAGTATTCCCCGACTCGGAAGAATCTCTAATAAATAATTAGAACTCACCACGATCACAGAATTCCAAATCTTCGTCTTGTAATTTCCACGTGTTTAGTATTTCCTGATTTTCGTCACTATTTAAGTCATTAAATCTTAATGCCTAATAAACGTATTGAGCCTATTTTCCTTAATTAACTCTGGAACTTCATTCTACTAGTAATCAAACGAAATTACTTCTGTGCAGGGATTAAGTCACAGCACTTGGAAGTCGAGCATTGAAGTCATCTTCCCAAAACTGACAGTCCACCCACGACAGCTTAAATAAATTTAAATTATTTTACTCTGTAAAACCTAAAAAAGATTCTTGAAATGATATTTTCAATGAAGGGGTTTATCTGCTTATCGTTAAAGGTTGATAATTCCCTGAATGTGCATCCGCATAACTTCACAGTTGTTTCATCCTTAAAATATAAAATCTCGCTACATTGAATTTGCTCACTGTTGCGTGGAATAAACTCAGCAGAAAAATACTCATCGACACGTATAATTTATTATTTTTTTAATAATTAAAATTTTTAAATTAACATTAAAATAATTTAAAATTTCTATTTCACGTTCTAATGGGAAAATCTTCAAAAGATAGGCGTGATATATATTACAGATTCGCTAAGGAACAAGGATGGAGGGCTCGTAGTGCCTTCAAGCTGATGCAAATAGACGATGAGTTCAATCTGCTTGATGGTTTTGGTTTCATCAAAAATCCACAGATGCTCGATATGTCGTTGATTTGTGTGCTGCTCCCGGCAGTTGGACACAAGTGATCACCCGTCGGCTTAGGTGGGAGATTTATTTTATTTTAGGGAGAAGTATGGCGATGGGAGTGGATTTAAAGTAGTCTCTGCCGACATTCAGAAAATACAGCCATTGGAGGATGCAGTCACCTTACAGTGTGATATTACCGATGTTTGATTTTTTTGTTATAATTTTTAGAGCGCATCTGTTGACTTAATTGTCTCACATTTGGATGGAAATCTGGCTGATGTTGTTGTCTGTGACGGAGCTCCAGATGGTTGCGTTTGTTTTACTCATAATTAGTGACTGGACTGCATGACATGGACGAATACATGCAGGCTCAGCTCATCCTTGGCTGTACATTTTGTTCTTACAGCTCTAAGGCTTTACAAATATCGACAAAGTTGCTGAAAAGGGGTGGTTCGTTCATGGCGAAGGTAAGAAATAGGCTTATTTTTAGGTTTTCCGAGCCAAACACTCGGACTACTGTTTTCTCAGCTACGTTTGTTTTTTGAAACCGTCTGCGTTGCTAAAACCTGCGAGCAGTCGCAATTCAAGCGCGGAAGCCTTCGTTGTTTGTCGTGGCTTTAAATGGTGGTCCAGAAAAGCCGATGGTCCCTTCCTCTTGTTCGCTCACAATTCGTCATTCCGGCCGGATTTCTTCTTTTGCGGCGATTTTAATTCGTATGATTCTGACAAAAATTACAAACTGAATGTAATCTGGTTTACAGAAGTTCTCTAGTTTGGCGAGGATGATTACGAATATGTATACCACGACCCCGTTCAACTTCCAATAAACCCTCCTTATGAAGTCGCGTGCAAGCTTAGAAAAGGAAACAGGTAAAAGAAGATCTTAGTGATGCTTAAATGGTTCAAATGGATATTAATTGATAATTTTACGATTTATTTATGTTTATTTTTTAAATGGTTTTTTGCCAATTTTTAATATAAGGACAACATGGAGAACAGTTGCTACCAAATGCATCCTCCAATAGTCCATTACAGGCTCCCGCTTCAGAAGATAGGTGGAGAAGTAGTTCCGCCCTCTTCCACCGTCGCGGACTTAACTCCATTCTTTAGTGAGAGCTTCCATAATGGAAAATCTTCATCAATGGATTTGGTAGGGAGATGGGTAAGAAAATTAAATAATTTTTTTAATTTATATATGGAGGACAAGCTAGTAATGTGGTTAGTTGGTCTTAAGGTTGAAATGGTGTCGTATTTTTAATCCATGAAATGTCAATTTAGTTTGATGACGTTCGTCTTCATTCTTCTTGTGAGCATGGAGGTGACTGACTTTGGGAGACATAAGAAACTCAAAGTTCTTAACAAGGAAATAACTGGTGCAAGTAGAATCTGGGTTAGAATCTTGTCCAACCCAAAATTCTACCTGTTGGAAAAATCATGGTAGAAGCTGCCATAAGTTACTCAGATTGAAATAAATTTAAGCCGACGATGATTTGATATCAGATGTCTCGAAAAGATCGGCTGTGTCTCAGGGAACATTACGTGAATTTTTGTAAGAAATTTTCTGATGGTATAAATCCCATGCCTTAAGTCTCTCATGGAAAAGTCGAAAACCATGAGAATTTCATACTCTAAAAAGTTTTTTCAACAGGAGTACACAGTGAGTGGTATCAGCAATGTTGATCATCTGCGTTATTTGGGTGTCCGTTTTGGATGTAGAGGAGATTATGTTGAATGTGTCCACAATTAATATAAAGACTTAGCAAGCACTTCTGTGTCTACAGAAACTCGAATTTGAGGAGACTTTTATCTTTATTTTTGAAAGAATTATTCTGCCTTCTCTCATCCACGGATTCGAAGGATGGTATTTTTCGCCCAAGAGAGAGAGACAATAATCAACTTTCTGGATAAGACGAGGAGGATGGCGATCAAGCTGGCCTTTCGTAAAAGAGATGAAGTAGCAATAGAAAAAAAAAAGAAAACACTGACCAACTTAGTATCGAGTGTGGTAATGGAAAAGATCAAGGGTTTTCTTCTGAAGAGCAGAATGGTTACACGTACATTCAGACGAGACTTCGAAGTAAAACATCAACAGAATCTAGGAAGGAAAATAGCTAGGTCAGAATATTTTTGAATTTAAAATTACCTTTTTTGCATTTTCGGAGGATCGCAGAAATATTGTTTAATCTACGAGAACCAATTAACATAAACATGTTTCCATTGAATCTTGTTTGCCTCATATTTTAGAGCCATTTTGAAAATCATCTTTGTGGTCAATATGTCATACTATAACAATTGATCCTGGATTTGATTCTCCCCATGGCTACCTGTTCAAAATTTACCCGTGGCCTTTCGTTTATTCCTTATCGTCTCTCGTTCTACTGAATGACCTCATGTGATCCACATGTTTCAGGTGACTCAGTGACATTAAAGCTTTAAAAAATCACTTGCATTTCTTAATACACCAGCGAAGTTCACAGAACTGCAAGGTGGACTGGACCCGTTCTTCACTTTCCGTTAGTTCTCAATTTTTTAAATAAATGAATTTATTCTAAATGACTATGAGTAAATTAAAACTAGATAATATGTGAATTCTGCACGTCCTAGGATAGCTTCCAAATTGTCTCAGTGATTCTCCATCATCCCACACAAGACAAGGACAAAATGGGAGTGTAACTGACCTACCGTCTAGATGGGATTCCGGAATGTTTGAAATAAACATGTATTTTTATTGATTCACTGTTTCGTCATGCTGTACATTTTTTTCTGATAACTAAGATATTCAATCTTGCAGGACAAAGATTACCCTGATTAAAGAAAGCGCAAGAAATACATTTCTCGATATAAATTGGGTTTTTTTCATCGAGGAAATTTAATTTAGTAAACATATTAAAATCAAAAAATTACGAGTTACCAAATCTCGAAAATTCAAAATTAAAATAAATATATCTAACACAGAATCAAATGCTTTGAATTTCGTCACGTTCAATATCTTGTATTTATTTTATATGTCCCCGGTAGTATAGTGGTTAGTATACCGCGTTGTCATCGCGGTGACCTGGGTTCGATTCCCAGCTGGGGAGTTTTGTTTTTGTTTTATATTCCAAAAACATGATTACTTAGCATCTCATGCTTTTAATAATTGAAATTATATCTTTTTTAACTTTTAATAAAAAAACTCCCATATCGGACGGATGAGATGGAAATCCACCGGCTGGAATCGGCTGGAATCACAATCTCTCCGTTCGAGGAAGAGAGCCATTTTTTATGAATCCACAAGTATCGGTCTGCTTTATTTATCCCGCATTGTTGGGAGTACGGTAGATATGCTGTATTCCCGGGAAAATGCTATGATGGCTATGGAAAAATCTACAAGGCTTTGGTTGACCGATTTACGTTCCTGCTCATAGTAGTAGAAACATCTGGTGGGAAATCGTATCGTTTCCTCATGAAGCTGATACGTCTGACTACACTCAAAGCCAAGATCATTCTGGTTTGCAAGTGGTTATCCAAAACTCGTCAATTTTACAAAAAATTATTGTAGTTGTAACATTGAGCCACACGCTANGGAAAATGCTATGAAGGCTATGGAAAAATCTACAAGGCTTTGGTTGACCGATTCACGTTCCTGCTCATAGTAGTAGAAACATCTGGTGGGAAATCGTATCGTTTCCTCATGAAGCTGATACGTCTGACTACACTCAAAGCCAAGATCATTCTGGTTTNGATTACTTAGCATCTCATGCTTTTAATAATTGAAATTATATCTTTTTTAACTTTTAATAAAAACAACTCTCAGATTGGACAGATGAGATGGAAAACCACCGGCTGGAATCACAATCTTTCCGTTCGAGGAAGATAGCCATTTTTATGAATCCACAAGTATCAGTCTGCTTTATCCATCCCGCATTGTTGGAATACGGTAGATATGCTGTATTCCGCGGAAAATGCTATGAAGGCTATGGAAAAATCTACAAGGCTTTGGTTGACCGATTCACGTTCGGAATTCGTATCGTTTCCTCATGAAGCTGATACATCTGACTACACTCAATAGCCACGTGTACTTGAGACTCAGTGGCTTCTCTGGTTGATCTGCGTTGCAATCGACAGGCAACACAATGACTATTCTTGAATAATTTTTGTTTTCTTTGTCAGATAACTGATGTTTTGATCTTTTTTTATTTGATTTAATAAATCTTTAATTTGTCAAATTAAAATTGCAAACTTGCCTTTGGGAATTAAGAGAGTTTAAGGCAATTAATGAGTTTACGTTATCACTCTAAAAATAAGAAGAGAGTGATTTCCAGGTTTTTGGGAAATTTATCGTAATAATATGATTCAATTACTTTCCAGATTCAAGCTCTGCAAAATGAAAAAAAACTGAAGAAGTATTAATCCCTTGGGCATCAAGCTATCAAGATCATTCTGGCTTGCAAGTGGTTATCCAAGACTCGTTATTTTTACAAAAAATTATTGTAGTTGTAACATTGAGCCACATGCTACAAAATTTTCTGTGTTTTCAATAATGGCAGGAACATTATTTTCAAATTAATAAAAAAATGACAAAATATCGGCTTCGAGAGCGCAACTTGGCACAACTCCATTCCTAATGTAGTTTTGTGTACCTTTTCTGGATGATGAATGCGATCGTATTGGGATCTCATTACTACTCGGATTAAAAGTCGGTTTGTCATATCCATGTCGATGTGAAGACTAGTTTGACAGATTTGGCCTGCACCCAATCTCCGTAGGAAAATCTCCCAAATGATGGCCTTGAAGAAAGTCGTTAAACAAGCTTCAAACCCTTCTGGACACTCTTCTATGCTCTATAGGGTCGGCTTATAAAATCTCCCAAATGATGGCCTTGAAGAAAGTCGTTAAACAAGCTTCAAACCCTTCTGGACACTCTTCTATAGGGTCGGCTTATACAGACGTGAAGGTCTGTCAAATGGGATGACCATCTTCCACTTTGAAGCTGAAAAATAAGTGTTGTTTAATGATTACGTGTAATCTGGTTACACTTAATAACATTATTTTGAATGCTAAACTAGAGAGGATCGATTTTCGCTTTTTTGGAAACAAAAGTGCGAATGAATGGATAGATATCTTCACTGTTAAACAATAAAAAGATTGATGAATAGATTGCGATTGGAACAATTGATGGTCCATTAATTAGATGTAGTCAATCATCTTTTATAGAAACAAATATAAGATATTCGGTAGGACAAATATATATTTTGTAACATCATTTATAATTAGTTTTTAGTGTTCATTCATGAAACCCCAAAAGGGGCCATGCGCCCAACCCAGAAGTACTGCAATACTGGGAGGACGCGCGGTATGGCGGAACCAAGCTTCGCAACACACACCAAGCTACAAAAATAAGCATTATATCTTGCCCCTTGTAAGGGCGTCCCAGATATAAAGCTGGAAAGAACAGATACTACACTTTGATCTTAGCCAAAAGGCCGAGAAGCGACAAAAGGCTAAATTGCACGCATAAATATAATCATCACTAAAACAGCTATCAACATTATTATTATATTTGCTTTTAACTTTTGATATGATAATTAAATTCACGTTTATGAGCATTAGTCATTTATTNTATCTTGCCCCTTGTAAGGGCGTCCCAGATATAAAGCTGGAAAGAACAGATACTACACTTTGATCTTAGCCAAAAGGCCGAGAAGCGACAAATGGTTAAATTGCACGCATGAATATAATCATCACTAAAACAGCTGTCAACCTTATTATTATACTTGCTTTGAACTTTTGATATGATGATTTAATTCACGTTTATGAGCATAATTCATTTATTATTTTAATAAATAATATTAACAAACTTTTATATTTTTGATTTTGTTTCTGAATCTTAGAGCTGCATGACGTGGTTCTTAAACGCTATATCTAGAAAACACGGAATTTATGGACTAGATTTATCCCTCTTGATATTCAATGTCAGGGTGCTCTGGAACAACTCCAGACTGCCGTCTGACAATCTTTATAAGAGAATATGAATACAGCGATTTCATGCGATATCCTCGAGGAAAGATGGATGCAGTTTGGATGTATACTTCTGGGGTCAGAATTTTAAGATTATTTACCAGCTATTTTATGGCAACTAAGAAGGAGATTTTGAACATAAAAATGGAAAATTCTCCAGAGATGATTTGGAATGATACTGTTGATGGAATGAAGAAGGCAAATTTCGAACTTGGTGATTGAATTTTGATTTCTCTGCATAAAGTAAAAAAGAGCAAGGGACCGATAAAAAATCTACGACCTGTGATATTTCTGGGATCATTGAAGAAGATACAATCTCTGATACCCTTAGTCGGATATTTTCTAATGTTTATGAATTTTTGTCGCGGGGACAAAGTGGGTTAGAAAGGGACGCTCGACCGCAGATGCTGTTTAATCTCACAGGTGGATCTCTGTCACGTCTCAATGATACAGGAGTGATTTTAAGATTTTGGGAGTTGATATGTCCATTGCGTTTGACACTGTCAACAGAAAAACATTGTTGGACGTTGCTGAAAGTTTTTTTTTGATGAGGATAACACAAGACTTGTCCGTTTCCTATTATCGAACACTGAATTTAATGTACGTGTCGGGAACACAACATCGAAGCCTTTCGGGACAACAGTTGGAATACCTCAGGGAGACTCTATCTCCGGTTCTATTCGTCGTTTACCTGGAAGCGGAATTGAGAGCTCTTAGAACAAAATGTGAAGGATGCATGCAGATGGAGATTATATATGCCGATTACATAGATTTTGTCATAAGAATCACAATCAACTAAAGTATATTGATGAAAGTTTGAGGAAAAAAGGAAATTGTGATCCTTAGTTGGTGATAGTAAAGACAAAATGCATAGAAGAGTTCTAGTCACTGCCATGTATAAGAAAATGCAGAAGATATGGAGTCGACGAAAACTAATAAAAACAAATTTAAGAATAAGACTATACAACGCATATATAAAACCGGTGCTTATGTACAACTCGGGTATATGGGGGGTCACAGAGCTAAAGCTCAAGAAAATGGATATATTTCATCGCAAACAATACGCAAAGGTGGAGACTATTTATGCACGTGCTCAGAATGGACATAAACGCCCCTAGCAAATATAATAATGGACAATTACTTTAACAATGAAAACAAACCATCATTCAGAGGAAGACCCAGAGTCACTCTACCCAAGGCTCTAAACAAGGATCTTAATAGGATTAGAAGAATTCTTTAATCTGCAGGAGACCTAAAAGATTAAGGACAGATGCGCAAAGCAGAGGGCGATGGAGACGCCTAGTGAAGCAGATTGTGAAACGTGTGGCACAAACGGGACCTTAGTTAATATAACGTTCTTTGGTTCTGTGAAAGTGCTTTTTAATAACAATAATACCAGCTATTATCATAAAAATAGATTTTGTCTTTGAATTTCAAATTTTAACATTACAAACGGTCATTTTGTTAGATGTAGAATTAATTGGAGTGTAAAAAGATGAGAGATTCTCCCAATTAGCTAATTAAAATGGTATAATACTGTATTTGTTAGAAATTGAGTGTTGTTGTGGTTCGATTGTATCCTCAATTTATTTTATATGTCCCCTGGAGCTTGTTGAGTATGAAATTGTTGATCTATAGTATCAACATAACCTGTTCTTCTACAATACTAAAATAGTCAGTGACAAGTACGGCACCTACAAATAAAAAGGAACATTTTTATATTGGCAGGTAAAATATGCAAATTATAATAACGCGTATGATGCTACTTCTGCCTTATACACAACTGTTTTCTATCAATAAAAAACACATCTCTGAATGTTGACGATCTTATTGCTCTTTTAAAAACACAACATCAAATCGAATATAAAGAATTCTTTTAGAGAAATGGATATCCGCCGGCCGTTGTTGATATAAATTATTTATTTGAATAGTATATAGATGAAGTTGTCCATAAAGGGAGGATATCAAATTTCGGGTTCATCAATAATCCATAAGTGAACGTTTGAGTATATTTTAATATTTTTTTAATTTTAGATCATGCGATCCAACAAGACAACAAAAATAATATTTTTCGCACTTTTATTTAATTACTTACCTCTAAATANTCCCACATCATTACTATTGGATTAACGAAGTCCTTGCAACCAAGCAGCTTCCACATTTTGTATGGAAGCAAGTCATACATGTTTTTTCTTGTCCTCCACAATTTAATTAAAAGAACTCGTCTCTTAGGAAAAAGTGTCCAAAACGTAATTGTGCTATGGTCCTCCTTGTTTCTCTGTTTAAGGTAGTCTCCGAGTCATCTATAAGTGGGGTAGGGTTATCCAGCAGATCATTCCGATTCAGTCTTCGGATTGATTTGGTAGAGATTTAGTAATGTATTGCCTTTGACTTGGTTTTATCAGGAGATGGCTGAGGAATCTTTAATAGTTTGCAAAACAGGTTTGTTACAGAAACATTTTTATTAAACAAAAATTGAGATATATTAGAAAGTTATTGATTAGTTCTCCCTATATGGCCTTAACACTTCACAGGTCCCTCTTCTCCAGCTTTTTCCCAAGTCAAGCTGTCGGTCCCGGATTCCAAACGAATATTGACATTTTTTAACAATTGAAAATAATTTTGAAAATTTTTACTTTTTATTATCTTTTAATATAAAAATATATTTTTACAGTTTTATCTAGATGAACTCAAAAAAGGTTCTCATCGCTGCTAATACCAACTCATTTCGAGGCACTTGTGAGGAGAACAGAAGCCATATTGACATCTCTTAAATTCCCACAAGAAAGTCGTGCATAAAGGAAGTGCCTCGAATCTCGGGACGCAAAACCGTTAGAGGTGAGCATACACACTAATGATTTCAAGAATCTCTGATTTCTCCGTCAATTGCATTCTCAATTTCGCTATCACTCCTTTACCAATCATTAAGTATTATTATTAAAAGCACGTTCCCAGAAGCAAAGCATGTTATATAACTGTGGCCACGATTTAAGATCTTCATTCATTAAGCTTTACAAACAAAATTGAAAAATAATGTTAAAATCGCAAAAGCTAGATTTTCTTGTATCAGGATATATGTTTTCGAAATTCCAACAATTCAAAATTTATATTATAAATTAGTTTTTCAAAAGTACTTCTCTGTCAGCTGTCAGTCGTCAGGGGAAACAGTCGCTCAATTATCTCAATTGTATTATTATGATTTTAAAGATGTAAATTGCTTTATATTTAAAAATTCTTAAATTTGTATGTCTTTTTTTTGTGTTCAGCTATTCCTTGATATCGATTTTTTATGCATGAGCGATTTTCNTTCAAAATTTATATTATAAATTAGTTTTTCAAAGTTACTTCTCTGTCAGTCGTCAGGGGAAACAGTCGCTCAATTATCTCAATTGTATTATTATGATTTTAAAGATGTAAATTGCTTTATATTTAAAAATTCTTAAATTTGTATGTCTTTTTTTGTGTTCAGCTATTCCTTGATATCGATTTTTTATGCATGAGCGATTTTCTGAGGTTCAAAAATAAGGTTTATAATAGTCTTTTTAATATCAAATCGAAATTAGAACATGAGTACAAACAGGTCTTCAATTTTGAAGAAATAAAAATTTTGATTTATGCTAAAATATGATTTTGCAGATCAATTTGAGGTTATGGACCTACAAAATTAAGTCCCCGAGTTGAAAGAGGTCAGAACATGAGTACAAACAGGTCTTCAATTTTGAAGAAATAAAAATTTTGATTTATGCTAAAATATGATTTTGCAGATCAATTTGAAGTTATGGACCTACAAAATTAAGTCCCCGAGTTGAAAGAGGTCAAAATTATATTTTCATATAACATTTTAATGATATTCTAGAGATCAAATCGATATGTCTATAAAATTTTACTCATTAATTGAAAAAAAATAATTATAATACAAAAGCTAACAGTTAGCAACTGCTGGATGCTTTCATAATTGAAAACGCATTTTCCCTTACGATTTGCAAGGAAATGCGCTCAATGAGCCAGCTCCTCTCTCCTATCGTTTTTCTGTTTTGCGATGAGCGAGCCGATCCAGTTTAGCAGCGTCATTGACCTGCTTCCAATTATTCCGGTCGTTGAGAGGTTGGAAAGAGAGAGAATATCGACACAGGTGGCGTCTTAGGCGAGGTACTTACCACTCTCCCATAAGAATAGAGTGGTTCCGTCCGGTCNATTTGCAAGGAAATGCGCTCAATGAGCCAGCTCCTCTCTCCTATCGTTTTCTGTTTTGCGATGAGCGAGCCGATCCAGTTTAGCAGCGTCATTGACCTGCTTCCAATTATTCCGGTCGTTGAGAGGTTGGAAAGAGAGAGAATATCGACACAGGTGGCGTCTTAGGCGAGGTACTTACCACTCTCCCATAAGAATATAGTGGTTCCGTCCGGTCTTCGGTTGGCTCGAGCAAGTCCAAGAGGCTCTAATTGGACAGGAAATTTGGCCGTTTCAATTTCCCAAGGAATGACTCCATTGATAGCTGCGTGTCTACGACTCCTTCCAGCACTCCTCTGGCAGGAGAGAGCTTGAAGAATTTTCGCGTCGACCATTCCTTCACATCTACACCGATGGATCGTGCAAGCATCCATTCCGAGGCAGACGGAAACTTCAATCCTAGTCACGTCGTCATCCAGTATTCAATGCTCGTTTCTCCACTCATAAAACTGTACTCTGCTTTAGAAAATTATTGAATGTAAAGCCTAGTAAAAAGACGCCCGTAGACCAGAAAGGTCGAGATGCTTTAATCCGATCAGTAGGCTAAGAGAACAACTTACTGGATGACGGACATTGTAAGTTTTACTTCCAACCTAAATCCATTCGTTTTTCTTTCGGTTAAGTTGTGAAAGAACCTCATATGGTAACTTCCCGAGATAAATAATATCCGTAATATCGTTTATATTCGTCGGTGTAAATCAATTTATCTTTTAAGCTTCGCAATCTGTTTGAGTAATCGGACACTTTGGTTTAGATTTCACTAAGTTCATAAGGGTTGCTACGGAATTAAAAATATGGAATTTATTATCGAAGACTTTCGTTACTAAAGGCCATCTACCTAGAGGTGGTTCTCCAAATCTTGGCTAGATAGTCGGAAAACTTTCGATGCCCACTCAAGTTTGTCCTCCTTATTCACCTGGTCGATAGTCACCTGGAGAGATATGATATTTACTCTGCTCTCCGATCGAAAAATTGGATTGGGAAATCTTGCATCAATTTCCCGTATGCCAAATAACCCGTGCACCACTCCGCCTACGTTGTCATTGTTCTGTCTATCGGATTCATTCGTAAATAGGTCCATAGATAATGTTCCACTCTGATTAGTAAAAACAATCGTGTCCACCACCTCAAGAATTATTTAATTTTTTAAATAAATATCTAAAAAAAGAAATTTTATTTTAATAAACAAAAAAGTTATTTGGTATGGCGAGGTTCCAATATGGCCTGCAGGCATTGAAGGGAGTTACCTCTAATGAATTTGAAATTTCAGCGTGGCGGCATGCAGTTCACCTGTTGTTGTGGTGGCGCCCGGTGCAAGTTGTGCACTAAAGAAAACCGTTAGAACTTCTCCACCCCTCTACGTCATTTGGAAGGATGGCCTAGCAACATCAATTTGCTACTCCAGGCTGGCGACATCAATCCTAACCCGGGATTTGATTCCACGCTGGTCATTTTCAAACTCAATGTCAATTGAATCCGTAACAAAGTTCTTGAGCTACGTTCCATTTTGGACCGTCTGAAAGTGGACATTGCCATTATTCAGGAGTCTAAACTCTCCACGTCAGCCGCCACCCCACGTTTCCCTGGCTACAATATACTCCGATAGGATCGGACAAGAAGTCTCGGTGGAGGATTATTGACGTATGTCAGGGAGGGTCTTTTGTTCACCAATGTCACTCCGTTTATATCTTCTCTTTACGAAGGAGATCCTATTCTGGAACAAATTTCTATCGAATTTCCGTTCTCACCTTCAAGACGTTATACACTGTAATAATTATATTCCACCTTAGAGTTCGTAAACTTCGCTTATTCCAAAATATGTTCCTATAACTTATCGAAACTTTTTGAACAGAAAGATCTGGTATTATGCGGCGACATAAATACCAAACATAAACTTTGGATCAGGACACAATTAGCCGACAGTCGCGGCGAGTACATCCTATCCTTACTTAATGATTTGACTATCCTCAATGACCCGGAGGCTCACACAAGGACCCTGACCCGCAGAAGGGACAGTCCAACATCCCCGGACCTCTCTCTTTGCTCTCCTTTTATGGTTCGATGTATTTCTTGGAATGTTCGTTTTGGTTTCTCAAGCGACCATAACTCATTGTGTTGAGACTTAGAAGTCCTGTTTGTTCACTGTGTTGTTCTACAAAGTTCAAAAATTATTTGAAGGCTGACTGTCGAGGTTTCATGGCTTATGTGGACAATAGTCTGCTTGACTTTACAATGGTTAATTGTACATTAGAGAAGACGGCCAAGATTCTGTCTGCTATCATTTTGAAAGCTGATAAACTATATATACCTGTCGCCTCTTACAAGAAGTTCAATCCAAGATTATCATCGCAAATTATGTCAGTCATCAAGAAACGAGATGCGCCGAAGAGAAAAAAACGAGCTTGATTCTGTTCAGAGGAGACTCCTAACGCAAAAGATTTTTAATTCCAACTTACATCCGAACATCAAGTTTTGGCTGGAAAATTTCTTAACTGGGCAACGCGGAAGGGTCCGGATTGACAAAACCACTTCAAAATCAAGACTATTCCCCAATGGGGTCCCGCAAGGCTCCCCTCTGTCTCCTCTCTTATTTAACTTATTTCTACATGATTTACATACTATCAATGATCAGGACACCATGTATTTATCTTATGCGGACGACTTAATTATTGCTGCAAGGGACAAATCTCCCTCCATGGCTGTGGCGGTGGTGTAGTCACATCTCAACCAGGTGTGTGACTGGCTATCTATGAATTTTCGGTCTATGTCTGCATCCAAGTTCACGCTATTTACTACGGACAGAAGATTTAAATGTGGACTTGAGGTATTTTTCGGAAAGATTCCCATCTTTTTTACACGAATTCAGAAGATCCTTGGAGTAAGTTTCGACTCTCTGATGACGCTTGCCAGTCATACGGAGGAGATGTTAACCATGGGTCTTCGAAAATGAAACGTCATAAAAGCAATCGTATAGAAGAGCCACTTCTCTCCCACTGCTTGTATCAGCAAAGTATCTCTTCAAGTTATTGCACCGACGATTGAATATGTCTGTTCTGCCTGGAGATTCGCCATTTCTACTACGAGGGTGGAGCGTGTGAATTCTCTCAGACGTAAGATCTTGACGCACATACAATCAGAATCCACATCCGTCCCCAGTCTGCTTTCAGATGAGGCGACGGTGAGAAATGGCCAGGGTTTCCTACGTTTTTGCAAAAAACTGGGAAACCCATTCAAGGAAAAGGTGGCCCATGCAGAGGAATTTCGGTCGGTTATAAAAAAAGTGGTTTGAAGAGTGACGCCGTCATCAGTGGATACTCACTGCGAACTGGATTGTCTAGAAAGGACCCACACACAAGATAAAGAATAAAAGAAGTGAAGATCATTCCTTGGTTCTACGATTAGTTAAAATTAACTGTTCTTTACTTAAATAAATTGTGTGTCCTGCCTACAAACATTATGGCTTTCGTGAAAAGGCACTTATTATTATAAAAAAGTGCACACCAATTGAATTCCTATGCAGAAGGAAGAGAATGCGCTTACGGAATGCGGTTGGGTCATCAGAAGACCAGACGACGAGCTTATGCAATTTCTACAAGGCATATGGAGACTCCCTCTTGTAAATGTTCTAGTTGGATCAAAGGCGGAGGCTACTTCGCTTGTCCGACATGGTTTCAACATTTCTGACTAACCAATAACATGCGAATAGCACAGAAAAGGTCCACTGAGGTGTTTAAACCGCAAACGCTATGGACACATATTTTCTTTGTAAGAGAGATGTCTCAGTTGCGTAAGGGAACACGACCTGACTGCGTGTGGAGAGACTCCATAGATCACAATGAATTGCATAAATTGTGAATCGTCCTCAAATTTAGCTAGATATGGTGGATGTCCCAGCCACCAAAAAGTCTGATCATAAGAGATTAACGTAAAACTATGGACAGCTGATAATAAACGATATTAGGAGAATGTAGACAGCAAAGAAGTTACGTCAAAGACGTCACCAAAAATTAGTCGAAAATCGAATGAAGTCCCACCCAATCTATCAGAGAAGGTTTATACGGAAACATCAAAAATTATGTCACAGCTTAACTATCTGTGTGCGATTACACAGATGGATTTAATGGAGATAGTAAGCTTGAATTTGAAAAAGCAAGGTCACCAAAATGTTGAAACAAGGACTTAAAATAGTGCTAGTGAATACCCGATCCCTAAGGAAAAAACATAATGAATAGCACTACTTGCCAAGGGCTCCAAGATCGATATCTATGTAGTCAATGAGATGAAATAAAGAAATCGAAGTGTAATAAATTGACGGGATACAATTCTGTGGACATTTTATGAAAGGTTTGAGCAGTTGCTGTAGGGGAACGACTATTTTCTTCCGCGACTGCCTCAGAATTCGTAATCCAAAAGTCTTTTGTCATTTATTGTGTGATTTTGTAATCATGGACGTTGTTGCGTGGGAATATGCATTACTGTTGGAGGTCTATACTCCAAGAATCTTGAGATTTGTTCTACAGATATCTCTGAGTTCTACAAGAATCCCTATACCATCTTAATTGGCGACCTTAATTCGAAGAATACTAGTTCTGGTTTGTGAAGACAAATCAGGATGGACGGCGTTTATAATTATTGTCTGATTCACGTGGCTTTGTGATCTCTTCATCAGATGACCGAAATCATTTTTCATATCATATTGAGAACAAACTTGGCGGATTCCTAGTATCGCCAGCTAATGTCCAAAACTATAGTTTTCTTGAGGTTCAACATATCACATTTAGATTGAGGTCACTTAGGGATTTTGATGTCTAATAATGGAAAAATTAAACGGACCGATATGAAAGGCTGAGGGTGAGAAGATTCATGTAAAAAATCCCTATTTTTGGAAATACTATCGGAAGATAATGTGTCCGAAGTTGGGGGCAGAAAAAAATTATATAAAATAAACCAGATGGGGGCATATGCATGACGAAGAAAACACCTTCGATATTCAGGGATCAGATAAAATCCCTATTTTTAAAAATACTATCGGAAGATAATGTGTCCGAAGTTGGGGGCAGAAAAAAATTATATAAAATAAACCAGATGGGGGCATATGCATGACGAAAAAAACACTTTCGATATTCAGGGATCAGTTCAAAAAAATTCAGGGTGTTGATCCGTCGAGTTTGACACCAAATGACAAAATAAATTGTGCCAATACATTTAAATACTCCGACGAGGAATATTCTCAAGAAATTTGGACGCCTGACTCTCTCAGAAGCAATTGTGTTCATATAATCGATTTCCTGTGCCAATACAATTAAATACTGCGACGAGGAATATACTCAAGATATTTGGACGCCTGACTCTCTCAGAAGCAATTGTGTTCATATAATCGATTTTCTTGAATATCTTGAGAAAGAACTCAGTGACAATTATTTTGACAGGGATCAAAACTAAATAAATTAATTGGGATAATGCTCATGTCATTCATAAATCTAAGGAATCCTATCAGTTCTTTAACACCTATCATATTCGATTCATTTCCTCATCATTTCTTAAATGAAAATAGTCTTTCCGAGTCAAGAGAAGAGATGTTTGATTCAGTTGGCCAACCAGGATATTATTTAAATCATAATAAATTTGAATTAATTAACATCGATTTATAATTCCGAAAAAAGAACCGATAAGTTAGTAAAATGTTAGTAAACTCCGCAAGTACCCATTACATTGAACCTGTCCGCAATGGCACTGCAGACTGAAATAAAATTATTAATTACATGTTTTAGATGTCTGCGTGCTNCAGTTGGCCAACCAGGATATTATTTAAATCATAATAAATTTGAATTAATTAACATCAATTTATAATTCCGAAAAAAGAACCGATAAGTTAGTAAAATGTTAGTAAACTCCGCAAGTACCCATTACATTGAACCTGTCCACAATGGCACTGCAGACTGAAATAACATTATTAATTACATGTTTCACATGTCTGCGTGCTGCTTCGAATAAAATTAAAACCTTCCATTGTATATAGGTTATTATTTTTGAGAACTAATGAACTACCATTTGTTTTTTTATGTCTATATTAAATATACTATCATACGCCTCTAGATTATCGAATGTACCCCTGCACACGATGGGACTATATTATTAATATTATTATTAAAAATACACATCTAATTCAATCTCTTTGGAACTGGTTTTAAATGTTTGAGCAACTTTTATTCTGTTTGGAAAGTGACTACATAAATAAAAAAAACGTACAGGCGGATAAGTGATGTTAAATGTACAGCAAAATCGATCGCGATGTATATCAGGGAATTGCATGTTTTCAAATTCCTATTAATTTAAAAATATATATAACAAGGTATCAATGGTAGCTGGAAAAGTAAGTTTGATTACATATATCAAACTTTCATCTTCCCAACAGAAACTATAATAAGTAATATTCAATACAAAACAATCACATTCAGTTCAATGATAGAAAAATTGACACCAGGTACCAATGTAATGTTTTGAATTAATAAATCCAATATTCGAGAATCATATTTTAGGCCAGAATATATACAACTAAACAAATTTCTTAATAATTAATATGTAATACAGAGTTTCACGATCTACTACCACTTCTTGACAATTTTTTTGTGTCAAAACGCAGAATGCAAGGTCTATGATAATGAATTTGAACATCTATAAGATAAAATACCAAAATGATGAATATAATAGTAACCACAAGAAAATAAAATTATTACATAAATTACTGAAGTTATAATTAATAATAATTTTATTAAATAAACTATTTAATTAATAAATAAAATTAAAAAATAATTTAATAAAATTCATTTAATAAACGGGGTTTTCCGATTTGTGTAATAACTTTACCATAAAGTTTGATAAATTTGCCAAAATTTCTAATAAATTTTCCAAAATGTTTAATAACTTTGTCAAAATGTTTAAAAAATGTGTCATAAAGTTTAATAACTTTTTGAATAATGTTAATTATAAACTGCGTATAAATCATTTTTAAGTGAATTCTGAAAAAGGACTATAAATGTAGCTATACAAGGACAGTTTAAGGATTATACGGGTACTATTTTCAAACACGGAATTCGAAGTCTGTGTTGTTTCATTGCGCACTGCAAATGTAAAACGCACATTGTCACTCCAGAAGCTTATTTATTATAATCAATTCTCTGTTGTTTATTTGAAGCTATTCTTCATTATCCAAAATTGTCCTATTTCTATCTAGGAATTAAGATATGCGCATGACCTGATTTTGTTTTCGAGGACATCAATGATTGTTCTTAAACATGCTTTTGTTAAGAGAGTTGTCCCTTAAATGAACGAACAAAAAACAGACTTATTACATCAAATGGGAATGATGAGATTTAGACGATATCAAAAAATCAGGTTTTTCCATGACGATTGGAAAAAGTTCAACAAAGAGAGATTTTCTCAACAATAGCACTGAATAGACAAAAATCGGTATTTCTGAGATTGTTCATGTTACAAGACAAGTAAAAGTACGACTATACAATACTTTCGTTTTTTCCAAACTGCTCTACATCTCGGGAACGTGGGAACTAACTCGGACATGTGTTGATAACCTGAATGCTATCCAAAGAAAACAACTAAGTACTCTACTTTGTATACACTATCCAATCGTGATAAAAAGCGAAACTTATACACAGCTTGCTAGTCGGAGCATCTGGAAAAAATTATTACAAGAACTTCGATCTAAAACATGCTAAAATAGCATTAGTAGACGCTAATGATAAAAAAAAGTTTCCGANGAACGTGGGAACTAACTCGGACATGTGTTGATAACCTGAATGCTATCCAAAGAAAACAACTAAGTACTCTACCTCGTATACACTATCCAATCGTGATAAAAAGCGAAACTTATACACAGCTTGCTAGTCGGAGCATCTGGAAAAAATTATTACAAGAACTTCGATCTAAAACATGCTAAAATAGCATTAGTAGACGCTAATGATAAAAAAAGTTTCCGAAAATCATAATCTTGTAAGAGCGTGGAGATGTCTAGCAGACCGGATTATCTGAGGGTGGTTCTTTGACAATTGAATCATAGGAGAAAGCCCTGAGAATGTCTGTTAAAGTAACTACAATTTCCCTACCGTAAAATAAGGTCATATTTTAATTTGACAGTAAAATTAGGTCAACCCTTGAAGTGATCATACATGATATTTGATGACAATAGATACATTGGTGTCATACTTTTATTCGGAACCAAATGTGGATGCCATTAGTGGATACTGTCCTTAATCTTTTTCTTTGTAACTATCAGGAACCGTGGAGGTATAGACATATTCCTTAATGATCCGGATGGCCGAACTAAATAACTGTTTTTAAAAAAGAAAGAGTTCCCTGAGAGCAATGAGAATGGAAGAAAACTTGTCTTAAACGACTAGCAGTTATTCATCAACTGCTTAGTTGAGTTCTATCCATGTGACGAAATTGGGAATTTTCTGACGATGAATATAATAATAGCATTCTCGTTCGTTCTCTGTACTGTTGCTATACTGTTATGATGAAAAACTCGAATAATAAAAATGGAAACGTCTCAGTTGTGCTTAATGTTAAAAATTAAACCCTTGGAATTATCAAGGTTGCAAATATAATCTCTGACTTGGATTCCGCGGCTGTGGCCAGAGTGACCCGACGTTTTACGGGGAATTTGTATTCTGCTTTAACTACCCATAAGATGCTAGCTTATTTAAATAGATCTCAATGCAAAGTTGCCTTTGGGGATAATAAACACAAACTTACAATAACTAAGTTGCCACCTTCGCAAATTGGATTAAACAATTTACCAACGTGGATAGAACATGAGGAGCTTAATGAATTTTTAGCTACTATCAGAGTTAAATATTAAACGATTTGAAAAACGTGGAGAAAGATTACCTTTGGCAAAACTAATAATAGAAAACCGTGGAGAAGTGCTCTCTTTGGAGAACTTGGAATTAAAATTTGTTTCTCACAAGTCAGCTGAATGGTTTAAAAAACCTGAAATCAAATGCGTTCGCTACCAGTTATTCTTCATATTGCGCGTTTCTGTAAAATGTTGAAAGATGTTTGATTTGCTCAGGAAACCACAGATGGTCGGAGTGTCAATTTGACTTAAAGAATAGTAAAATTTCATAAACTGTGGATCAACTGACCACATGGCTAACTACGGAGGTTGCTCTTGTGCAAAAGCAGCTAATAAACTCAAGATGGATGAATTCTTACCTCAAAGTAATTTTCGCATTTAAAGTGTTGCTAAAGGAAGTAATGTTGCCAGGAAGTTCAGTGACAATAAAGATTCGACCAAGCTAACTCGAACAGCATGGAATCCGATTACTCCTAGGAAATCGACCTCGGATTTTGGAATGCAGACTAATGGACCACCAGTGTCCTCTGTTGACTGTGGGTCCCAAACACAGTCAGTAAGTCAATCAACCAATCCAAAAAATCCGAATGGACGGGAATATCCCACGGTAGACAAAAATATTCAGGAAGAGGAACGTTTTCATAATATTGTTGACAATTATCTAAAAATGTTAAAAACATAACAAGAACAAAGAAGGATGCTGAGTTTTTACGTGGCCTGGTAGCGCTCCTATGAAGAGAGGACAGCCACCAAATAAATCAGATATAACTAGGATTAGAGAGTCACTCCGGGTTACAAAAATTCCCAAAACGTTTAAAATATATAGCAATGCTTTTTCGGTAATGTTCCCAGTTATATTTGTCAGATCATAGCGTACAGAGCAGGCTTGACCTCTAATGGAGCTACGTTGAGTTTATTAAGGATTGGTAGACGATCAATAACAAAATCACTTAACGTAATCGGTCGTTCCAAAAATTGATGAACAGATTCAGATATTAACGCCATTCCCAAATGATCCCAGGCACTTAGAAAATAGTGATTCGGGGTCGAGGACATCACAACAGAAAACCCGGAAGACACAGACATATCTTTCAAAACAAGGCCGTA
>RDEW01000003.1:996420-1221276 GCA_011109175.1 Dicyema japonicum
ATAAATTACTGACGTTATAATTAATAATAATTTTATTAAATAAACTATTTAATTAATAAATAAAATTAAAAATAATTTAATAAAATTCATTTAATAAACGGGGTTTTCCGATTTGTGTAATAACTTTACCATAAAGTTTGATAAATTTGCCATAATTTCTAATATATTTTCCAAAATGTTTAATAACTTTGTTAAAATGTTTAAAAAATGTGTCATAAAGTTTAATAACTTTTTGAATAATGTTAATTATAAACTGCGTATAAATCATTTTTAAGTGAATTCTGAAAAAGGACTATAAATGTAGCTATACAAGGACAGTTTAAGGATTATACGGGTACTATTTTCAAACACGGAATTCGAAGTCTGTGTTGTTTCATGCGCACTGCAAATGTAAAACGCACATTGTCACTCCAGAAGCTTATTCATTATAATCAATTCTCTGTTGTTTATTTGAAGCTATTCTTCATTATCCAAAATTGTCCTATTTCTATCTAGGAATTAAGATATGCGCATGACCTGATTTTGTTTTCGAGTACATCAATGATTGTTCTTAAACATGCTTTTGTTGGGAGAGTTGTCCCTTAAATGAACGAACAAAAATCAGACTTATTACATCAAATGGGAATGATGAGATTTAGACGATAGCAAAAAATCAGGTTTTTCCATGACGATTGGAAAAAGTTTCAACAAAGAAAGATATTCTCAACAATACCACTGAATAGACAAAATCGGTATTTCTGAGATTGTTCATGTTACATGGGAACTAACTCGGACATGTGTTGATAACCTGAATGATATTCAAAGAAAACAACTAAGGACTCTACTTTGTATACACTATCCAATCGTGATAAAAAACGAAACTAATGTACAGCTTACTACTAGGAGCACTTGGAAAAATTTATTACAAGAACTTCAATCTAAAACATGCTAAAATAGCATTAGTCGTAGCTAATGATAAAAAAAGTTTCCGAAAATCGTAAGCTTGTAAGAAAGTGGAGATGTCTAACAGACCTGATTATCTGGGAGTGGTTCTTAAATGATTGAATCATTAGAGAAACCCCTGAGAATGTCTTTTATAGTAACTACAATTGCCCTACCTTAAAATGAGGTCATATTTTTATTTAACAGTAAAATTAGGTCAACCGTTGAAGTGATTATATATTTTATTTGATGACAATAGATTAATTGGTGTCATACTTTTATTCGGAACCAAATGTAGATGCCATCAGTGGAAACTTCCGTACTTTTTTTCTTTGTAACTATCCGGAACCGCGGAGGTATGGACATATTCCTTAATGATCCAGGTGACCGAACTAAATGTCTGTTTTTAAAAAAGGAAAGATTTCCCTGAGAGCATTGAGAATAGAAGAAAACTTGTCTTAAACGACTAGCAGTTATTCAACAAATGCTTAGTTAAGTTCTATCTATGTGACGAAATTGTCAATTTTCTGACGATGAATATGAGAATAGCAGCCTCGTTCGGTCTCTGTACTGTTGCTACACTGTTATGATGAAAAACTCGAATAATAGAGATGGAAACGTCTCAGTTGTGTTTAATGTTAAAAATTAAACCTTGGAATTATCAAGGTTGCAAATATAATCTCTGGCTTGGATTCTGCGGCTGTGGCCAGAATGAGCCGACGTTTTGCAGGGAATTTGTATTCTGCTTTAACTACCCAGAAAATGCTAGCTTATTTAAATAGATTTCAATGCAAAGTTTCCTACGGGGATAATGGACACAAACTTACACGAACTAAGTTGTTATCTTCGGAAATTGGATTAAACAATTTACCAACGTGGATAGAACTGAGGAGCTTAATGAATTTTTCGCTACTATCAGAGTTAAATATTAAAAGATTTGAAAAACGTAGAGAAAGATTAACTTTGGAGAAACTAATAATAGAAAACCATGGAGAAGTGCTCTCTTTGGAGAACTTGGTATTATAATTCTTTTCTCACAAGTCAGCTGAATCTTTTAAAAAACTTGAAATCAAATGCATTCGCTACCAGTTATTCGTCATATTGCGCGTTTCTGTAAAATGTTGAAAGATGTTTGATTTGCTCAGGAAACCACAGAAGGTCGGAGTATCATTTTGATTTAAAAAACAGTAAAATTTCATAAAATGTGGATCAACTGACCACATGGCTAACTACGGAGGTTCTCTTGTGCAAAAGCAGCTAATAAACACAAGATGGATGAATTCTTACCTTAAAGTAAACCTCGCATTGAAAGTGTTGCTAAAGGAAGTAATGTTGCCAGGAAGTTCAGTGACAATAAAGATTCGACCAAGCTAACTCAAACAGCATAGAATCCGATTACTCCTAGGAAATCGACCTCGGATTTTGGAATGCAGACTAATGGACCACCAGTGTCCTCTGTTGACTGTGGGTCCCAAACACAGTAAGTAAGTCAATCAACCAATCCAAAAGATCCGAATGGACGGGAATATCCCGCGGTAGACAAAAATATTCAGGAAGAGGAACGTTTTCATAATATTGTTGACAATTATCTAAAAATATTAAAAACATAGCAAGAACGAAGAAGGATGGTAAGTTTTTACTTTAGCCTGGTGGCACTCCTATGAAGAGAGGAGATCCACCGAATAAATCAGACATAACTAGAATTAGAGAGTCACTCCGGATTACAAAAATTTCCAAAACGTTTCAAATATATAGCAATGCTTTTTCGGTAATGTTCCCAGTTATATTTGTCAGATCATAGCGTACAGAGCAGGCTTGACCTCTAATGGAGTTACGTTGAGTTTATAAAGGATTGGTAGACGATCAATAACAAAATCACTTAACGTAATCGGTCGTTCCAAAAATTGATGAACAGATTCAGATATTAACGCCATTCCCAAATGATCCCAGGAACTTAGAAAATAGTGATTCGGGGTCGAGGACATCACAACAGAAAACCCGGAAGACACAGACATATCTTTCAAAACAAGGCCGTATCTATTCGCCCCCAGACAACCAAACGAGGAAACCATGAAACCATGAAACCAATTTATTTAACAGGAATTAAGGAGTTAGTTTAAGGGATATTTAAATGTGTCCGCCTATGCACCTGGACACTTCCGATGCACCCCGTCTCCATTTTAATCTCGTCCTAATGTTAAATCCCATGAATCCTGCCCTTATATCCAGAGCGTAGTAGGTACAAAGCTAATAAGCCCATCTCCAGTTAGTTCTCCCTTAGTGGGTCTTTTCCTCAGTATGTTTTTTTTACAGTAGTCTCAAGCTGCCTTCTAGGGACCAATGATGTGGTTAACAAAGTCTTGCGTAGAACCCAATTCGAATGTAGGAACATTTGGTATGGGTACCCCCGGTAGGTCACAACTCCAGTATATACTTCTACTATTGTCCCAGGTCCTGTAGGGATCAAAGTCCCTTGTAAACCCGGATTCAAATATAGGGATCAATTAGTGTGGGTACCAGGTCCAACTTGGAGAATATCCAGAGATTTTGACCCTTTGTCTACTGCGGAATTTAATAGGTTTTATCGTAATTGTGAATATATCCTTTCGACTTGTGATATGCTTCTACCGTGTAATGGGTTCTTTCGTAATTGTGAATATATCCTTTCGACTTGTGATGTGTTCTAAACCGTGTAATGGGTTCCATCGTTTGTAATATGTTTTAGATTCCCTCTAAGTGAATAGGTTGCTTCGTCTGACAGGGAGTTCTGGAACAATTCCTACAATCGTTACATGAGAATATGAACACTGCGATTTCATGCGATTTCCTCGAGGAAAGATGGATGCTGTTTGGTGTATAATAATAATAGCCTTTTCACGAGAGCCATAATATCTATAGCTCCGCATAGGCAGGTTCGACTCCGTTTCCCGGACGCTGCTTATAGAGAAAATTTCTAACACTCTTATAAATCCAAACATTAAAAGATGGATGTCGAACTTTTTAAGTGGAAGAAGAGGACAAGTGATGTCAGACAACAGAAAATCTAAATCCCGTTTATTACCGAATGGTGTCCCTCAAGGTTCACCTCTCTCTCCCCTCTCTTCAACCTGTACACCAATGACCTTCCCACCAATGACGATCCCGATACATTAATACTCTCATACGCAGATGACATTGTTCTTTCGACGAAAGACTCTAACTATGAGAAGGCAGGGATAAAAATCAAAGTTATATTAGTATGCTAAAACATTGGCTCACATCAAATCGACTGGAAGTTTATACAGGAAAGTCGTTTATAACAATTTTCTCTACATATAGAAGATCATTATACTCTCCCAAAATCAAATTGTTTGGATATGAAATTCCTATGAATAAGTCTCCAACAATACTAGGATTAAAGTTGGATACTCTCCTGACATTCGGCCAACATGTCAATGACGTTATTACCAAAGTCAGGAGGAAGACCAACATATTGAAAATTTTGTCCCGATCACCAATCGGGCACAACACCTTCTTATTACAGAAAATTTACAGACAATACATACTGCCAGTAATCGAATATGCATGTCACTCTTGGAGCTCGATGATTTCTGAATCGTCGTCTCAAAAATTAGAAGCCGCACAACTTGCTGCCTTGAAAATAATAAATAAGAAAACTGTGGATAACGTATTGAATGTTAAAGAACACCTAAGGTGGAGAGTGAAGTCATTTCTACAGTGGACAACAAAAACCGGCTGTCCGCTTTCACTCTCTATATCTGACTATCTAGAAAATGCGGGAAATCTATGGAGAATGAGACCATCCCCGTTTCTATCAATTCTGTTGATCTTCGAGGACCCCAAACGAGAGCCAGAACCCGGAAAACCGGGATCACTTAGTAGTTAACTTGTAACTTTTTCTAATCCGGTGATCTTGGGGTAAAAAAAATTTGAATAGTATATAGAAGGGCATCAAATTCGGGTTCATCAATAATCCATAAGTGAACGTTTGAGTATATTTTAATATTTTTCCTAATTTTAGAAACGATTAAATAGCTGCTGCCTGACTGCGTGGCTATTTCCTACTAGGATGGCGAGCGAGATTCGCTCAAATAACCAGGAGCGCTCACAAAATTTTTGTTCATGTAGCGATCCGATTCCCTAGACGCCTCAAGAATTCCAGCGTCCCAGGCGCAAGGGAACCAGACGTCTCAACGGCGAGTGGAACAAACAAAAAACCTTGGTTAGGACCGCGTATTTTTCCTTTTCATCTTCTCGGCCTTCTCAGCGGCAGAACAGGCTCCAGATACACTTTGGAGTAAGTTGCAAGAGGCAAACGTGTCGGTGCAGGTAACGTCCCAGACAAGAGGTTTCCCGTCTTCAAAAGAAAAGATTGTCATCCCATCTGGTCGTTTCCCCTCCCGCCTGCAAAGACCGACTGGTTCGAGCATGGAGGGTGTCCGGTGGCGTCCAAAGCTCGCCTAACGACTTCGTTCAAGTTCATGTGTTGGGAAATCTGACAGTACTCTTCTTGCAGGAAAGAGGGTGTAGGCCAAAATAGTCGATCTGGTCTCCGCATCGGCACAGATGTAGAACACAGACTTTTAATCCCAGTCACAATGAGATCACAATACGGACGCATCCATCATTCAGGCAGGTACCCAGAACTCTATCGGGATGGCGTTGAGTTAGTCACAGCTCTCGAAAGACGAGGCTCTTTATTGTCCGCTTTAAAACAGTGTACTTAGATAGGCTGGAGTTTCCTATATACCCAATTCCTCCCCACATAATTACTATTGGAATAACGAGGACCTTGCAACCAAACATCTTCCCCATTTCCTTTGGAAGCACGTCATACTTGTTTTTTCTCGTCCTCCACAATTTAATTAAAAGAACTCGTCTCTTAGGATGTCTTTTTTTGAGTTTAGCTATTACTTCGTATCGATTTTTTTATGCATGAGCGATTCTGAGGTTCAAAAAAGTTTAAGAATAATTATTTTGATCAATAGAACACGTGTACAGCAGATCTTCAAATTTGAAAACATAAAAAAATTTGATTTATGCTAAAATATTATTTAGCAGATCAATTCGAGGTTATGGACCACAAAAGTAAGTCTCCGAGTTAGAAGAGGTCAAAATTATATTTTCATAAAACATTTTAAATTTATATCTATTAAATTGACTCATTAATTAAGATTACTTTGATGACAAAATATTGACATTAAATAATCCAATTTATTAAGGAAAAAATGTGTGCAAATAGCACGCCTTGACTGCGTGGTTAAACAAAATTAGGTTAGTTTTCATTAACTCAATATTCAAACGATAGAAACAAATCTCCTACCAGGTGCCAAAAGAGAGTGAGCATTGCTGCGGATGATTGCAATTCTAAGACACTGAGAGAACCATGTGACTGAGTCGAGTTGCGATTTGATCCCAGTTTACAAATTTTCCATCAAATTTCATTAATTTGACAATTTACATTTGAAGTGAAATTTTTTACGGTCAGTAATTTTTAGCAACAATATGATATTTAAAAAAGATAGTTAGTCAGGCGTCAAGAAATAACACTCCGCAGTAGTTAGCAGGCTATGAGGGATGTGAACTGAGCTTCAATTCATTTCTTCAGGATCATCGGGTTAAAGAGACAGTCCTCAGCTAATCCAATGATTCCTGTTCCCACTTAATAGTTAGACTCACCCTTTCCAAACACCCGTCTATCCATATCCGCAATTGTGGGAACTCCTCAGTAAGTAAAAAGGAGCGAGATTATTTTTTACGCCGACCATGGACTGGACGTTTTATTAGGACAGGTAGATCACATTAGGCATCTTAGGAATTGAATTTTTACTTTCCTCAATTTAATCATTCAAAATCCCACGCAAACAGCATCCTCCAATATTCGTCGATTATTCCAAGATCGTCTGAACGTGCGGAAATCTGATTTCCAGCTTTAATAAAAAAATTAAATTCTCAATTTCGATTTATGGATAATTCAAAAATGTCTATTAGATAATTCTTTTTAGCTTTTTACCCAATTCTTCAATCTTACGAGATTTTGGTCAATTGTTGATTGGTGAAATTCAAATAGAAACCATGTTTAAACCTCTATTTCATCCACAAAATTTGATTTTACTTTATTTTCCGACAGTAAATTTCCGACTTCTAGCTGGAAGATCACACCTAATCATAATTTTCCCTGTTAAAAATTTAAATTCTAAGCATTTGAAAGTTGGTTGCAGAGTAACCAATCATAGTAGGCCTGCAACTATGACTAAGGATAATAGGTCAACTTAAATTCTCAGAGGTCACCTCAATCAAGTTCAACCAGTTCAAAGCTAGGCTGTGGATCGTTATGAACTAAGCTCTAACATTCGATATAACCTTGAATCTTTATTGTCTAGCGAATTTTAAAATGAGAGAGAGGAGATGAACTCCTCTTTGAAAAACATCTAAGAGGAATACTCCCAAGAAAAGTTTAGAACTCGCCAGTATGACGAACGTCATTCCCTTAGGGTAATCGAACCATGTTCGAAGGAGTAGCATTCTACAACGAGAAATAAAGAAGGTCTTGTGATCCTGTGTGTTCATGATGTGATTTCCCAGGACAGATTCAACGGTCATTTCTTGGGTGGACTTGGGGCTTACTTTTAAGCTAAAACAACATCAATATTCCGATACAAATTTTTTAGGATTGTCTTATTGAGCCATCAGTGAGTGATTCACGACCCCGTTAATGGCGAAAACCGAAAAACCGATAACACTTTATTCAACAGTAATTAGGAGTTAGTTTAAGAGGTTATTAACGAGTCCGTCTATGCGGCCTGGACTCTTCCGATGCACCCCATCTCCATTTTAATCTAGCGTCGGATCCCATGAATCCTATAAACGCCCTTATATCCAGAACGTAGTAGGTACAAAGCTAGTAAGCCATCTCCAGTTAGTTCTTTCCTAGTAGGTCCTTTCCCCAGTATGTTTCTTACACAGTAGTCCCAAGCCCCTTGTAGGACCAATGATGTGGTTAACAAAGTCTTGCGTAGAACCCAATTCGAATGTAGGAAACAGATCCCAACTCCAGTATGTACTTCTACGGTAGTCCCAGGTCCTGTAGAGATCAATATAGGCTGACAAAGTCCCGTGTAGACCCGGATTCGAATGTAGGGAGCAATTGGTGTGGGTACCAGGTCCAACTTGGAAAAATATCCAGAGATTTTGTACGACAGCCTGATTGCTGAGTCAAATATGTCTGCTAGGAAGCACGCCAAATAACGACCGAGAAAACAAATAGTAACCCACCTATGCACTTTCAGACCTTTTTGGATTGCTAAGTATGGTGTTGATGATGGTGGGCTAGTAAATGTGAAGGCGTTGATCAAATTCAATATAATAATTTGATAAAAAAATTAACTTAAAAAGCCTTCATAAGGTCCTCTTAGTGAATTGGACAATCAACATGTCGACCTTTAGTCGTCGACAATATGGCTAAAATACGGTTACAACTCACCTCGATCGGAGGCGCTGTACTCGTATATGCAAACCGCAATATTTTTTGGGGTCGATCGACAAATACATATCCCCATTGTAAGTCAAGGAGCATGTCGGTTGATCATTTAGCCACTCGGTGCAGATCCATGCTCTGCCACGACTATGTGTGGAGGCATAAAGAGGTAGTAAGGATTCTTCATCTTCTACTATGCAATAAGTATGGTATTCGTCACACCAGAAAGTTGCGGACTCATAATGTGCAATCTGTAGTAGAAAACACCAGATCCAAATTAAGGTAGACAGTGTTATCCGTACCTCAATGCTAGTCAAGCACTAAAACCGGAAATTGTTGTACACGATAAGGAGTCTGGCCAAGTCCTTATTATAGAGGTTGGCATTAGGTCTCAAGACCGTTTGCAGACTGTGGAGGTGGAAAAAAAGGAAGTATGACTTGCTTGCAAACGAGATGGAGCAGATGGTTGGTTGCAAGATCCTAGTTATTCCAATAGTAATGACGTGGGAAGGAATTGCAACAAAGTACCACAAGGGTTATCTGAAGCAGTTGGGGTAGATAGGAAACTCCAGGCCAATCTACAGTCCACTGTATTAAAGCGGACCCTAGAGAGCCTGACACTGTAGTATATGAGGCAGAGCCCGGAGATGCCATATCGCAGAGTGTTCAATTGGACTAGGCGCTCTCGGAGTTGTTTCAGCAACCGGAATCGAACCTGCCTGAGGAGGCTGGCGAACTGGGAGGCGAGGAAGGTTGTTGATAATTAAATATTAACTTTTTATCGTTGGATAAATAAAGTGGGATTAAAATTTATTTTAAAGCATAGGAATCAACTCAGTCGATCTAATAAGGATTCTGTTTCTAGATTTGATGTACACAAATCCAATGAGCACAATTCCTGAAATTAGTACCAAAGTAATAATAATTCCAACGATCATAGGCTTATAATTAAATTTATGATATTTTGGAAGAAATTTGTTTTCCAAACATCCCGAGTCTAAAATATAATCCCATCACTCAAACTATTTCCAATCAATCGAAAGTCCAAATCATTCCGAAATAACTGTGCTTTAAACAAAAAAATTCAACAGTGATTTCACGATTAAAATTAATATTGAGTGAATCACAACCAATATAATCCCCAACAGTGACAATTTTATGATCGGGGGACCAAGAACCAATAACTGTTCCATTTTTTAAATAACTGATTTCATAAATGTAAAACATATTGTATAAAGAATGCGATTTAAACATTATTTGGAAATCTTTTCCATTCAAATATAAAAAACTTAAAAAAGTTTTGTAAATAACCCCTGATATTAGATTATCTTCAGATAAGTGATACACTGCCTACGAATAAACCTCGTAATAAACTCTATTATGGTTGATAGACGTAATTGTAATATGTCCGCTTATTACGGCTCTGATTCGATTTTTCTCAATGAAAAACCAATATGGAATATTCGGATCATTAGACGGATCGTTTTCTTATTTTTTAAAAAAATCAACCAATTCCAGTAAAATTCAAATTAAAATCATTTCCGGAATATTGTATCCTCATTATATAGATTAGGAGAGAAGAATTATTTTGAAAGCTGATCGAATAATATCCACTTTTGTGATATTCTCCATATTTGATTCTCTGAATTATTGTGTTTTTGCATAGACTGTAAGATTATATTTTAAAATTACTGGAATTTAATTCAGCGTTTATTTTAACTTCATAGAATTCTTTTAAAAATTGAACGATAAACTCAATTTTTAGTCCTTCTTGTATAAATGTTTTGCATGTCAAATGATAGGTTCCGTTATTTCGAGTTTCTTCTCCCAGGGAAAATTTCCGATTTACAGTCTATTATCATAAAATAGAATCTACATTCTTATGAGAATCAGTAAAAATTGCTATTCCATGAATTGTTATCTTTCCACCAGAATTTATCTTTGAAAATACCAACAACAAAATAAATGATATCATAAAAATAGGTTAATTGAACACGTCGATTTATTATATTAGCTTTTTTATTTTATTTGATAAATTATTTTTTTTAATTAAATTAAAATAATAAAATTAAAATTTATAACTATTTAACATGATCTTTAAATTATAAATGAAATTTAATGTTCTACCTCTTAGTTATTTCCTCATACATTAGCGGACTCGCTCGAATAGCTAGCAGCTCTAACGAAGATCGTCTGAACGCTCGGAAATCTGATTTCCAGCTTTAATAAAAAAATTATTTCTCAATTTCGATTTATGGATAATTCAAAATAGGATTTTTTCAAGGTGGAGGTACTGATCCTCTACATGACAAAACTGAAGGGTCAACTTCTCTTGTGACTAATCCACATCTCGGTTCAGGCATCAATGTCTATTGGATTACAAGTTTTGTAGCAGTCGCACTTGGTACCTTGTTCTGCACCAATCGGGAATTTGCATTCATTCGCTCTAAATTACCAACTTATTCTCACAACTGAGATAATTTAAGTCATGTTTTTGTGCTTATTTAAGGACTCATCACCTAATCATAATTTTCTATGTTAAGTGATTTAAATTCTAAGCATTTGAAAATTGGTTGCAGATTAACCAATCAAATTAGGCCTGCAAACTATGACTAGGGGTAGTAGGTCAAATTAAATTCTCAGAGGTCACCTAAATCAAGTTCAACCAGTTTAAAGCTAGGCTCTGGATCGTTATGAACTAAGCTCTAACATTTGAAACAACCTTGAAACTTTCTTGTCTAGCGAATGTAAGATGAGACAGAGGAGATGAACTCTCTTTGAAAAACATCGAAGAGAATACTCAAGAAAACTTTAGAACTCGCCAGTATGACAAACATCATTCCTCATTCAGGGTAATCGAACCATGTTCAAAGGAGTAACATTCTACAACGAGAAATAAAGAAGGGTCTTGTGATCCTGTGTTCATGATGTTATGTCCCACGACAGATTCAAACAGCCATCTCTTGGGTGAACTTGGGGCTAACTTTTAAGCTAAAACAAAATCAATATTCCAATAAAAATTCCTTAGGATTGTCTTATTGAGCCATCAGAGAGAGCGCTTTACGACCCCGTTAATGGCGGCATGCCTCTGGAACCAACACTGCTTCGTCGAAAAGAAGGGGGGAAATGCTTTGGGGTCCACAACAGATCCGCATCGTAATCATAACATTTCCAGACTGTCCCTTTTTTCTGGCAACGATCCGATGATATCCAAAAATGCGATGACTTCGTCCCGATGATCAATGAGATTTTAATTGCGACAGGTAGAAAGACAAATTTACCCCTTAGGTTTCATATTTTTTGTCTCAATCTATCGAATTTAATTATCTAATTTATATTAATCATGTATTTCCCAATTGAATTATGAAATAAAAATTCCAAAGACCGTGGTAACACCAAACTAACAACTCACGCAATCCAAGCACGCTCCAATAGAAACCTCAACTTGGCACGTTCAGCTCTCGAGCGATGTTCATCTTCATAAACAAATTTAATACTATTTATTTAACACTAAAAACTAAGACCAAGTGGCGGCAACGTTGGTGTGGTGCAGCATGGGCGAATATGGCTTAATGAATTGAATAATCAAAAAGCGTCAAGTTAATTTAAGATGATTATGCATAATTAAAGATGAATTGATGCACTGAATTAGAAAGTTATTTTCTGTTTACAATAGAAACGATGTCCGCGACGATAGGACATGAAAATGGAAAAGGGCAACCTACTTCTTCACTTCTTTTTCGAAAGAGGAAACCTGTAATGGACTATTGGAGGATGGATTTCTCCCTTGGGTACTTTTTTGGATTAATTAGTTAGACTGATTGTGCCGGGCTTACCAAAGATTGTAAGTCTTGGATTAATAGATAAATAAATAATACTTTACTCACCATCGGAGACTACTGGAGCAATAAACAGGTGGTCTTTGTCTTTCCTCAAAAGCCTATCGTGAGAGGCACCACGTCAAATATGTGGGATAGGACGACTACTAGGCGAGGATTTTTTTCCACCATTTTTTTTTTACCCTAAGATCACCGGATTAGAAAAAGTTAAAAGTTAACTACTAACTAAGTGATCCCGGTTTTCCGGGTTCTGGCTCTCGTTCGGGGTCCTCGAAGATCCAACAGAATTGGTAGAAACGGGGACGGTCTCATTCTCCATAGATTTCCCGCATTTTCTAGATAGTCAGATATAGAGAGTGAAAGCGGACAGCCGGATTTCATTGCCCACTGTAGAAATGACTTCACTCATTCCTATTAAAATATCTATTGATTTAAGATCTGACTGGTCTCTGGAGTTGATGACATGAACCTCTTGGATAATAATTAAGAAATCATAAAATGACGTAAAAATCACCAGAATCGCAGATCGGCATTTAGGCAGTCAGAAAAATCTGTCGATGCAATACGCGAAGAGTGAATGAGTTGAAGAACATGACCGTCCACACGAGAGATCTTTGAAAAAATGAAAAATAAGTCATCCATCATTACGTCATCAAATTGACATCAACCACGTGCCGAGATGACGCAGTATTATCTCGAATCTCAAAATCCTTGAATCTCGCAACAGTATTCTCCTGTTGAAAGTTCTACGCATCTACGATGCTTTAGGTATGACGAGTGATGCCCTCATCTTGAATATTCACTCGGGAACAGGTCGTCTACAAAGGACTGATACGCAAAAAAATAACTCAAAGAAAATTTTGGCTACCCTTTCAACGATTAGCTAGTATAACTTCTTTACTCTAATAAAGTCCTGCCTATACGGAGCTGTAAAAACTATGGCTCTCACAAAGATTGTTTTTATTATTATTTTATTTATTCAAGCACTTCACGAGAGCCATACTAATTATAGCCCCGCAAGTGCAGCAAAAGAAACAAGGTTAGATGACATCCTTTTTCATGCACACTAGTGCCTAAACAAAGCACTCATGTTTTCTAGGTCGTCGGCATTTTTTAGATTTCTTTTGATATTGATCAGGTCTTTTAGTTAGACTATTGGTAGTGTTGTTCTAGGTCTTCCACGATTGCTGATTTCTTGACTAACATAGTATGTTTCAATAGATATGTTCGGTGGGGATGTTAATTCCATCCTCAGCACGTGTCCGAAGAGCTTCAATCGGGATTCTAGTACTTTTTAGCTGATAGGTCTAGTGGTGCATCTCTTATATAAAGCATTCCTCAATATTCTCGTAGGCCATAGTTTCTGTTATTTTTCTCAGCTGACCACTGTGGAACGAGTCTAGTCTTTCCATATACGCTGATGAGGTCGCCCAAGTTCCAGCCTTATATAAAAGTACGCGTTTTATGAATGAGTCGTATAATAAAATTCACATTTTCGAGTTGATACCTCTTTGATTGAGCCATAGATTTTTCAGTTTATATAACGCAGCATTGGCTAGAGTTTTCCTACGTAAAATATCTTCGCTATCTCCCATAAGTGAACCGAGTTTCTTTACTTGTCGCCACTTCTTTTCTAGGGCGTTACTCATCCTTCTTATTTCTGTGAATTCTGTTTGCTCTCTGTTCACAGTAAGAAACCATTTCCCTAGTACATCTGGTGCTTTTTCTAATAGGTTCTCCAGGACCTCTTTGTCTTCAGAAATTAGGATTACATCGTCCGCGTAGATCACTTCTTCCGTCTTTCCTTGGTATAACGGTCTAAGTTCCCTCATAGCGGCTTCCAAGTAAATTGTGAATAGTAGAGGAGAAAAGGAGTCTCCTTGTGGAGTGCTCGTGTTTGTTTCAAATTTTCTTGAATAGGTCTTTCCGACTCTTACAAGGAGCTCAGTGTTTAAAGTAGAATTCGGGTCATCCTTAGACTCGACTCATCAAGAAATCCGCTCAGTACCCCCATTAATTTGTTCCTGTTAACCGTATCAAAAGCTCTTGATAGGTCAATTCCCAGAATATTGGTGGCGTTACGGTATCTTTGATATGTTGCACACCTCCATCTGTGACTCCAGACCATCAGCTGTGGATCTCCCTTCTCGAAAACCACTTTGACTATCTGGTAGGTATTTGTAAGCAGATCCTTTCATTCGTTCAAGCACAATGTTTGCCAAGACTTTGCGTAATGAATTTAGTAGTATGATGGGTCGCAAATTTTCGAGCGGTCCTCTTTTTTGTTGGTTTTTTGTATGGGGATTAGTAGTCCCGTACCCAGAGGTAGAGTTGAGTTAGTTGAAAACATTTCATTTAGTAGTGTAGCGATTTTTTCAAAAAGGAGGTCAGGGCCGTATTTCAGTAATTCTGGGTTTATCGCATCTGGTCCGGGGCTTCTGTTATTTTTGAGTTTTCGGCAGGCCGTTTTGATTTCCTCGGCCGTGATTGGTATCTCCAGGGGTCTTGGCCTTCTATCAAATGAGTGGATTTCTATGGTTTTGATGTTGAAAAGCTTCTCAAAGTGAGCCGCGATGGCTTCAGTTTGTTCTTCGGTGTTCAGTATCAGCTTACCGTTCTCGTCTTTTATGGTTAGTCGACTTCGGTTTGTTCGCCGCAGCAAACGAGCAGCGACGTACACCTGTGCGTTGTCTTTCACTTTGTTTACTTTTTTTATACAGGAAGCTATTTCTTCTATGAAAAGCTTCTTGTTCAGACCCTTTATTTTTCTTCTGACACGTTGCCTTTCGCCCTGAAGGGCTTTTATCGTATTAGCGTCAGTGGCAATTGATTTTCTCATATTTATTTCTTTTAGACTTTTCGCAAGCTCAGGAACATCTGGATGAATAGCCTTCAGGTGCATTTTACTATTCTCCCTTTTGCCAAGACATGCTTTAGCAGCTTCGTTGATGGTGTCCTTTGTGCGTTTCCAGGCGTCTTCTAACGAGGTATCGACCAATACGTCTTGCATATGAGTCTGAATGTATTGTTGATATCTTTCAGTAGTCTCCGGTTGGTAAATCAGCCTTTCAGTCGCGTAATCGCCTCTGATTTTCTCGAATTCGTGATTTTTTGCATTCTTGTATTTGATGGCATGTTTTTTCAGGGTGAAGTTCGCAATAACCATCTTGTGGTCGCTAACAGTAGTTGAGCCTTCATATGATCATGCGTTTACTAGAAGGTGTTTGTCATTAGCCCGGCAATTGACATAATCTAGTTGGTTGTATATTGGGACCAGCTTTCCTCTGAGTTCCTTCGCTTCCCCATCCACGTAGTTTTGTAGCAGGCAGGATGCGTAAATGCAGTATTGCATAGAAAAAGGTTGTTTGCCATACAAAAGTGACCAAGTATTGTCCCGGGTAGGTTTCTTATTCCACGTCCATGTTCTCCCAAGAAAACGTCATCCGGGTTATTCTTCATCCCGATTTTGCATTCAAATCCCAGCAATGATTATTAGTGATGACGACTCATATTCGTTGTACGTCCGTAACAGTGTTGAATAGAAGTCGTCTAGTTCTGTCGGATCTTTCGCTACTCTCCCGCAGTGTTGCGCGTAAACATTTTCAATTGTCAGAAAGCTCTTCGAAGGAGGTAAGTCGTTTAGAAGGATTTGTATAACACAGATCCTGTCATTTACACTCCATATACGGTGGACTGCACTTGTCAACTTAGAGTGGACAGCAAATCCAAGTCCATAATATTTTGAATCGCTCGGCAGACATATTATTCGATATTTGCCAGTTCTCATCAAGGCTACAAGTAACTTTCGTCTTTTGTAGGCACCCAATAAATACGTCGTATCTCTCCAGGTCGTCACAGAGAATCTTCCTCGACCAGGTCGTAGATAAGCCTCTAGCATTGAACGTAAGGACTTTAGACGAGATGCATCCCTTTGTATCCCTTGCCTTTTAGACATTTTTCTCAATTGCGATCCAGTCAAGAAACGAGGCACGTCACCACCTCACCAAAAAATTATCAGGTTTTTATTATTAACCACAAAAAATTAAAATAAAAAAATAATTAAAAATAAATTTCATAATTCAGGTTGTCGTTTACATCTGATTGAGCAAGAATTAAATGAGTCAGAAATGTCTTTCATAACCTTAGAAAAAGTACGCTTCTGTGGACAGATCGTAGCAGAACCTAACATTTTCTCATCACAATGCTACAAGAATTATAAAATAGGAACCTTTGATTGCGAAATATACGTTTTACGACGGACCAGTTGGCTACGAGGTTTGAATCCGCAGAGATTACTATTTTTTGGTTTTTTTCTAGAAGAGAGCAACAAAGTTGGGTTGGTGATGGAACAGAAACTATAGTGAAACGGGTTTGTGGCAAATTTCTTTTTACGCAGACTTTTTATTCCGACAACAGTCCCAGAAAAGTTATCAGTTCGTTCATCGTCGGCTGAAATATACCAAAAGCGTCACCTTCAGATTCGTAGTCCGTACAACACTTATTGATATAGTGATAACTACTGATATTCTCAAAATCGTTGAAACTGAAAATTATCGAGAATAATTTTATACACATCATCTTCGCTGTAATTTGACGTTGAATCAAAATTTGACCATAAATACGTGTTACTGGACAAAGGCATAACAAAAATACATTTAAAATTTATTTTGAATTAATTTAAAAATTTAAAAAGAAATAAAATAACAATATTATATTTTTTTTAATCTACCAAGATTTAACTGAGAAGAACAGTATACACATTACAGGATAATTAGTTAGTTTTGACCTATCTTTCTTGGCGGTCTTGGAGTTAAATAAAAATAAAATTACAGGATGCCTGTCATTTCCTGTCTTGTTAGCGGAGAACGTTCAACATCACATATTTTTATTATGTCACTTTTGTAACACTTTTCAGCCACTTTAGCAGATCCAACTCGTACAACAAATTGTTTGTATAGTAGGTACAACAAATTGTTTGTATAGTAGCTCGAACGATGGGAGGGAAGATATTGGGGGTGCGTAAAAGCCTTGAGAATTTCAATTTTCTTTGGATCCTTGCGGTTACCAGGTACACTTGATGAGTGAATGTAAGGAGAGGATCCAGGATGACTCCAAGGATTGAAAGGGTCTTCTTAATGGGGAGCGGAAAATCATAAAATTTTATTCCTGGTGTCGCCCGTATCTTTGTGTTTCAAAAATCGTGCCAACTAATGAACACACATTTTTTCTGAATAAAGTGGTTATTTTTGTCTTTTTAATAAATGAATTAAACTTCGAAAAAATAGTAGCAGTTTATTGTCGTCTAATATATATTCTCTGGACGTGAATTGGCCAGGTAGCGGTGAGTAACGAGTTGCAGGCGAATGGGCTGACAACCTCAAGTTCGAATTTCACTTCTGTACATTCCGGCTGAAGGTTCCACGGATCTAAGATGTTTTGGCTTGACGATTGACGCCGTCATCAGTGAACATTTTACTCGGAATTACATCGTATATAAAAAGACTCACATGAACCAAAAAGAACCTAGTGACGAGCATTCCTGATTCTCTCTCATCGATTAGGTAACTGTCCTTTACTTAAATAAAGTGTGTGTCCTGTCTGGGAGGAGCTATAGCTAATATGGCTCTTCATCAAGTGCACGTGAATTGGGATTTTATACTTTAGGCACAGTGCAATAAATAGCACATGTGGCCCAGACTGCATCTGTCGCTGTTGAAATCAATTTTGTTTAAGCTATAAAAAATTCATTATACTGCCCTTAATTTTTTTTGATAAAAAATGTGAGATAATTTTTCCGTAATGGCCATTAATAGAATTATTGGTCTTAGATTTTAACGGACCTTCAACCTCGCTGGAGTCTGTATAGGAATCATTTCAGACCAACGAGGGGAGGGCCGATCCTGGGGAAGACGTGAAAAAATCTCAATAACTAGTTATTGGGGATTCTATGTATTCGGCCTTTTTTATCAATGAAAATTTTATAAATCACATTGAATGGATTAAAGGTCAAGAAATTATAAGTAAAAAGTTTTAGAAATCGTGCTTTTTCGAACAATATAATGAGACATGTGAGTCTTCTGCCCCACCACGTTTGATCTGGGCTTCTGTGGAAACATGGGAGCTTGAGACCACAACAAAGCAATTGGTTTTTTGGAGAGAAAATAAATTTTTTAAGATTTGCAGTTTGAAAATTACTAATAGGTCAATGCTATGAAACACCCTTGCATTTGAACCCTTTGGACAGGTCAGTAAAAGTCTATTATCGAGGCAGGAGACCCTTGTGGGGTGCGATAGATTTGGAAACGTTCGTGAGTATGCCTGTTATCTACCAACTAAACTCAGTTGATTTTCCATTTATTGATTTACACCGCTGAATGAAAAAATTATTTCGACACAAAAATTCAAAATATGTTAAAATTATTTATATTATATTAGGATAGTGGTCGAGACAACTGGAGGAATAAGTGGAAAATCGCTTCGCTTCCTAAAGAAACTTGGACGCTTAGCTACACTAAAAAGCCACGACGCACGTGAGACCCGGTGGCTACTCCAGTTGATCTCTGTTGCAATCGTGAGAGGCAACGCAACGTCGATAATGTCGGCGGGGTCCACTTTGGATGGATGGCAGTTTTAAATATGCTTTACTGGGGATAAATTAACTGATTATTTTATATTTAGGAAAGAAATGAGAGAATTTAGCTTAAAATTTATAATAATTTTTATTCAAATATTTTTTTGATTACTAAAGGATCTTCTGTTACTCAGTTCATGTACACATTTAATAGGACCATAACCGAAGTTATAATCTCCCACGTGTCCATATCCCAAACTAACGATTCCATTTGTTTATTTTTAAATTAGCCATTAAATCTCTGATCAAATAAGGTCAATGATTTTAATTAAGGTTTTTCATCAGTATGGGATCTATGTATTACTCATGATATAGTCTTCCACATTCAATTCAGCTCGAGTCCAGTGAGTCCAAACACCTGGTTAGTTCAGCGATGAGCAAAAATATTAAATAAGGACAAAATTGTTAGTAAAATCATATGTCGTTTCACTCGCGACCAATGGAATACTTGGCCTTCTTGTATGTTAATCTATCATCTCCACATTTATTATTAAGAACGTTCGAGAATTAATAGCTTCCCATGTTCCTTCTCAAGCGAGATGCTTTTTTCTAAGTTTCTCCACATGGATTAAGATATTGATGCATCCTAATCTTCAGGTATCTGATTTCTTAAAAGTTCCAACATGTGCACATGAAACTATCATCGGGACATTCACACGATAAAATTTGTAGATTGAATTCCAATGACTCGTGTGAATAGTGAACCCCTGCCCATAGTGGCGAGGTTCTGATGGTAGGATGCTTCGGTAATCATTATGTAACTCATCTAGTCCACACATGACACTGTAAGTATTCACGTCCTGTATAAGATTATTAAAACTTCTCCTTTGTTAATCAGGGGGTACCAAGGATCCAAAAAAGGGATCCAAAAAACGTTTAGGAAAAACCCTCTTTCATTTCTCTAATAAAGTGTGTGTCCTGCATAAGAGGAGAGATAAATATTATCGCTATTATGAAAAGGCTGTTATTATTATGAAAAATTTAATGCCAGCTTAAGCAAGTGATATAAAGATATCTTTGAGCTGTAATAGTAACAAATGGTTAATTTACTTTTTTGGGGTAATATTTTTGACCCCTTTTAAAAGGGAGGGTCGTTCATAAGAAGGTCGTTTTGAGTCCCGAAATATTTTTTTCCACGTTTAGTTAAATTTATAATTTATTTATTTAAATAAATTTAAATTTATTATTTAATAAATTAATAATATTTTAAAATAATTTGAATTATTTGCTTTAATGGTTTAATTTATGTCAAAATTATATATTTATTAATATTTTATCATTTTTATAATATACCCTAGTCTCAACCACGGGATGAATGTGGAGCCTTCAATTTTGATGTATTAAGACAACGAGCCCAGAAAAAACAGCAAAAAGTTCCATCCAAATCTCCAGAAAAGTCAACGGATACAAATAATGCTGAACCTGAAGCTTCTATCATAAATAATGAAAAAATCGTTGATTTCGACAATCCAGATTCCCCTCCAACATGCCCTACTCCTACTGACGATGGAGTGGATGAGGTAGGAAGGAACTGATGTATGACTATATTATATACAACAAATTTCTTTTTTCTTATTTTAATCATTAAGTAGACCTGTTACCAAAGTGCTTAGTTGATCGAATCGTAGCTCTTGTCTTCTTTCGTCTATAGTTAGTATGGGCGAGGTGACGGACTCAGTAAACATGGGAAACCTGAAGTTCAACAAAGGGCGTGTCTTGTGTATGAATGATCTGAGATCAGATCCTCCGGTCTACAATTGAAAGAATTGGAGGATCAACCGCCTGAAGCTTCACTTTACGAAGAGCCACATTTGCTATAGCTCTTCCCAGACAGGACACACACTTTGTTGAAGTACATCATAACTAATCGATAAGGAGAACCAAGGAATGCTATTCATTTTTTGTTAGATGTGAGTCCTGTTGTAGACGATCCGGTTCCGCAGTGAGATGTTCACAGATGACGGCGTGACTCGTCAAGCCAAAGCATCGTAGATGCGTGGAACCTTCAGCCAGAATGTACAGAAGCGAAACTTGAACTAGGACCATCAGGCCTTTTGCCCAACACTCGTTACACTGGGCCACATTATAGTCATTATGATTCTAAGAAAGCAGGATTGTTTAGTTAAAGAAATATTTATCAACGTGACTAATTGATTTTGATAAGACAAAATTACTGCAAAATTCCGACGGATGGTGTTCCCTTAACTTTGTGTTTAAATCGAGTTTAGATGAACATGTGAAAATTGTATTATTTTGCCTTTAAGTAGATTTCACCAGATAGATGCGAAGCTGACGTTTAATATGCAATATTATCGACGTTTCTATTTTTAGATATTATGGTAATTATCTAAAGCAAGTTTTCACACGATCAATTAATCAAACTTGCCCATAACGGTTCTCTAGATAGTGCTAGGCTGATTGATCTGCAAATTTGAATTCCCAGAGGAAGTGAGAATATCATTAGCAGCATACATAGAATCGTATTAAATATAATCTTACACGTGCTGTTTCTGACAAGTGATCCTCCAAGTTATTTTAATTTTGGGCCGGACGATAGTAAAATCCTGCGAGCATCCGACACTTCCTTCCTTTGTTCAGTATTTCAGATTCTCGATGTCTACTGAGTCGGTCACCTTGTCCATGTTCACAAGAGGAAAACAAATTATTTCATCCATCGTGAAGCGTGTAATGGAGGTATGTCACCACGTATTAACCAGTTGGGTAACTGGTCAAGTATTAATTCGTCCACTATAATAATTGTCACTGTCCGTACAGGAACTACGCGTACGTGGAACTCTATAGAACCAATAAAAATAAAAATTAGTACCGTGAATAATTCAGAGTTTTCTGAGTTAAGTTTTACGTAAGGACGGTGACAATTATTATATTTTTTAATTTTTTTACAAATAACAAAATAATTATATTTTTTTATTTTTTTAACACATAAAATTTTATTATCAAATGAATAAAAGTTAAATTAAGGCATCTGAATGGCCATGCTATTTCCCCTAACAATAGCCAACGAGATACGTTCTCGGAACCAACCAGTCTCTCGCGGATTCTTGGTCACAGCTTGAATCATGGAGCCGATCTTACGAACCAACTCATCTGCTTGGGGGCCAAGGATTCCTGACGTTTCCACCGCGAATGGAACAAAAAGATACTCCTCCGAAATTCTCTGGTACTTCCTCCTCTTTCGTTCCTCGGCCTGCTTTGAAGCATGTCCTGGGTCTGAAGCAGAAGCAACCAAATTAGACGGGGAATAAGTATCAACACACGTCGATAATTATATTAAAAATAATTAAATTGACGTAAGAAGCTTGAAACGCCAAGCTGTTCCTATGACAATAAATAATGACAATAGCTATCGAGATACGCTCTTGAAGCCGATATTTAGTCATTTTTCTTTATTAATTTTGTTATAACTTTTTTTCCAAAATATGGCGTAGATATTTATCTCCAATTATAGCGTGTAGCTCAATGTTCTAGCAACAATAATTTTCGTTTAAAATAACCAGTTTTGGATGACCGCATGCAAACCAGAATGATACTTGGCAAGCTTGATGCCAAAGGGATGAATATTTCTTCAGTTTTTTTTCACTTGGCAGAGCTTGAATCCGGGAAGTAAATGAATCATATTATTGCGGTAAATTTCCCAAAAAGCTGGAAATCACTCTCCTCCTATTTTTAGAAGTGATAACGTTAACTCATTAATTGCCTTCTACATAAAAACATTATTGACTCTTCCTAGGGCGAGTTTCCATTTTAATCTGACAAAAAAACAAAAGTTAATCAAAAATGGTCCTCGCCGACATAATCTTCGTTGTGTTGCCTCACACGATTGCAAAAGAGATCAACCAGAAAGCCACTGATTCTCAAGTGCATCTTGGCTTTTGATTTTAGTCAGACATCTCTACTTTTTTGGGAAACGATGCGATTTCCCACTCGTATTCTTCCAGTTGTTTCAACTACAATGGCCGAAGTGAACCGGTCAAACAACACGTCGTATTTTTTCCGCGGAATAGAACGTGTCTACCGTGCTCCCGACAATGCTGGAAGGATAAAGGAGGTCGATACGTGTGGCATCCAATTCCAACGACTTCTTGAGCAGAAAGATTGATTCCGACCAGATGTTTTACATCTCATCCGCCTAATCTGTCAGTTTTTTATTAAAAGTTAAAAAAATATAATTTCAATTATTATAAGCATTAGATGTTATGTAATGTTTTCGTATTTCCATTTCGAATTCGTTAATGACTCTTTTGCCAATTTACATTTCATCCCACATGAGAGGATAGCTAAACTGATAAAATAAATAACAACAAACAAGATGTTACAGCATAAAAATTTTAGATGTTTTTAGAATCAAAAAAACATAAAGTAAACTCCCCAGCTGGGAATCGAACCCAGGTCACCGCGATGACAACGCGGTATACTAACCACTATACTACCGGGGACATTTATTTTAATTTCTATCAATCATCAACACTTACTATATGAATTTTTAAATGTGTAATAAATACTTGATGCTGGGCTTGAAGAAATTTAAAGCATATGATCCTGTGTTAGATTATCCGATGACGTCAATAGAAGGAAAAAAAATCTTAATCAAAATATTAGATCATATACTTATTTTATTTCAGATTATTCGAGATTTGATTACTCTTAGTTTTTTTGATTTTTATTTATTTAAGAGCCGTTGGTACAATGACGGCTGAATTCTTGCAAGAACTCGGAGGATTGCTTGCCAGAAAGAAAAGGGATCAACGAGAAGGGTTATGGCTAAGACAAAAGATCGGAATAGCCATACTCCGAGGGAACTCGTTCGCAATCCACGCAGCAGGTTTCCTCAACTGACATTTGTTTAATTGTTAAAAAAAATTTTACAAAATCAAATTAATATCGCTAAAAAAAAACTTTAGGAGTTGTCTTAAGATGCTTCAAGAATCATATGGATAAATTATCTATTGAAGAATCAACGAGGACTTACATCAATCGGTTGTGCTGAAGAGAACGCTCGAAAGTATGCTCATTGAACATAAGCATGGGATGAAGGTATACGATGAAGAGTACGCCTCTGCTACCTCCCAACTTGTGGAACTGGCATGCCGTGAGGACAGCCCATTGGTCTCTAACGGAGATATTTTGACTGAATCTGATGTGGAGATGCGGAGTAACAGGGAGGTTCTAAGAGAAGAAGAGGGATTACCAACAATCTGGATCAAAATACGCTTAATTAGTTAATTTACTCGTTATTATTATTTTATTTTGGTTTATATTGAGAAATGCATTTCAAGAAAATCTGGACCGTCTTGACGAATGGCTATCGAAGAGTCGCCTAGCTGCCAGCAGTGAAAAGTCCATCACAACCCTATTTACTTCAGACAAGAGACTGGAAGACAGACGGTCAAACTAAAGAAAACAATCAAGCCATTCCTATCAAAGATTTCAATGTATCCTTGGGTGACTTTTACATGCACATGTAATTCTCGCCCCGTGTTGAAAACGTTATTAAAAATGCGAAAAAGAAAACTAATGTTTTGAAATGCCTCACAAACTCTGAAAACGAAAGCATACTTTTGGGCACTATTTATAAACAATACATCGAATCATGTATCTCTTACGCATGTGCTATGGGGGCCAATCATCTCTTGGACAAATGTCTTGAAGATCGAGGCTAGCCGAAAAGAGCCTCCAAAATCACGGAACGCTGAACTTCTGGAGAGTTCCAGCCACCAATGCCTCTTGAAACCTTGATACGAATGAACCATGGAACACGCCGTCGTGACTGCGAAGATCCGATCACTGGACCGATACGTGCTTGTGCGGGGTCGAGGGAGGAGCATTGGGCCAAGATGAGGTCCCTGCTAGGGCGTGCTGGGATCACGTGATTCGTTTGTTTGTGTAACCGTGGTCTCTGGTGTTATTATTATTCTTTCTTACAGTTTCATTTCATGAGGTCCATCCTTTTCCTGGACGATCGAATATCTTAGCTATATTGAAAAGGATTACCGAACGACGAACAATGAATCACTGGAAAGAAATGTTTACTTTCAAACACTCCAGAAACCCATCTAAATTGTGGACCAGTAACACCTCACCTTGTCCTTGTCTATCAAAGACTTGTGTAGAGTGATGGAAAAACATTGATCAAGTTGAAAGCTCTGCTAGGACGTACCGAGATGACGTAGTTATCTAATTTTTGTTTACCCGTAGTAATTTGTTATAAATTATTATTTAAAAAAATCAAATTGGATGTGTCCTTTGATTACTCAGTTAAGTATCATTCCATTATTTGTGGAAAATAATCAATTAAGTACAATATTTGGCTAATTATTTCAATTATGCTAAGCAGACGTATTATGCTCGCCTTAATTATCGCTGGTTTTATCGAAGAAAAAAACTGTTATGGTAGTTTAGAGTAAATTATCCTTAGGAAAACACGGATAATAAATCGCAGTTAAAATTCATAGAAGACGAATTGACGGAAGAACTGGGAAAGTACAGCAGTCAGCGAATTCGATATTTACGAATGCAGATGCAGAGTCAACCGTCGGACTGTTATATTCAGGCGAAAGACATCGATAAAATATTTGAGGTTCGTGTCACCAAATAAGTTAGGATTCTGGGGTGATCATTAATCCTAACATCTATCCAATTTTGATTAAAAGTTTCGAAAATCGTTCTTTAGTCAACTATGAGTCACTTTACCAATATTTATCTGAAATCCACGATAAAGCAAGTAAATTTTCTATGCAAGTTCCCAAGAGAAGGCTAAGGATGATGTTGACCCTCAAATTAATGAAACAGAATTTCGCTACGTCGGTGAAAATGAGCTCATGGAACGTCTTGAACAACAACTTTGCAGAAACAAGGGTCATTTTAAGCTGAAAGAATTATCGCTAAAAGCTGCAGGTTTAGACGCCGATAAAAATGGGTTGGTCTCCCATAAAAAGGTGATTTTTTTAGTTTTAGAGTAGCTATACGAATTATGCGGCGAACTGGATGCTCCGGTATATGGAGTTTTATTGGAACAAATTTTAAATTTATTTCAGTTGGAGGAATCAAATAAAGTGAGGTACGATTGGATTTAACTTGTCCAGGTGGATGGACTTTGTAAATTATCTGATTATAGCCCACAAGAGACTAAACGGTAAATACAAGTCACCCGAGATTGAACAAAATATAGACATTTCTGACTTTTCCATTTCAGTTGAGGTGACGAATAAATCTAAACCTTTAGGAAAACCCGAAAGAATCGCCCGATCTGTTGGAATCATCCACCGCTGATAATTTTGGTAGTATTTTTGGTTACATTTGATGAGGAAAACAATCATGCGAAGGAAATATCAGAAAACGCGGGATATTTAAACCCGGAAAATAATTTCGGAAATATTACCGATTCTAGAGTTAAATCTACCAGATAAAAACTTGAAATTGGACTGGATGTTCAAATTCTGCTAATTTAGATATGGGAGTAACCTAAATATGCGGGGGTCGTCATTTCATATCTCCAAAAATGCAGTCATTTACTGTGTGAATAAATTTGTGATTATTTACGACTCAACAATGCATTCTCAGCGGTATTATTTGAAGCATACAAATTCAATATATTTGTAAGATCTAAAGCCACTGATTTAGCATCGAAGTCGATTCTACGGAAACGTTCGTCGCAAGCTGCCAGAAAGGCAAAAATTATGAAAATGTAAAAATCACTTGAAAATTACTTCTAGGATCTAATCTACTTGTGGCGAGTAGATGACCTCAATACAACTGGTATATTTGAGGTCGCGGCAAATTACCGTGTTTCGGGGTTCAGTTCAAAGGAGTAAATGTTACAGTCCTATAACTTTCAGAGTGAAGTCGTAGTTTTAGAAAGCAACGACGAACTCAAGTTGCACAGCTTCATCATCATCGATACAAGTGGGGTTCTCAAATTCAAATTCGAAAAAGTTTGTTGGTTGACTCTATTAAGTTCGAATCAAATAAAATATTGTCATTCAGTCAAAACCCTTACAAAATAAGTGAATACGTGGTTGCGGGGGTGGAAGTCCTAATGTGGTGGACCATCAACGACAAAACCTGTTCATTTATTAGCGCCAATTATCAAGTTTTTTATTTAGCGAGCAATGCAGAATCATTTACGGCCGAAATATGTTAATGCTCTTGCATTCGTGAGAGACGGAAGGCTGATAACTGGGGACTCAAACGGTACCCTATATGTTTGGTCAAATGATGACGCAAAAGTCATTACAAACTTCATAAAGCACGCCCATGAAGTACAACGTGAATTTTTGGAATATTTAGAGTCCCATAATCGGCTTGATGTTTGAGAAAAATATGATCACGACATTTGCCTAAATGGGAACATTAGAACTTGGAGTTGGACGCTGTATATGGATAAAATAATGGAAACTCGAGTATTTTATCAAAAAATTAAGATTCCCTTCGAAATATGGTTCAATCAGGAATATCAAAGTAAAAAATGATGTTATTTATTTTGCGACGTCAAAAAATTCGATTTTATCGGCGAAATACGACTGTGAACTGTTCCAAGATAATTTTGAGCACATGAGAACGTTGTTGCCTGTATTTTTGAATATACAAAATTCAGGAACATTGGTGTTCTATTCTCAGAAAAAATTGGGGAAAGTACATTTGGGGTCGTTGAAAATAATTATTTGGGAATTTATGACGTCGATGTTAAAAAAATAGTCGAAATTCACAAATTATCAGTTATTGTCGATATAACGAGTTTTTAGAGCAATTCGACGTCTGCCTGTAATTGGACGGCTCCACTTTTAACTGTGGGGACAAAGTCAGGGGAGATAATTATTTATCTCTTAAAAGTTGGCGAAAACGCCAGGAAAGTGTACAATTTTAAAGTGTCGGAGGTGAAGATTACAGTTATTCAATTTTATAAAGGCAAACGGCTATTTGAGTGTTAGATTTGTCGTATTTATCCCTCGGCGATGAATCAGGAGAAATATTTGTTCTGAAATACGAAAATGAACGGTGGAACCTTCTAAGATCATTTTCGGTATAAAAATCATTTAAAGAAGGTTTTTAAAACCGCGGTATTTGCGATTGACTGGAGCCAAGACGGAATGTCCCTGCGAGCTTGCTCCGATCAATTTGATCACGTTCAGTGCTATTTGGCAGACAGAGCGGAATCTGATTCGTTTATGACGGAAAACTGCTATTTTGGAATTAAAAATTCTGGTGTGCTTTTTTAAGTTATTCTGCTTAGAAATTTGGAGATCGGAAATGCTTAGAAATTCTAGAATAAAATCAATCCACCACTGCAAAAATAAAGGACTTTTGGCTGTTTCAAATGAAAGGGGGTACTGGGCATTTTTAATCTTTCTGTTCGAATAAAAATGTAACGAATGTCTAATTTTAGAGTTTTTGTAATACATATAAAATTTCTCCAAAGTTGTCTAACCTAAAGTTCATTTCTGATTATTTATTGTCGACATGCGATGAAGCAATCATTCAGTGGAAAGTAGTTAATTTAAATCAATAAACGTTTAATAAACTTCAACATTTTATAGCTTCAGTTTTAATGAGACTTATCTCTACTATCATCAGTCATCCACGTGGTCGGAAAGTTAAGGTGGTGACGGATTTCTATCGCACATAATGTCTACTTAGTCTCATCATGGATGACATCCCTTGTCTTTTCCCCGTAAGCATGGATAAGGTGATGGACTTAGAAAAAACTGAAAACCTGAAGTTAGTGTAGGACTCGGGTTCGAATCTTGTTATATGTAAGTGAGTTTATGGTTATAATTTTTTGACCTTGAAAAAGTCAAATCGAGTCTTTGATTATCATAATTTTATTTTTATGCGGCGAACTTTAAATTTGAACGAGCTGATAGTGAAAGATCCGAAGAAAAGCACGAAAAAGACATGTGTGCAATAGAGCCACGTCACCAGCTCAACCAAAAAAGTCGCGGTAAATTACCGTCGCCAGGGAGCAAAATAGTCCCCGATGGAATACCTGAAGACAAATACGCACAATAATAATAACAGCCTTTTCACTAGAGCCATAATATTTATAGCTCCGCACAAGCAGGGCACACTTTATTTAAGTCAAGAACAGTTAATTTTAACTAATCGTAGAACTAAGGAATGATCTTCACTTATTTTTCTTTTTCTTGTGTGTGGGTCCTTTCTAAACAATCCAGTTCCGCAGTGAGTATCCACTGATGGCGGCGTCACTCGTCAAACCCTTTTGGCATTGTAGATGCGTGGAACTTTCCACCAGCTGAACAGCAGTGAGAATCAAACCCGTAACCTAAGTCACTTTTGCCTGACACCTAAATACTATGCCACCCGGCTGCACAAGCGGAACCTTAATTAAATAAATTACTTTTTTGGTTATTTGAAAAGTGCTATTAATAATAATAAACCCTAAATTTATGTGATTTCCAGCGTGGTAGATTATTTTTTTGTAATGGGTACTTGCAGAGGTTCGCGGTTGCCCTGACTTCGTGGATATTCCCTCTCAGGAAAGCGAGCGATATTCGCTCAAATAACCAGCAGCGCTCACGGGGATCTCCTGATCGTGTAGCAATACAATTTCCTAGACGATTGAAAATCGTCGCTTATTAATTAAATCACAAAAAATATGTAATAAATTGTAATTTTTATCGATTTTGTTTGGAAATTTTACTTGGAAATTTCCAGCGGTAAAAATAATATATAAAGAATTTTGAGCGGTGGAATTGAAATGTCAACGTCTGTGTGGGTGTGCAGGAGTGGCTCTTCAATCTTTGTTGTCCCAACTGTTTCTGAAGGACAGGTTGCTATCTATGACCGACAATTCTCTGATTCCAGTGAAGGAATGGAAATTTTGGCAAGACGACTTTCAGATGCGGGACTCCAACAAGTGGCGGATTTTGAATTTGAGACTGAACTTCCGGATGACGCAATTGTCTCGGCTCTTACGGAAAACGTTGATTAGTTTTTAGTGATTCTCTGTTTTTTAGTTTGTTTTCTGTTCATTCTGAATATTTCAATGGAAAATTAAGTTTTTAATAGAAATGCACCCCCTCTTGAAAAGGGTACTTGTCTAGAGAAGTGTAGACACTTTCCTGCATCAAAATCAATATATTTTATTTTTTAGTAAATTAATTTATTATTCCAAACATCAAAGTTAAATCGAGTTAACTAAGTCTTTGATCCTGACGTTTTCAGTAGAACCATCATCCAAGAACAGTGATACTCCTCGGCAGTGAGCGTAATAGATGGAATAAATATATGGTTCCTTTTGAATGCCGGCCAGGTATTGGGCGTTTCTTGAGTAAGGTGAATCCGATTACGTCGGCATTATGGAGGTAGCGAGATGTAGGTTAAAAAGTGATGATGAGAGAACGGATGCCTGAGTGACAACACTGGGGGGTAGTGAAATCAGAACATATGGGAATGTTTGACTCATGAAGGTATGTTTGACTCAGCCTTCCATAAAGTAAGTTTGTTAGCCAGGACTTGACGGAGATTTTTAGAATAACTAATCTTGTTTGAGAGAGCCGAACGAGAAATGCTGTTAGGATGATTGAGACCAGAACAGTTCTTTAGGGGGTTTTGAATGCACATCATAGATTATTTCATTAATATATCCAACTAGAGAATTCTCCACATTAATTTAAATCAAGAAATATTCTTGCCTCGGGGATCGCTACCGATTTACTCCTGTTGCGACCGAATCATCGGGAGCCGTTGGTCCAATGACCGCTGAATTCTTGCAAGAACTCAAAGGATTGCTTGACAGAAAGAAAAGGGATCAACGAGAAGGGTTATGGCTAAGACAAAAGATAAGAATAGCCATACTCCGAGGGAACTCGTTCGCAATCCACGCAGCAGGCTTCCTCAACTGACATTTGTTTAATTGTTAAAAAAATTTTTTGTTTAAAAAAAAATTAAATTTAAATTAATTTGGCGGTAAATAACATAAAAATTGGTACATCCGTGAATAATATAAACTAGAAAATATTGCTAAAAGTGTTTCACTGAGTTTGAATAGAAACATTTTGTTCAGTGTTTTTTTAGTGTTGTTTTAAATTCATAGCACACTTTCTATTCCCCCACTCAGAGTTACTAACAGATGTGACTGATCCGTGGAACCTTATTTATACTCAACTGGTTTCTTCATGAGGAAGAAACCTTGATTGTTATTACGGACACATAAGAGATAGATCTTCTTTCTATGAAGCTGGAATAGAAATGGTAATAGCAAGAGAAACTATTAATTCCAATTTAGTGGGGGTTGATCATCAACATGGATGTTGAAGAATGGGATAATATATTTATCGGTAAATGATTAATATGGTGCTCCGGTTCCCTTTAATTGAAAAATTAAGTCGGAAAGCTCTAATAACGTTTCCAACATAAAATCACCGAAGAGTCGTATTGTTCCCCAAGATTAACACCATTTAGACATTTCATAGCAATTTCTGTGATTGTGAATGATTTTAGATAATAAAAAATCCATTAATGATGCTTGTTCATTGCTACGACTTTTTGTAATCATTGAGTAGATTAACGCTAACAACAAGATGGTTATTAACAACCCAAGGAGCACTTAGAAAGATGTTGAAACAACAAGGTGATCCAGTTTTCAATAATCCTCAAACTCTTGTTATATAATCTTCTGTGTCTCCGTAAGCCAGTGAATTTTCAAACTCTTTGTCGATGAAACTTATTCTGTGGAAAGAAGGATCTATCAATTTGAAATTAATGCCTTTTAACAACGAGTATAAATGACTAATATGGTGAATACGCATGATATACACTCATCTTCCTAATTGGACATCACACCTCTCATCATACCCCTTCATGCAGAAGATGTGCGAGGAGATTCCCACGACACATTAACTTGAATGATGTTGTGAACCTGAGTCTGCCAGACAACTTTCCATACTGGAGCCCACTGGCCTAGACAGGAGAGATGGAAAGCGACCGGACGGAGTAACAATTTTTCCGTTTGAGGAGGAGAAACCATTAGTTTGGGGTGGAGGAGAACCACGTGTGTCGACTCTCTATCCCTCACCAATATCACTGGGAGCCCGGTAAAGGCACTGAACGCCGGAGAGAAAGCAGAGGAAAAGAAATATAGTGGACTCCTCGAAGGATATACCTTCCGCGCGGTTGCTGTCGAGACAACCGGAGTGATAAGTGGTAAGTCCCTCAGACGTATTGCCTCACTGAACGCAAAACGCAACGGCTTATCCAGTTGGTTACAGATGAGTGAATTTACCATCTAATTTATGCCAATTTTTTTAGCATTCTTTTTTACAATAGCGTCAAAAAAGTAGCCACGCGAATGACGCTTGTCTATCCGAAATATGTAGAATCTAAAAAATAAAAATGGCACCGAAGTCGTCAAAAATTAACAGCCTGATAACGGGATGGAATTCAAGAATATGCATACTTCAAAGTTATGCGAAGAATTTAACGTAAATTAAATAAATGGAAGGTCGAACAATCCGCAAAGTCAGGGAATTATCGACGCTTCAAACAGACTGTAACTAGAAGTTTATCCAAAACGATGGTTTCGGATTATAAGTTTGTCAACGACCATCCAGAGGAGTTCCCCTGGACGGCTCTTCCTACACATCCACACTTTTCCGGTGAAGACTCGGCATGTCAGGAGAATGCGGAGGGACGCATCGGAACACTAGAAAAGATGCGGAGACTGTTGAGGGAGGCTGGGATCACTTGAAATTTTGTTTATTTTGAATATGACGGTGGTTTTGGTTGAATAAATTTAATTTAATAATGTTGTGGAATCCTCCCTCTCCGTCCATCTAGATTATCGAGGTATTCCTGGATTCAACACTGTTGTAGATCCGGTGTTCAGGAAAATCGAGAAACTTATAATAAATTTTTTATTGTTAGTTATTAAAAAATAAGATGAGTTCCAGTTTGACTTTGAGAGGGTGAGTTTGCAGTTTTCATATTATAGAAGAATAAATAGGATGATGGGACATCGTTCAAATTATGAATTAGATGTTAGGAGATAATGTATTCTATTTTTTATTAATAAATCAAAAACAGGACAGAAAAATTTATTAAAGGCTATCTACCCATAATAATTCTGACCTGAAGGTGAACTCAGAAACAAGACAGAGAAAATTTTATTAAAGGCTATCGATAAAATTAGGGGGAAATTGACCCACCGTAAACGTGTGGGAAGCGGTCTGGCTGAGGCAACGAATTGGGATTGCAGTTGTCCGCGGAAACGCTTACTCCGTTGTCAGCAGCCGTTCTTCCCCATAGTTAATAAATAATATTTTATTATTAAAAATAAAAAAATTAATAATAAAAAAATTAGAGGCTATCTACCCATAATAATTCTGACCTGAATATTATTGTACATTCAGCTACTTATTGAAGTAAAAATCGAGTTTTAATGGAAATGGAATTTTAGTTGAAAATTGCATAAGCAATCATCGAAATGAACTACAGAGCAATTTATCGGCATTTTATGTTAATATTGATGTACAAATCAATAAAATAGCGTAAGAAACTTATTTCACCCTAGAAGACGCAGCTAACATATTCAAAAATTGTTTTTCAGTAACGAAAATGCGGAATTAAGAAGTATCCGGAATATAGATTCTCTATTAATAAATTTTTGATTAATTAGTTAAAAGTTTATTTTTTTATTACGAAAATAGAATTAAAAAACTTTTTAGATAAATTTGTCATAAGTCAAAAAGCTCAAAATTTTGAAATTTTAAAGTCAATAAAGTCAAAAAAGGTCAAAATTTCGAATTTGTAAAGTCAAAAAATTGCCCTTTATTCTAATAATAACTCTCTCCGTCGACTGAGATTAACTCTGTTAGTTATCCTTTATAAAGACCTAAAAATACTTAAAGTGAGTTTAAAACCGCAGACGACATGGATTTTATGAGATCACTAGCGATCAATCGAGGAGCGTGGAAAATGCTGAAATTTGATATCATGTTTTGCACATTCATGCCTATAAGTAGTATGGTCCACGTGTTATTATTTAATAATCAACCCCTTAGGCACTATCAAGCGAACCGTTCAGTAATTGCTTGGTAACAAAGTTTGGATCTGTTAGCTTCAAATGTAGGAAGTTTTCTCCACGAACAGGTGACTCACATGAAATCTAATCTCATCACTTAATGAAGTTGAAACGGCCAACCCGGGAATTGAAAATATGGGACGAGATTCTGCAGAGGCGCATCCTGATATTTCACTGATGACCTGAGGTTGTTAAGAATGACTTTCTTTTTGGTGACCAAATATGGATAGATCCTATGCTGTCACGGTAATTGAACAAGTGAAGTGAAGGAACAGAGCAGAAGGGAAGAAACATCAGACCAAGTAGCCAATTACGAGAATCGAGTCCATTTAACATTGTTAATAAATAAGTTATTGTTTTTAAGGTTTATTTATTTAATATTGAAGCCTTGCAATCCTTTGAAATTAAAACTCTTAATAAGTTTTCGTCCTCTTTGGCAGACCCTACGCCCTTCAAGACCCCAGTGGTGGGGAACATCGAGCGAAAATGAGGTTTGGGATCTTTCTTAGTTTAATAGTGATTATCGGTCTTTAAATAAATTCAATATACTGGAAAAAGTTTAGAGTTAATTTACGTCGTGTATTCAGTTCCCTGGTCGTAGTGAGACTTGATCCTTCAGACTTACGTCCATCTATATCGCCATTGTGGGAACCCTTCCAGTAGAATAGGAAAGAGATAGATCCTTTTGGTTTTTCATGATATTTATAATAAGATAATTAAATTAAAATAATCAATTTTATTTAATTAATTTTGATAATAAAATACCGCTACTTGTTGTTTTTTGTTGCATTATGTCACGTCATGATTCTCTCGAAAATTGCAATCAAACAAGACAGTATAGAAGTAATTATGTAATTTTAATTAATAGACTCTCAACAGGATGGGAGCAAGGTAATGAAAATAATCAAATTAGAAGCCTGGTTATGTCCCCCTTGCTCAAAGAGAAGCCAGTTTCTGGTACTCTAATCGAAATTGTATGATTTGTATGAACACTAGATCGAACATGTGATAAACTCAAACCGACTATTCCTCAAGAATTCAACTTTTCGTCCATCAGGACGAAAAGAGGTCAAGTTAAGAGTACTCGAGAATTGGAAGATGATGAGTTAAAGTATTGATTTAAGAAACACTAAGGAAACAATTCAAGGCGAATCCTCTGAATAAAAAGATCCTAAACACTGCGTATGTACCCCCAAAACCTGCACCCAAACCCACCATTTATAAGCCTTCCAGTTCTACAGTAAAGGATACTACCAATAGGAATCAGACAGTATATAAGGCTAAGCCTGTTCCCAGATCTTTATATAAGGCACAAGAACTGCCAGTTAGAAATCCAAAAAAATTGACTATGCCCGAGACACCAACATATGCTAGAAAATAGATTTAGTGATTATATTTGGCTTTCCTTTATTTTCCATTAAATTTGAACGTTTATTTGAATTATTTTGTTGTGGTGTGTTTTGGGGATTTTTCCTGGGCAGGTAGCTTAGTGGCAAAGCGCTTCCAATGAACTTTTGGGTAACATTGGAGGCTTCTACACCTGTTTTAAGAACCAGGTCGTTGGGATCTCTTATTATAACAACTTCGTTCAGATTCCTGTGGGTAGCTTTATCAGTCTATTGTTGAATTATGTTACGAGTCATACAATATGTTGCTGCGTAAAGGTGCAGTGTAAACGAGGACGAATACACAAATTTACTATTCTCTTTTGAATAAACCATGAGATAACTTGATGATGTCATTAATAATCGAAATGTAAGCGAATTGAAAAAATACGAAGCGCTACGCGATCGATTCACATTGTACCCCATTGTTGTGGAGACAACTGGAGGAATAAGTGGGAAATCGCTTCATTTCTTAAAGAAACTTGGACGCCTGGCTACACTGAAAAGTCACGACGCACGTGAGACTCAGTAGCTTCTCCAGTTGATCTATGTTGCGATCGCGAGAGGCAACTCAATGTCGATTATGTCGGCGAAGACCACTTTTGATTGATTTTTTGCGTTTTAATAATTATCTGAATTATATTGGTATAATTATTTTCTATTTTTTGTGCTTCTATTTTTTTAATCGTTTATAACAGCGATTCTCAACCAGATCAAAAACAAATAAGATTCTATCTGAGACAGTACTTTCATGGCATTTAAACTCTTAATACATGTAATGTAGTAGAACCGTTAATAAGGCTAAAAATCATATCTTCTACGTATTCAAGACAACAAACAAACCTTTGCGAACAATGGCTATTTTTTTGGAATCCGAATAGTGTAACTGGACGAGTTTGATGTGCTACGTTGCTGTTATAACTACATCCTGTACATAGTTGGCAAAAGACACAAAAACGTGATGAAAAAGGATATCTCGAAACTTGTATACATTCTCTTATGCATTCAAATCCTTACTCTTTATTGGTTTAAATGCTGTGCTTAAATCATAGCACTGAAGAACTTTACATGGTTTTTGTTACGGGAAAAGACCGGTTGGCACAGTGGCCGGATGGCGCAGCCCCTAGTTCAAATCTTGCCGTTGTACATTCTGGCTGAAAGTTCTACGCATCTACGATACTTTGGCTTGACGAGGTTCAGGTGAAACTTGCGAAGAGCACTCAAGATCAAAGTAGCCCGCCTCATAACGAGGAAACTACTCTTGGAGTTGAAAGTGACTCCAAGGTTGATCATCCTATCCGTGACTGCTATCGGAACCTCATAGACAGTCATTAAAAGCATTAGAATATTATACCGCTCAAGGAAACTAAAAGCTAACAACTTGATTTTAACCCAGACACGCAACATGCCTTCCAAGATCCAGCTTCTTAGTTCCAGGGAAATACAAACTTCAGAGGGCGCATCGGAGGCCATCATGACAGACCGAGTCGAAAGTTTACTTTACATCAAGAAAAATGCTACGGTTCACTGCTTTAGCACGGCCTGGCGACGTATCTAAACATTCAACGGCCAGAAGAAGTTATCACAGAATAGCCCCTCACGGAACACCGTCTGAATGTCCGAGAAAATTTTTTTATTAAGCATTCCTAGCCAATCTCTGCCAATCGCTCTTTCTAAGATTTAGCTATAAAAGGAAACAGGCTAATAAGGTAGCACAAAAACGAAGGAACGCTTCTGCCCACGTGAACCTACAAGCTAAAGGACCTACTGACGTTTAGACCTACAGGGTAAAGGACCTAATGGCGGGTAACTGCTTAAGGACGACCACTGGCTGGCTACTGGAGGACAGGACCAGGGTTCAAAAAGGACAGAGTAATAGGAGGGGAGACTGGAAGCCATAAAAACTTCTAACTCTCTAATCCTATTTTTGCTAATAAAGTGTTACGGTTTACGGTTTTAAGGTAACAGCTAACAGGGTCTTCCTGAAGTTTTTCTGATTTCCGTACAAAAAAGTTCCGTTGCCTTCAAAAACCTTGCCAAGATATCGAACAACTCTGATTTGGTATTCTGTCAGACACAGATGTTTTTTGATCTAATTGCCTCTAAAAGCCTCTTTGCCTATAGCCAATAACCCATCGCTTAAGTCCACCCGAAATTAAGTTATTTTGCGTCCTTCAGCTGAGATAACATACGGACACAAACTGGAAGATCTCTCGACAAAATCACCCCTCCGCAGGCTCACTACCACCTCTTCTCTCCAGGTCCACAAAATCATTTTTAATCTCTCGTTGGAGAGCGTTGATCTTCTGGCTAACCTAAATGGGCATTGTTTCTTCTTAACTCATCTGGAAAAAGAGTGGACGCAAAAAACATGGGCATTGTTTCTTCTGAACTCGTGACGAGAGATGGTCTCCACCAATGGAAGAAGACGCAAGGTTTTCAGTTAGGTTGAGTTATTTTCTCGATCCTTGAAGAAAAAAATGCAAAGTTACAGGCGGATATTTTATCGCCAGAAAAAGATTCAATGGTACAGCTTGTTGTTCATGCAACAGGGAGAGAAAGCACTTGCACTTGCTTCAGATGTCGGCCAGGCTATGTCAACTTTTTGAACAGATAATCACTTGACGCCTTTAAGAGTTAAAAAATGCAAAGAATAGATAGGAATTCTTCGACCATGTAGCGGTTTACGAATCGAACCCAAACCTAATCGCGACGTTACTGACCACAAAAAGTCATAAGAATTACCTTGAAAAAAAATTACCTTGAAATAATCATCTTATAATCTTGTTTATGACCTTAGTTGCATATTGATCCTCTCGAGATATTTTATGCAGCGTTGCCTTTCATGATAGTAACGGAGATTAACTGGATGAGCCATTGAGTTATAAGTAGCCAGATGTTCTAGTCTCATAAAAAAGATATAACTAACTAATCCAAGGAAGGAACCAAAAGGAGAACATCTGCTTGTGCCGACCAAACCCATCTTCCAATACTTCATTACAGACTTCCGCTTCCGAAGAGAAGTGGAGAAGTTTACTTTATTACAGGCTTCCGCTTCCGAATAGAAGTAGAGAAGTATTACTTCATTATAGGCTTCCGCTTCCGAAGAGAAGTGGAGAAGTATTACTTCTATCCTTGAAGAGATTTCCTTCTATTATCTCTGCATCACTAATTATGACCCAATATATATAATTATCATGTTTAAGTTATTACTGTATATCTTCACGACATAAATGACGTCATCACGTTAACTATAGAGATTAACTGGAGGTAGCACTGTGGTTCACACATCACAGATTTACTATATTACATTCAGTAGAAATATCAATGGACTATTACCATTCCTATCTTTGTGTAAACTATCGAAGATCTCTGCGACATTTGTTAATAACTCCTTTATCAATTTCTTTTCAAATCGCTACAGAGGTTTCGAAAACGAGTATTTATACAGGTTCCTTTGCTTGGCAGAGTCGGCATTTGGTCAGTCAGAAGATTAAGTCCACAGTGTGTAGATTAAGTCCCATATGGGAGTACAATTAGAAAAATGACAAGTAAGAAATAAGGATGTTGAGATAATAGAAATTTAGATTTTTTAGAATAAATAAAACTCCCCCGCTGGGAATCGAACCCAGGTCACCGCGATGACAACGCGGTATACTAAACCACTATACTACAGGGGACATAATTTAGTCCATTAGGAACATGCACAAAATGTAAAATATTCCTTGCAGTTTTAAAAACCCTCCATTTGAGTGAGGGTGAGCAAACGATTTTTTCCGCCCAAGCCTGGCTCTGGGAGACAGATGAGACATTAAACCAGACCCATATATACTTAATCAAATTGCATAAAAAAGTTATTGGCTCGTATTTTTCACGTCGATGCTCTACATCTTCTGTATTTTTATATTATGAATCCCAAACCATTAAGTTATTGAGTCGAGATGGTGCCGGATATTTCCGGATTCGAATCTCGATGATGTATGTTACGCGTTTTTATGAAGCTTTGGGTATGGCGAGTGACACCGTCATCAGCAAAAACTTCACTACGGAATCGGATCATCTCCAAAGACTCAAACTAAACAAACAGAAAAAAGAAGTTAACAAAATTCCTTGTTTCCCTTTCTACGATTAGTTATCATAATTGTTCTTTACTTTAATAAAGCGTGTGTCCTATCAGTGCTGAGCTATATGTATTATGGTTATAGAGGAATGTGTTGTGTTTTTTCCTCCTGTATTATCATGGACTTTATTTTGAAATTGCTCGAGTTTTTTGAAACTCGTTAAATATATAAAATTTGATCCTAAATATCTAACTCGTAGGGGTTTAATGGCTTTTGAGTGTAACCAGACGTCCCAGTCTCTTAGAAAAGATTCATGGTTCCTTACAAGTACCGCTATGTGCTTCTTTAATACCCACTTTCGATGTTGGAAACAGTTTATTATTGTTGAGTCTTGATTTTTTCCATGTACAAAATCAATTCGCTGATATTGACCACGTGGGCTTGTCCACAAGATAGAAGAAATCGAAAAATTTCGATTCTCTAAAAAGTGTCATAATGAGTTTTCTAAAGTTTGAATTAAGACGGAAGTCCTGAAACCAAAACACCCGGATGCCAATCCTCCGTTTTTTGAGTGGCCCGGACAAACACAAATTCACCAGCATTCAGGTTCCGCAAATATGTAAGCCCTCAGCCAAAACACCGTCCAATCGAAAACTCGAGTAGAGAAATCCGAGTAGCTTTACGGATGGTTGCTTCGGATGATACAGTACTTTCTCTGTCCCCGACTGTTCTTGAGACGGTAAGAAGGAAACATCCAAACCCTCCGGACGACCTTTACATACCGACTACTCTTGAAACCACTTTAAAAATATCTATCAACATGAGAGATGTGCGACTCGGGATTGCATCGTTTGCTGTCAGTAGCAGCGGAGGACTGGATGGACTACGTCCGGGCCATATCAAGGATCTGACGTCTGGTCCTACAGCTGAGACAGGACATAATCTCATCAAGTCGATCCGTATAATCAATGGGGATATTCCATCACATGCATGGGACCTTCTCTTCTCTGCCCACCTACAGGCTTCAACAAGAGTGATGGAGGAGTCCGTCCAATTGGAGTTATAAACTATTTCCGAAGATTGGCTGCGAAAATTGCTTCCAGGCTTGTGTCTTCAAGGATCAGTGTGGAATTATCCCCAACCCAACTGGGTGTAGGTGTACGTAACGGTGGTGTGAGCTCATTCCCATTGTCAATCTCCCATACGGATCAAATTCCTCTCTGGTTTTTGGGGATGAAATCATCAAGTCTCAGTTCCGGAGTACAGCAAGAAGACCCGTTAGGGCCACTCCTCTGCATTCGTTCCGTCGATACGGAACTCAATCTCTGGTATCTCGATGACTGAACAATTGGAGGACGTGGGGAAATGTTTATGGAAATCAACATAAAGAATCGGAATTCATCAATATTTCATACTTGAAAAACGATTTATTCCGCGTGCAGAAATATTTAACAGTTTATTACCGGGCATATCCGTCGTCTCCCGTGAGCAATTCTATTTTCTTGGATGCCCACTCGACAATGCATATTTACAAAAACACCTTCAGTCAAAAGCGGAAGAGCTTTCTCTCTTTACAAAAGACTTGCTATTCTGGACTCCCACACATCTTTTTTTCATGAGGAGAAGTTATGTTTGCCGAAATTGGAATACCCTCTGCGGAGTTCCCCGTGCTTCGGCCATCGAGATTTGCTACTGAGCCTGGATCAGACGTTGAGGCAAAAAGTCGAGTCACTACTGAATTTACGTTTTGACGAACTGGGTTAGACACAATGCAAACTTCATTCAAGTCTCGAAGGAGTTGCCTAAGATCTGCTTTCAGAGATCGCCCATCCGGCATACCTATCGTCGCTTTCAAGCTGCAGTCATCTCGGCCAGGAAATCTTACGTCACCTTACTAGACTTTCCTAGGACACAGTATTTGACGAAGCTTGCAGTGGAGGGAAGCAGTATTTTCAATCCTAGATGATGTCTCGAATCAGAACAAATGGGACGCAATTTCCTGCAATGCTATCTATCGTTGATGTCCTATTTATTTTTTAACCCCGGACACCGAGAAAAAAGTTAAAGTAAACAACCAATTAAGTGTATCCACTTTCCACTTCTACAGAAACAGAGTCCTTCCGGAATCAGCATAAAAGAAAAAAGACGTCCATATGTGCAGTTGTGGAAACCTCTCCAGTGGAGTGGGGGATAGCAAATGATCCCTTTACCTGGACAGGTGGATCACATAACGACACTCTAATACAGAGCTTTTCAAAAATAATTCTCGCGACACACTAATCGTAAAAAAAATAATCCACGGCACACATTAAAAAATAAAAAAAATTAAATTTTTAAGATGTGTAAAACTAAGTACAAAAATTGGTAATTTAATGCCCAAATTTTTATTAATAAAAAAATGAATTCTTAATTATTATTGTTTTTGCATATATCATCAATATCAGGTCGAATGGTTGACAAAGGCACTCGCATTTCAGCACAAATCCGACGAGAAACAGTATTATCTGACAAAGGTATCTTCATTATTTTTTGTTCATATTTATGACCAAACATAGTCCGAGCAATAATACGACAAGCAGGGATTATCAAGTTTTCGCCAATAATGTGAGGTTTTAGTTGTTTTGCTATCACTTCTGAGATCAGGTATGAACATTTCAATGATTCCTTTGTGTTTAAAAAAGTTTCACTGAACATCAGATCTACGATTCATAGTAAAAACTAAATAATACTTAAGTTGTTTTTTTCAAATGGATAAAATAATCCACAGATTTTTCGGAATAGTCCGGATGCTTGGAAGTAAAATGTCTCTTTAGTTTGCTAGGAACCATAGCATCACTTGCCAAAACTTCCATGCAAATTAGACATTGAGGTAGTTTATTTTTATCTTTGCATATAAATCCAAATGACAAATAAGAATCTTTATAAGAACGACGAACTGATTTACCCATAAGCACGTTGATGCGCACGTTATTAAAAAAATTAATAAATAATGGTTAACCAATGTAAATGTCATTTAATGTATAATAAAAATAATTATTTTAATTTTAGTAATTATTTTAATTCGTTTATCTTTTTAAATTAATTAGGTCAAAAATGTATATAAATTTATTCAAATTTGTATTTGGCAGGCGGCACACTAGAAATTGTCTTGCGGCACACTTAGTGTGCCGCGGCACACCCGTTTGACAACCTCTGCTCTAATAGAAGAGAGAGGAAAAACAGACAAACAAACATAAAACTTAAACCAATTAGCCACGCAGCACTACATGGCCCTGGGCTTACAAGCCTGGGGTTAATAATAATAATTGTGATGTTTAAAAAACGTGTTAAAAAGAAGTAGAAAGATTATTCAAAAAAATCGTGCATTTAACCCCGAATGGAGGAAAAATTTGTTTTTGAAGACAATATCAACGCACATTCCCTGATTTGTCATTTTATTATACGATGTCTTAGGTTATATAACGTCGAGAATTTTTAAATACCCAAATGTTATTCTGCGAACCCTCGAAGCTGCAGGATCCCAGCTCAACTAGAGCCTGCTGCACTAGATCGTGGAGATGGCAAGAGGTTAAACGGAATGACGTTTTTCCCATGTTCACATGGAAAATGTATGGAACTGCGGCCTTTCTGAAAGAAATAGGAAGGAAACTAGGGAGCCGAAAAAAAGAACCTGCGAATCGTTCTGGCTAAGGCAACAAGTCAGGATTGTCGTATTACGTGGAAACGTATACACAATCCTATCAGCAAAGGCTTAATTATTCAAATTTTTTGTTAATAAATTTTTTTTCCATTAAAAAAAATTAAAAGTATTTCGGACAACAAAGATTACGAATCCATAGACTTCAGTAGAATGGATGGTCATCGATACCATGGGTCCTGAAATATAAGACCAATGAAGGGTAATCGAATAAAGGAAAGGATTAATAATCATTGTGATGCAAAACTCAACCACGTGATTTAATCACGTTTTATGAAGCTATTAGACCAATCAATGGTATTATGAAGATATTAACAATTAAATACGAAAAACCAATTTCTAGATGAAAGCAACATAGCACGTGGGTAGACAATTAATAAGTCAGACTATTAATTTACTTACTCCTAATGATTTGTTCGATATTTCATTTTTTATCATAACTTTACAAACAAAATTAAACATTAAAAAATAATCACGAAACATTATTCTCAGGACTGTTTTTTAACAGGCTTTCTGTGTGGGTGGAACACTAAGCCGTCCTAAAAGTAATAAGAAATAAAACCAAGTCGAACGAACGATTTCCTAACGGTTTTTTACCATCTACTCCATTCACATTAAAGGCTTCAATGCCCCTTTTTCCATTTCTAACTTGGAATTCAACATGTTCTCCCTTATCGAGACTCCACGTATTATTTCCAGAAATCTGTGCTATGTTTCTCTATTATTTTCAATATAAACATTACCACATGGAAAAATATAGATTGGCCGTTATCATCCCTATTTTAAACTTAATAAGAATACCTTTCTATGAAGCCAAAGCCTTTTTCCACATTGTACCAGCTAACGTATCCGGTAGTAGATAAAACTTGAATTTCAAACAACACCCTACCTGATTGAGCTGACGGCATTATTTTACTTGCGCAAATACGCTATTTAATTGTAATTTTAGGTTAACCATTCTAAAATAAATTATTATATTTATTTTTTAAAATTTATTTTAGTAAAAATTAGTAACAAATAATGCTTCAACCGGAACATTAGCATCTCCATTTCTAAGCACTTAGAAAACCATTTCGTTCGTGAGTGTATCTGAGTTGTACCACAATCACATTTCCAATATTGTTAGCGACCCCTTTACTTATTCTCCTAACAGTTTCGGTTTTAAAGGCGATTGGGCAGAACTGGAAACGATCTCTAAAGGCTGAGTATTTCTAGTTTATCTTTTATCTTTTTTTATTTAATGTTTGGGGTTAATAATAATAATGCCACGTGGTTATATTTCTCATACTTTCTTTTGTTACTTTGTTTCTTAGAGTGTCGTTATGTTATCCATCTTTGTCGGGTGGCGCCCAGTGCTATAGTAGTGCGAAAAGGAGTCGTTTGCTCTTCCTCATTCCACTGGTGGAGTTCCCGCAACTACGAGGACTAAATGTTTTCTTTCTTTCCGTTGATTCCGGGTGGACTTGTGTGACATTGGAAAATCTCTTCTTCTATAACAATAGGAACTTTATTTTGCCATAAAGAAATAAGATTGTTGTTGTTCCTTTAGTCGTGAAGAGACAAAACTTTCAACATTGGACCATTATCCCGGAACAATCTCTTCCGCCAAATTTACAGACAGTCCAGTATTTTTCAAATATGAACCCCTAGAAGACACTAAGGTCGTCTATTGAGAAATAAATGAACATTTCTTTATACGAAATTTGTTGGACCCATTTCAAACGTTTCTCCATTTTTGAAGGATCGTTATCTACTCGCCTAACAAACCAAAATTCCTTGCTTTCCTTTCTTTGGTCAACGTTGTTAGCGACCTCACTCGCCAGATCCTAAACTACTCGAGCAAGCGAGCAAGCTGACCCGCAAGCCTGCCTTGCTTGAGAAATTTGGCCACATCTAAAATTTTGGCCTCAAAAAATTCAGAGAAACAGTATGACTGGGACGATTTATCGAGGAGATCTAAGCATAATCAGATCAACTGTGGCAGATATTCCTATCCTCCGCATTTACAAGTGAGAGCGGTGCGCATCTCAGGGATCTTTTTCGTGTATCACTTAAAACAATTTTGGACACTGACTCAACGGGAATTGGAATCTGTCTCCGACTTGGGCTCAATGTTTGCTACTAAATTTTTATTTTCTCACAATTAGCATGATAAACTTTTCTAAAATTTTTTACTTGCCATAAAGCACCAGAACTTGACGTTAAATTAGAGGATCTTTAGGAACGACCTGTCTTGCTAGCGCTCTTCCCAAGGGTCATCAGCTTCCTACATGCTAGCGAGTATGGCTTGACAGTTTAATTTCAATCGCTATCTTTTGATCTTTTATTATTTTAAAATGAAAATGGCTGGCCAGCCTCCGGAAAAAATCTCACTTTCACCAAGAAGTGGTAGATACGGTTAGCCGTGATGCTTAAAAGGGATGCGACTCAGAAGGGATCGCTTATTATAAAAAATTAAAATAATTTTTAAATTATGATTAAAATATTTTATTAAATTGAAAATTATTTAAATTTTAATTTATTGATGATTACAACCAATGATGTGAGTGATTCACGTATTAGAATAATTTAAATTTTGTAGAAATATTAAATGATTTCAACAATGAAAGCTTTAGCGATAAAGATTTTATACAAGAAGCCATAAATTCTGGAAGAATCTCTCTGTATCTGTCAGATCTTGCAACGGCAATAAACATAATTGATATGAAAATATTCAAGAAAGTTTTTCTGACCTGTATAATTCAAAATTAGGTCTCACAACATGACAGTGAGCTAATCCCACAGATACTAAAAATCGACTCACTAGAAGGTAAATCTTAAATATTTATTTAATTTTAAATAAATATTTTTCTAATAAAAATAATTTATTTTAGAAAAAATCAATAATCTGAAGGATCATACTGATTCAGTCCACTCTTCATTTCAATTGTTTAATTTTTATTTTTATATCGTTTAGGACTCCAACAAACCAATGACTTTTATTTTGAATTAAATCGTCTCAATAATGCACTAACAAAAATGCATGTTTTATATTTCATTAATTTCCAGCAATTTAAGAAAGTTTTAACGAGGATTTTCCTAATCGTCAAGAAAATTGCGACTCTTGAAAGCTTGATTAGAGCCCGGAGTCTGCTGATTCAAATAATTTGATATTCGCTTCAAATAGCTTATCTCAGATTGGTTGATTGATCTTATATTTGAGATTTATTACTTGATGACAAAGTTCTTCAAAATATCGACGTGGTTGGTATTTTAAGGATTCAAGCTATCCGCCAACGAGATTTGGTGATCAAAACTGCCATAGATTTCATTCACGGAGGCGTTAATGAATACGTTTGCCTTGGGCGTAAAATAAATTAGGACACCTCATCAGTGTCACGTGGGTTAAAAATTTTGTCAACAAACATCTCTTGTCCTTTGTTTGAGCTAATTGACAGTACTTTTCAGACATTCTCCCAAAAATCAAACTGATTTCGGAAAAGCAGGGAAAACGTGAGTTTTTGGTTTTTGAGCTTAGAAACGAGGACTAACCTTGATAAAGAGTTTTTGCTAAAACTCGAAAAATTGTTCGATGAGGGACTAAAAGAATGGAAGAAGGTGATTCTGGGGGTCATTGTAGGTCGATTTCCTTGAAAGGTGCTTAATCCTTTACTTTGAGGACATTCAGAATGACAATAAATTATTTGCTCAAGTAATCTGCCTCAGCACCTTAGATTGTGGATAACGTCCAGCCGGACATTTTCTGCTTAAAGAATCAGTTCATAATTGTTCTAACCGACGCCATTTCTGACTTACTAAGAGTTTTTCTTAAAGGCAATTTTTTTCATAAACTCGGTAGATGATCCCCTTCTCAAAGAATTGCTCGAAATCCAGTATATATCCCTCCACCAATGTGTATATCAGTTCATTCACTCCATAAAAGCTTATATGGAGTCTCACTGCTCATTAAAATTAACTAAAACTGAAAATATTGGATATTCCTTCATTATAACCGGAAGTGGGATTAAACAAGCTTTCTGTCTTTCCATGTGAATTTTTTTTTATTTCAAGGCTTGAGGATCCGCTAATAACAGCCTTAGCAACATTAGGAAGGCTTTCTTGCTCAGAAGATATAATAACATCAACAAGTCAGTCAACCGCTTGTTTAGCGATATTCGATCTACCTCATCCCTAAAACCCGAGGATGTCTATTTTATTGTGGAAGAATTCAAAAAGTTGGTTTACCTTAACTTTGCCGCCAATTTCAATTTTAACGACGCGTTTTAGGCAGTTTGAGTCCTGCCGAGAAACTGCTCATGGATTCAACAGACTCTTAGAACTAATCTCGCAGAACGTTGTGGCGAAAAACCTCGGTTATGTGATCTCAAAGGTTAAGAGGATGGTTTATATGGTCATTTCATATTCAAGCTTGTCTTCGACTTTGGAATTGTCGACTCGTCGCTAACAACCACACTTCAAAGTCAGAATGCCGCCTTGATGAACACCGTGATTCTCTTATATGCAAACATTGACGACGTTCTCTTTCTAAATATTTGTAGGTAATCCGTAACTTCGACAGCTCTGCTGAAATCAATCACGTGGTATCAGTGAATAAGGTACCTTGCTCAATTTTAGCTGATGAGGAACTCTTTGACTTTATAGACGGAGCTGTTGACCACATAGTATCCAATATTACTCATAAAGTGAGTGAAATTGTAAGCACTATGGATTCACAAAACTATAATGAGTATCAGTCTGTCTATTAGGCAATTTAGGCCTTTTGTGAGAACACGTGGGTCTGGAAAATCTGAATTTATCAAAGAATTGGAAAATTTTCATTGAAAATTGCACCATAAATATCCTCTCGTTTTTCCGATTTGATCTTCTTGTGACCGAAAGGCATACTATTTTGTCATAAATAGATTTGATTCGATATTCTCGTCCATCTTAAATTCCGTTGTCTGGAGAATTAGCACGTGCAGTAGACCTATAACAGTCGCCGGTCTTCAGAAAATGCGGAATGATCTTTCACGAATTCAAATAATTTTCGATCGTCTTTCTGAGCATTTTCACAAGGTTTCCAGGGAATTTCTTGAATTGCGAATTTTTCAGTTATTTGTGGATTTTTGACTTTAGATCTGTGTTGGATCATATTATTGATGGAGAAGATATTGAAATTACTTGGAATCAGTTGGAGACGGATACCATTCGATTCACGTGCTTTATTATGGTTTTTGGTCCCAAAGAGATGTTATCTCCGTTTCAGGTTATTTGTCGTTCCATTTGCGCAGATCTCTAACCTATCGGCTGACGAATATCTAAGTTTGGTTCAGAATGACTCAGATAAGAAAAGCACTTTTGATTTGATAAAGTACTTGTATTATTTATCCAAGAAAATCTATTCAAAATTATGTTCGCCACGTGCAAGTGAATAACCTTAAGGAGTTTCATCCTATTTATTCCTTAGTTAGTGGTTTGTTTGCACATTCAGCCTTTATTAGTTAATAAAATCTAATAGCTTCCTCGTTACTCCACGTGGCTGACTCAGCCACATTAGGTCATAGAGATCCAAATCAAGCCATTGGCCATTCGACGCTTGTTTATTTTAAAACTTATAGTTTTTTTTTTTAACAAAAACAACTTATTACGTAACAAAATATCCAGCTGAGAGGATGGAATGGCTGTTTTTCTTGACAACTACCAGAGAAATCCTATGGAACAGTCATTCGGTTTCCAGACGCTCATTACTCACTTTCGACATCATTGATCCAAGCGATCTTAGAAAAGAGACCATCTTGGGCCCGAAGACTCAGCTCGTTTCGACGACATAGAATCTGGTGGAGAAGTTGTCGTATTTTCTTATTTTGAAATTCTTGAAAGTCGGCTTTATTATTTTTACGGTAAACAAAATTTGACAAAAATTGCTGTTTTTGAAAATCTCATGCAAGAATTTTGCTGTAATAATAACAACACCAGAGACCACGGTTACATAAACTAACTAATCACGTGATCCAGCACGCTCTAGCAGAAACCTCAAATTGGCCCGATGCTCCTCCCTCGACTCCACACAATCGCCCGAATGTCTGGATCTTTGCAGTCACGACGGCGCGTTCCACAGTCATGCGTATATCATGGATTCAGAGGCATTGGAGGCTGGAACTCTCCAGAAATCCACGTTCCGTTTGGGCTGATTATTAGGTGAATACTCTCTGTAGTTGAGTAAATTTGTAAAAAAATACTTTTTGAAAATATATTTTTATTTTTAACCACACCCATAAGTAAATTATTTTGATTGATTTCAAACGAGTAGCGCTACTGCAAATACTTCCAATTCTTCCATGAACTTTAGGGGAACCGGAGATTTCTACCTTAAGGACGTAGGGATCGACTTGATGGCTAGGATATCCATTCTAACAATAACCATGGATTCGATCTCATCACTTGCTTCTTGGTCAGATTTTTTGTCCCCTTCTGCTCCTTCTTTTCTTTCATCTACTGGACTGGCGACATGTGATCCACCTGTATCAGGTAATGCTACAAGGATCATTTGTTGTCTCCGTTGAGTTTCCAGTGGCGAATATAGATGGCTGTGATGTTTGGAAAGGATTCGTTCAGATTCCTAGATAAACCCGTTACAGGTTTCCGTGGGTATTAAAATAGCTTATATGATTCTATTTTTGTGGCTGATAATAATTTATGGAAATTGAAAAAGATTGCGTCACTTCACAATACGATTATCCGAACATTATATTTTATTTACTTTCATTTCAATCTTCCAAAAACCTTAGAAAAACATTTTCAGTTATTGCTTCAAGATGACTGGGTTAAAAGAAAAAAGTAATGTCCTCAGCTAACTATAATATTTGAAGTCATAAAGAGCGCATCTCGATAGTATCAGAGGAAGTAGTCTGGCGATTCAAGCACCCTGTATTAAGTGCCCTTTTAACTGTTCAAATTTAATAATAATAATAAAGCCTTTTCACGAGAGCCATAGTATCTATAGCTCCGCATAGGCAGGACACACACTTTATTTAAGTAAAGAACAGTTAATTTTAACTAATCGTAGAACCAAGGAATGATCTTCACTTTTTTTCTTGTGTGAGTGTCCTTTCTAGACAATCCAGTTCCGCAGTGAGTATCCACTGATGACGGCGTCACTCGTCAAACCCTTTTGGCATTGTATTATAAACCAAATTTAATAAACCAAATTAATTTTTTTTAAATAAAATAATTTTTTAACAAAAAAAACAAATATCAGTTGAGGAAGCCGGCTGCGTGCATTGCGAACGAGTTCCCTCGGAGTATGGCCATTCCAATCTTTTGTCTCAGCCCGGAGTACGGCCATTCAAAATTATTAGTCACAAAATAAATTTAATTTTAAAATCCAAATAAAGTCGATCATAAATTTCTCTGCGACAAAAAATATTTAAAATTTATAGAAAAATCACGAAAAGATTGAGGATTACAAAAATCCTCAATTCTTAGGATTTTAAGTTTCACGAATATGCCTTCAATTTTAACTTGAGTAGAAATACAACAATTCTTGATAAGCTAATATCACCGCACTTTTCACATTTCTCTAAATCGTCATTAATAATTTATTTTTTTGGAATTTTCCATTCCACGAAATAATTTGGAATTGTAAAAAATGAAATCAAAACCGCACAATAGGTTTTGTCTAAACCACATTTAATCTTTTTTTGCTAAAGAATTTTTTTTCGGCGACGGACAATTACGAGATCAGTCAAATTAAATTTTAATAAAAATGTCGATTTCAAATTGTCTCAAAGCTACTAATAATGTAGAACCACAAAATTAAAATTTTCTAAAAAATCCTTGCTGCTTAGTATTTCTTAATCTCCTTCGACCTGTTAGCTAGTGGTTGAGCTGATGACGTAGCTCTGGTGCACTATGGCGCAACTATAGTACACTAGGTGGATGTAACCTCTCATTCTCATCTCCAAATATAGATTTATCATCTCGACTCCCTTCTGGGACTTAGCAGATTTGACAACTTACTGAAATAAGGAAGCGTTGGATGCCCTAATACCTCGGTTCGGATCCCATCAAGCCCAAATTGAAGGAACCTTGAAAAGTTAACCTTGAAGGGGAAACGAGGGGAACAATTATTGACACCCCAACGAAATTAAAAGTTTTTAACCAAAAATATATAACTTTTATCTCAAAACTGTTTAAAATTGCTGTAAAAATATTTTCAACGTGCGTGCTCTACTTTTCTAGTGTCACTCAAAAATGACATGAAATGACTTGACCTCATAAACTGGAAGATCTGCCATCAAATCCATTTTAAGCGACAAATAAAAAATACCAACCAATTCGATATTCCGAGACAATTATATACTACGTCATCAGTCAAGATAAGACGAAGATATCGAGATCCGTTAAATCACGTGTTATGATCCCAAATCACGACTTTAAGGTGAATATTATATTTTTAAGGGAGTCGTTACACGAATCTGTCGACAAGTCCACTAAACTTAACAAAACTCGATAAATGTCCACTTAACAGATAATCGCTTGTTACTTTCAACCGATTTTATAAAATTGATTAGAAAACCTCAACATGAGTGAGTTTTCGTTAATCACGTGTAAATCAATATAAATTCAAATTACAGCGAAACATTAGAATGTCGGCTGCGCAGAGAGAAGAGATTGAGACATCCAGTAAATTTGAGGAATTCGAGGTTAGTAGGTTGAACGGTTAGAAGGGGTTTATGTAAAATAGCCAGAATTAACAAAGTTAAAGACTGTTTCAATCTTACCCTGAGGATACTACTCCTCATTGGAGTTTTATATGCTTTCATTCTCTCCTTGGGATTTATGACCACTTCATTCAAATTGATCGGGGGTATCTCGTATTTTTACTAAAAGGATCTGCTGCTGGTAAAACGCTCAGCAAGAGTTCGTTAATATCAAATCCGATCGCTGGCCTTATTATTGGAATGCTCGTTACTGTGCTTGTCCAGAGTTCTTCAACCACCACGTCGATTGTAGTCACCATGGTGGGGACAAAAAGTTAATATTTCTATTTTTAATGTTTAGTATTGTCAGTTTCACATGCTATCCCTTTGGTAATGGGAGCCAACATTGGAACTTCGGTTACTAATGTTCTCGTTTCTTTCGGACAAATCCAAAACAGCAATCAATTCGGGAAATCGTTTTCTGGAGCCACAATTCACGATGTGTTTAATTTTTTGAGCGTATTCGTATTCCTGCCGATTGAAGTGATCACATGTATTCCGTAATTTAAGATCTATAGTGCATTCTGCAGGAGTCGGGTATATTGAGTTTCTTGCGCGAAAACCGCGTCTCATCTAAGCCAGTATAATAGTTCTCCTTCGAGTGGCATCGGCGTAATCGATTTAATATTCAAGCCAGTCGAAGATTTAGTCATTCAGGTTGGACAATGCCATAATTTTTACTGTAGTTGAACAAGAGTAAGGTCATCAACCAAATGGCAGGTGGTGGGGTCAATTCTACCAGTATACTTAACTATAATTGCAAGATTTTCAATTCCACCGAAAAATATCCATGTAAAACAGTGAATAATGGTTTAGGTGGATATTTGTTCGCTTATGCGTACAAGTGGCCAGATCACAGCATAGGAATAGTTTTGCTTACTGTCTCCGTATTAATGCTCACTTTCTGCATCATAGGAATGGTCAAAATCCTCTACTCCCTTGTACAAAAATATGTGAACGATGCGATAACAAAAGTAAAAATAATCCAATAATCACTTTTTTAGTTCATAAATGCTGATTTGCCCGGATTTTTGAAGTATTTCACTGGGTATCTTGCAATTTTGGTTGCGACCCTATGCACTTTCATTTTACAGAGCAGTTCTGTATTCACCTCAATGCTAACACCGTTGGTCGGACTCGGACTTATTACTCTCGAAAGAGCATTTCCTTTAACTTTGGGAGCAAATCTCGGAACCACAATCACCGCGATAATGGCCGCCTTGACTGTGGAGGGAAAGACGAAGATGTATGCAATGGAAATCGCATTGGTCCACCTTTATTTCAACTTGAATGGAGTATTGTTGTGGTATCCAATACCAGTAATGAGAAAAGTATTAATAATTACTGATTTTTAGATTCCCTTAAAATTTGCAGTATTTCTGGGGGACACTACTACGAAGTATAACTGGTTCGGTGTTATATACATCGTGGCTGTCTTCTTTATATTTCCCGGAGTTTTATTCGGCCTTTCCCTGCTTGGATGGAACGTAGTGTTGGGAGTGATTATCTTTATATTTTTATTAATCCTCATTATTTCGACGATTAATGTGTCGCAGAAAAAAATTCCGCAGTACCTTCCTCCTGTTTTACAAAATTGGGAGTTCCTGCCTGTTTGTTTGAGATCTCTGGAACCTTACGACAAGGCTATTGGTAAATTACGACTACTTTTCAGACCAAAAAATTACAATTCTGTAATCTTATAGATATGCCGATAATTTATCTTTAATCAACTTTTTTATTTGATTAATAAAAAATTTGAAAATATTTAAAATAATCGAATTTTTTCCAAAGAAAGATTGTCTGAAACAAATTCTACTCAAATTTATAGCGATAATAGGCGATTGACCACATTTACTAATTTTTCAAATTAATCTATCATTTTATCCCCCGAGATCATAGACCCAGTGTTATCTCTCACGGTGACAACAAGATCAACGCCACTGTGTTTCACGGACTTCCGAGTGTGGCTAGACGTCCCAGCCTTTTGATGGGTGACAGGCTCCCTGCTTATCTCTTCAGTTGTCCTGGCAGCAATCATACAGAACGTGAACCAGACTAGGAGCTCTTGGTATTGCTTTTGAAAGTCTTCTTAGTCATTTCTGCGTCGGGGAGTCCTTTATCTCGCTTATTTTGTTAGCTGCATATTAGATTTTCCGTGGTCTTAAATATATGGAATCAAAGACGGTGAAAATTTGATTTTTGTCATTATTATTTATCCTCGAGTTATCACGGTTTGCGTGAGAACCCGATGGAACAAAGGAAGTTAGCAACTTGTAACGGATTTTCCCATAGGTCCCCCAGAGCGGAGGGTCTAGAAGACCCTTTACAGACGAGTAAATGTTCCATTTGTCTCTTCGGCGGATTGCATAATTGACAAGTTGGGCCTTTTTAGACCAGATTTTATACGAATGTGAGCAGAGATTCTGGTGATGTCTACTTCTTGCAAGATCAACTCGTACTCCTCGCGAGAGTGTTGATTCGGAGTCACTTATTTCGGAGGAAACTCGTTAAGTAGTTTGTTCACTCCGAGTGCCTTGATCAATCTGATCGTAATTTTTTCTTGGATAAGATCCATCATTTGTTTATTGGAGGATATCTTCGATGTACCACGATATTTTTTTTGAACGTAGCCGAATAGCTTTTTTATGAACCTAGTATTATGTAATAGTTAATACTTAAGCATTAATTCGCTTTTTTAATTTTTTAAATTATTTGAAATTGGCGAAAATTATCTATATCATGTGATTTCAAAAAACATATTCGTGGTAATTTATCACTAATTACTAAAACCTCAAAAATAATGGGTAATTTAAATTTCTGACCAATAAATTTATTTACTCGAAAACAGAATCAAATGGAAATAAGAAGATTAATTTATCGTCCGAAATTAAACCCGATTAGTAATGATCCCCAACTTCCTAAATGTAGTCAAATTCTTAAATTACCTAATGGTCGCCAATTTCCTACATGTTATCCAAACCCTCAACTTAACCAATCCTACATGCAGTCAAACCCTAACTTACCTAATGGTCGCCAACTTCCTACATGTATCCAAACCCTTAACTTACTAATGATTGCCAACTTAACTTACTAATCCAAGATGTACTCAAACCCTAACTTACCTAATGGTAGCCAACTTCCTACATGTAGTCCAAACCCTTAACTTACCTAATGATTGCCAACTTACCTACTTAATCCAAGATGTACTCAAACCTTAACTTACCTAATGGTAGCCAACTTCCTACATGTTGTCCATACTTAACTTAGCCATGATTTAACCTCGTTTTTGGAGGCAACAATTTTTATTAGGTGATCCTTTTTTGTAAATACAACTTGATGAAAACATATCTTTGAAAATACTGCTGAAGTAAAATTTGTCATCAATTCAATCTGGAAACATTTTAAAATTGCACGCTCTAGCATAGACTTCTTGAAATTTCATCAAAGAGCACACATACGCTCAATGCACAGTTTAAGTTAATTACACTCAAAACAGGTTTGTATGACAAACCATAATATGATTGATTAGTTATTCTGACAACATGACATATTTAAATTATAAGCTATCGAATATTATAATTCGTATTAAGCTTTAAGGATAGAATCATGACTAGAGCAACTAAGATAATAATTGCTGTACTTTCACGAGAGCCTAGTACTTATAGCTCAGCATGCGCGAGACGGACACTTTATTTAAAGTAAAGAACACTTATGCTAACTAATCGTTGAAAGGGGTCAATACATGTTCTTAACTTATTTTTCGGTTGCATGTGAGTCCTTGTAGATAATCCGGTTTCGTTGTGATGTAGCACTGATGCGGCGTCATTCATCAAGCCAGGAAGCATTGTAGATGCGTGGAACCTTCAGTTACAGTGGACAGCTGCAAGATTTGAACCATGAAGCATACCAACTTTATCCACCATTCGACATAATAAATAGGAAAGCTTTAAGAATAGTAGCATTCTATGTATTGGTTTTATATTCATGACCAGCAGAAATGACATTATTAAGGAAGAATTGTTAATTAACAATCCTAATTAAGCAATGAAGAGTTTCTTTGTTGACGTGAACCGAAATCCACATTCAGGATGACTGTGGAAGCGGGAATGAAAATCTATGCTATGGAAATTGCATTAGTCCACCTTTTTTTATCAGCAAGCCCTTGGGACACTGATTTTAAAGTATTCAATTATTAAATTTTTATTTAATTTTTAAAAACAGAATTCACCCAAAAATTACTTTGTGGCTTCACTTAATAGTCCCAATTTTAATTAAAGTGCTCTCACTTAAGAAAAGTCTCAAGATTATAACTGTTACTATAATTATAGACATGATTGTCCGACAAGTGCTATACATCAAGTGTTTTAGCTATTAAAGATTTCAATGGTGATGGTCGATGACCAGCTAGCCAAGTAGTTAGTTTGTCGGACGGATGAGGTCGTGACCTTTTTGAGAAATGTCATGTCCTCGAGATGAATGTGACCTCTCGTTTCAATTTTCTTTGTGAATGGACATAATGAAGAATTCAGGCGGCATTGAATGCACGAGGTTTTAAAAAAAGAAGCGTCTGATCACTATTCTCTGGGTTCGAGCCCCATTCGGCTCAAAACTTGAAATAAGTTATACAAGTCCACTTGAGGGGGAAGTAATTAACACGTTCTTAATAATAATAAATGGGGGATTGTCATAAATAGTCATAATTGATGACTAATGTAATTATCATTAAGCTGACACGTTGAGAGGGTTATGCCTTATGAAAATCAAAAAATCTTTAAAAACCTATCAATTTTGTATGGAAATCTGATTATTGGTAAGAAGGATGCTATAACTCTGAAACACCTGAGCTTCCGTCGTGGAAGGACGCGTTCATTTACAGGTTATTAACAATATATTACCACATATTTTTTAAGGTCAGAGTCGGGTGGTTTATTGATCGAAAGTTGAGGTAATGACGTATCTCTGGTGCACTATGACATAGCTCTTATATAATCAAGGTTTTCATCTCTCCAAGGTGGTTACAGTCTCTTTTTTTTTTAATGGACTCAGGAGACAACGAAATTCCGAAAATTTGAACATCAGATGTACCAATATCTGTGTTCGAATCTCGTATAGCAAAAATTAGAGGAACCTGGGGAAGCCCACCATAAGAAAGAAGGGAATTATTATTTAGTTGTTAATTCTCGAATTTTGGTTAAATGGCTGACATCTCTCTATTAACGTCTTTGTCTCTTTCGTGGTCTCAATCTGTCTTCTCTACCGTGGGATGGAAGAAACTAGTAGAAAGCCTAGTAGAGGGTACGGCACAAGCGAACCCTGAGAATTCATATGCTTATGGAAAACGGAGAAGTGCTTTTAACTCCTCGACTAACTATTTCTTGAATGTTCTTAATAAAAATACTTTTTATTCTCTTAAACTACTAAGATTTAGCAAGAATTTTAAGTCCACGTAATTTTTAGTGGAAATAAAAAGGAATTTCAGCAGATGTTGCGACCTTTGTGCCTTCAGGGTGGAGTAAAGGTGATAAAATTCAAAAAATATGTCGAGATGTACTAAATTGCATTTAGTTTATGCAGAAAGCAAAATTAGAACAACTTAGAGACCCTCGCAACCGAAGATGGTTACTGTAGCATCTGGAGTGGCCATCGTCCTCGGCAATGATCACCGTCTCTTGGCCGTTGTAGAGTGATTTGTTACTAATGTCTCTTTCTGTTACTATATTACTTAGAATAATGTGTTAATCGTACGCAGATTGAAATGATATTAAAATACTTATCTGAGACACGTGACATGATCTACATAAGGGATGCTACATAAAATCTTTAAAACAATTTTTTGCAAAGATAAAATTAACTTAAGTATTTCCCATAGGAGACGTTTCATTCACGGGAACTATTGGGTTGGACCCTTGCATCTTGGTTCACTCCCTCTTTGTATTTTAACTCCCAAAAATTCGTAAATGGAATTTTCGAATAAAGTCAAAACCGCAATTTTTTTAAATTTCTCAAAAATCATTATTTTGGTTGGTGAGGGTATTTAAAGTAATAATTATTTTCTAAAGGTAAATTTGGCTTCAATATTAAAACAATTTAAGCTTTTAATTGATAACATTAATTGTCATTTATTAGAAAATCGAAATTTTAAACAATAGATGAAAACTGCGCGTGACAACTATAAATTTGATTTTTCTGGGTTTCTAGTAAATTTAGCTAAATTTAATTTAAATTTTAATTCTAAACACTAAGAACATCTGTTAGGTTCTATTGATCTCCGCCCGTGTAATTGGCGCTGCATTGCTTCTCACAGTAACAATAGGGATCAACTGGGGGAGACAATTAATTCTTGAATCGTTATTTTTGTTCAAATGAGAGCATTGGAATTTAGAAATCAGATCATATTTTAAATTTTGATTTTACTCACTTTTTGTAACCACCCAGATTATGCATACATCAAACTCTTCCTTTCTTCATACTTAGCGTCTCCATGAGTCCGTCACTTTGTTTATGTTCTCGAGAAGGAAAAGCAGACTTTCATCCATCATGAAACTTGGTAGAGATTTCATGAAAGACTATATTCACCTCACAGAAGAGAAATGTTGATAAACAGAAAGCAGAATATTCATGAAATGGCGCATACAGTGACTTGTATGTTTTGCTTTACAATTTGGAACGACTTTTAGTCGCTTTTTTATTGAGGCTTCTCTGAAAATACTTTGCTTTTCGTATTTAAAAAGAATTAAGGAATTAAGATTAAGCTAATTTAAATGAAAAATTAGCTATGATAATAAAAACTGTAGAAATTAAAATCCATAAAAAATCAATTTCTATTTTTTCAAAGCGAATTTGCTTTAAAAGTCAATTTACATTCCTAATTGTGCAAAAAAATTATGACGCACGATTAACAAGCTCCAAGATAAATTACCTACGATTAAACTGTCTATTCTAGGAATAAAAATAGTCACAGTAATTACAGCATAAGCAGCTGGCCGAGCGGTTAATTGGCCGGACAGTTGAGGTGGAGACGTTCTTCTTTAACATGAAATATCTACCTAGTTTTGTGTTGGATGAAAGCCCTCTCTTCCTTCTCGTGAGCATGGACAAGATGACAGACTCAGGAGACGCCAGAAACCCAAAGTTCTGAACAGATAAAACGTTGGATGTACGTATGATCGGGGTTTGGATCTCGTCCAGCCCAAAATGAAAAAAAACTTGGTGGATCACTTGTTAAAAGTTGCACATTTATGACAGTTAATGTGATTCAAATAATAATGAATATAGATAAAATCGATTTTAGTTGAGTTTTGAAACTGCCTGAATTGAAAATCAATTTAACGTATTTTCAGATTTTCAGTGTAAAAAAACAAAATGTAATTTTCATTTTTAACGCTTCTTTTAGCATAAATTTTCAAATTTGGCGAATTTAATCTAACGCAATCTAAATTCAGTCAATATCAAAATGACTAAATAGGAAACAGTATAATTATAGGCTACTAATCTGGCTTGACATGAAACAGAAATTAAGCATACTTTTGCCTGATCTCGATGTTATCTTGAGTCATTAATGGATATCTGGGTTTTGATTGTTTTGATTTAATTTACTAAGTAATCGATAAATATCTTGACATCTCAAACATAATTTGGTTGTTAGATAAACTCGAATATTATTCTAGTGCCATTAGTAACCTTGAATCATTTCAATGAATAATATAGTGGATTTACTGTAATGCTTTTTGTGGTTAATTAGTTTGGAATTCTAAACCACAGGAGTATCAAAATAAGGTAGATAAATATTATTTTAATTAAATAAGAGGAACCAAGCACATTAAAATCATTACGCTACGTGCATATAATCATAAAATATCGATTTTACGGCAAAAGACGCTACTTTTAAATACTGATAAATTCTTTAAAATAATTACAGGCTCACTTTACATGTTGGTTTCTACCATTTTTAACATTTCAGTTTATTAATTCTGCTTGTTATCAGCCCACGTGTGGTTTACTTTGCGTATACAATTTTTGAGCGTTATAGTGAATAATTCTGATGTAAATAATGCTATCAAATTACTGGATTAACTTGTGCAATATACATTGTGGCTAGAATATGCTTATTTTTTGCCTTTATTCTATTTTACCTTGGCTTTATATTTCGCTGATTTGCCTGCATATAGTACATTGATAAATAGGTCGAATAGAAACATTAAATCCCTTTATTTTATGATTTGCGATCATTTAATGTTTTAACTTTATACATAGTTTTGTCGTCATGATGAACAATCGGGATTTCTCGGATAATTTGCATAATTCAATAAAGCATCATTCCCCGTCAAGTGAGCTTTAGTGAAATTAACTCATAATTTAGACAGCAGATGTATCAAACTGAATGGGGATAATTTGTGTGAACAAGCAAGGTCACTAGAAACGAAAGCAAACCAATATAAAATAGCATCAAATAATTATGAAGAAAATTTTAAAAAATCTGTTTATGAAAATAAAGATTCGACGAATAATTATATAAACTTTAATGTTTATAATTCATTTCAAACGTTACCATACGACAGAGAAATCAATCAATTGCCTATTGATAATGCGGAATGCTTGAATAAGCCACCGTTTCCTAAAAGAGCGAGATTCAGCATTTTGAATTTAATCAACGACGCTGACCAAAATGACAAAAGATCATTAAGAAACATTGTGGGAAATCATATTCAGAATTTTGTACAGAATAATTCCCTGTCTCCTTATATATCGTGAGACTTGACAGATCGCAAATCGACCATATTATGTCAAATGTTACTCCTTACGTAAGCCCATTGTCTCAAAAATGCTTCCAAACTAAGAAAATAGCTAAACAACAAAGTTTTATGAAATTTCTTATAAAATTTAGCAAATCCTGACGATATTGATTATTCTCCAGAGAATTTTCCTCATGTTTCACATGCACAGTCATTTGAGTTGGAAGATCTACAAATTTATGAGTTTCTGCTTGAAGATGACGTCGTCTGGTTCATAAAAATACTTGAAATGGAATATCCTCGAGCCAAAGTCCAGTTTTTAGGGACAGATTTCACATTTTATGTAAATATCGATTCATCAAAAATTCACGTGCTTTATTTTGGCTATTTCAACAAACTTAAGTACTTTTTTCCATTCCAGGGTTGAATAATTCTAACTCCTGTAAATAGGGAAAACGGAAGATAAGGCTGACATTTATAAGGACGTCGAACAATCTTTATCGACAGGGTGTTGTTTTGATGAAAACTTCCTTGGAAATGTATTTCTTTGATTTATTAAGAAAAATGTTTTTACTTGGAGTTCGCCTGGTCTCATTGGGAGATATCTTGAAGTTAAGCACGTGCACAAGAATGAAGTCTATGTTTGGTTTGCTCAAATTAAACAAAATATTGGAGGATACTTAAAATTAAAGTGGCTATGTCCACCAAACTATAATACTAATGTGGCAGAATTTTGGCTTTTCTGTACCTCCCCGCAGATTTATCCAATTGGATTCGATATCGGATATCTCAATAGGACATCTTACGGACTTCCAAATATGGGGGGTTGGATTGTGCTCATTTTGTATTTAGAAATGTTGGAAGACATTGCCTTACATATGATCGATAACTTACTTATGATGACATTCAAAATCAATTTTTATTACAGCGTAGTGCCGTTTTTTTGTTCAAGGTGATTTTTCTCGGCATTTTTAGAATCGATTCGAAATACCAAATCATAGATTGAAGGTTGGAGTGGCCGTAGAAGTGTTGGATCTGAAAACAAGAGAGCACTTATTTCCGGGGAAAGTAGAAAAAATAGTCGATGATAATCTTGTGACTGTGAAGTTACTTGAACCGGTCACTTACAAAATTGACGCATTCTACTCCCTATTTGATGGAATCTTTCCCACAAAATTCACTCACGGTCACAAAATCCCGTTGATGATGAATGATGGTATTTCTTGAAATTACGTTCAGGAACTAAAACGATCTTTAAATGGAATAAAAGTTGCGAAATTTCAAAGGGGCTGATTCATGCACCGAAAACATTTCTACGAAATGTACTTTACAATGCTTATTTAATTAGGTCAAGAGAAGGGCTGCTTTTAGTAGTGGAAGGAAGTTGGAGGTGGTTGACCCCAGAAATCCTAGCCAAATATGCCCAGCCACCATTATAAAAGTTGCTGATCATACAATCTTTGTACGACTGAACCACATATTCGGGCCAATGTTGATATATCACACAAATTCTTTTTACATTTTTCCATCAGGATGGGCTCAGTCTCACGGGATTCAGCTTTCCACGGACAACGTGGAGATTCTTACAAGGTTTAATCCGATTAGCTAAAATGATAGGGAATTATCTAAAACTGATTATCAAATTTTAGGAAATGCCTTTTTATGCAATATGTTGAATTGTTACAGCAAAATAACCAAAATTGAAGACTGCTGGTGTCCCCCCATTTATATTAACCCCGGCTGTTTTCTGGGAAACTTTCTTTTGAAAACTAAAATTTTGAAAATTTACAAAATGATTGGTCCCGGACCTCTGCCTTTAATGATTAATTCCTCTACGAAAACTTATTGGATGCTTCTAATAATTACAAGAAAGTTCTCGAGATTTTCTCAGATATCGGTTACTTCTCTCCTTCTTTGAAGATTTCTGTGACAACGTACGACTCATTCTAATTCCTAGCAAATACAATGAAAAATATTTTTTTCAAATTTGTCATTCGCAGCATCAGCTTGTGGAATTCCTACAAAGATGTTGTATCAAGCTGAATGCCTGTCCCAATTTTATAACTTTGAATAAGCACAGCGGGGATTCAAATTGCTCATTCTGTATTTTTTCGAATTTGAATTATTTAAGGTCACAGACCGCCGCATACTACTTTTTTGAAAAAACCAGAAAGTATAAAAAGTACATTCTACCTTGGAGAACGGAAGAAATTTCTTGCAGTTCTGAGAGTGAAAAATTTGCCAACTCGGAGGATAAAATGCCAGTTTCTGAAGTCTCGAGGACTCCAGTGAAGAACGAGACAACGCCTGTCTCTACATTTCGTGAAATCAAAAATCCCCATAAATGGTCGTGCAGTGAACTTTGTGAGTATATGGATTCAAAGGAAAACAGTTTTTTGTCAATATACTTAAAAGTCAGTATTATGCAACATTTTAGTAATTTAGGGAATTGACGGAGCGTCCTTCCTTTTACTGAACGAATCAATTTCAGAAATTATTTACTTTTAAATGAAAACACATCCTCGTTGTTAATGCGGGAGATACATAGCCTAAGAAAAGAGTACGAATGTGAAAAGACTTAGAATTTGTAGTTTATGACTGTTCATATACAATTTTCTTAATTTTACACACAAATAAACAATTAAAAAAATCTTTTTAGTCATTTTTTAAATAGCGACCAGTAAGCCAGGTGCCTGGTTGGTCGAAAGTTTGAGGTGGTGACGTCCTCGATTGCACGGAGTGTCTACTTTCCTTTATGATGGATAATACCCATGTCACTTCTCCTGATGAACATGGACTAGGTGAGGGACTTAGGAACGTCAAAAACCTTTAATTCTGAGAAAAGAAAAAGTGTCTGAAGTTCTGAGCAAGTTAAATGAATACTGGGGGACTATCTTGTAGATATTTTGAACTTAAACGATCACCTGTAAATTTACATGGAATTTTAAAAACGTTAAAATTTGTGATTTATCAAATGAGTTTGTCTCAAGTTGAGAGAATTTTTGCCAAAAACTTTAGTGAGAAAGTGAAGATAAGTAAGTTACTGCAAAAATGTTATGCGCTTTTTATTTACCCCCAATTATTTCAAATGCAGGAAACTGAGAATTAACAAAAATGAGACAACCAAAAGCAGATGCTCCTTGAGATCAGTCAATGTATCTGACGTGGGGCAGAAATCAAAACGTACCAGGACAAGAGATTTGGCTTTTGGCTTATCTTGCGATTTTTAGAAAGCAGAACAGATCTATCATCCAAACCCTAAATATTTGTTAGTTTCGTAATAACTATTTACTGATGTGGAAAATAAGTTGAATAGTAATTATCCAATTTGGTAATAAATCTAATCTTTCGTAATAAATCTACTAAAACACGTAATCGATATCCAAGCCTATATAATCAATATTTTCATCAACAAGTTTTTAAGATTTGAATTCAATACGAGAATGATTAGAGTTCAAGGTAGAATGAAAGTCGATTACATGAATTGATAAGATAATAAACGGAAAAAGAGAGCAAATGGCGGCCGCCCTATTAACTAGAGATAAAGTACTAATGGCCTATTAATATTTGAGAGGACGCGAAATGGATTGAAGCTTAATTTTTATAATTTAATTAGTCGTCAACTGTTTTTTTAATGACAATATTTGATTCAAAGTTAATAAAGTCAGTAAGGGGAAGAAACCCCAAAATCCCCGTTCACGTTCCGTAAAATTTCTGTTGATACAACTAAAGGGATAAACAAAAAATCTTTGTTTTTTTCATGCAAAAAGTTTGGAATAAACAAAAAAACCTTCAGCTTCTCTGAGACGTCAGGTACTCTAAGTTCTTTCAGGTTCAGGCCTTAATGTATTAAACCAGGATCCTTCGTACATTCTTTTTTGAGACTACTAGGTTTCTAATGTATCCTTAGTCCACCACGTCCATGGTCACGAGAAGACGGAATACAGGGGCTTTCATCGATTATGAAGCAAAGTAGTGTTCAATGTAATAAAGGTACGTCATCACTTAATCTTCGACCAATAAGCTATTTGGCAAACAGCTTTAATTTAATAAATGCTCTGTTGTCTAATAAATATTTGATTAGCTAGTTGGAAGTGGTTCGTTCAGCGCCTTGGAATGATTTTTATTTAGTTAAATAAAAAGGTTGTGGAAATTAAAAAGGGAGCTTGAATGGCCATGCTGTTTCTCTGAAAATAGCTATCGAGATACGTTCTCGAAGCCATCCAGTCTCACGTGTGACCCTTTGGATCATTGAGCCGATCCGACCGACTGGATCGTCACTTGTGGACCAATTGCCATCGTGTTTTTGACAGATAAAAGCCTGATTTGCTTCCATTATTTTTAATATCGCTTAGTAGTTCTAAAATCCCCAAAAATGCACTCATGGTATTTTTCTCTAATTTTTGATTATTAAATCGTATTAATGACTAATTGATTTTTAATCGATAATTTAATTGATTTTCGAGTTTTCTCATCAATTTAATTACCAGGCTGTAAACTCTATTGTGTTCCCAAGAATAAAAGGAACAATACCTTGGAAGATTTAATGCCTAAAATTGGAGAGGAATATCTACGTCCTTTTTGGAATGAGAAGGATATTACTTTTGGGTTGACCATCAAGACATCTCTGAAGGAAATACGTGTGGAGTACTAGGTGGTCTGTGGATATACTTCAGTGGAAGATATTTTGATTAGTTATTTAATTCTTTGATTAAATCGACTTCTCTTTGCTTTCCATGCCATCAGCACACAACGGTTAAAGTGGGGTATCTCTGAGTGACCTGTCTATTTGACCCACTTCCTAATTGTACTCCAGACGTTGCGAGTTAATTAGTCAAGTGCAATCCCAAGATACCCATAAGCATATGAATACTTAGGGTTCTGTTTGTGCAACGCTATTCACTTTCCGGTCTACCAGTTTTCTCATTGTAACTTTCCTCATCGCACGTCTCCGCAGTTCATTGAGGAATCCATGGATAAGGTCTTCTGTTTAGTGTTTGAAACGAGTCCTCTGACATTGAAAGTTGCAATTGTAAACGGGGTAGAATAGACTGAGAGTATGATAAAGACATAGACATTATTAGGGAGGTGTCAACCACTCAACCAGACGTTAGCGAAGGGGGGTTAAAAATTTAAATTATCTTCATTGTACTCAGGTTTGCTCAATGTCGCCCAAAAAATTCAATTTTAATCAAATCAATTCGCTGGGCACACACAGAAGCCATGGCTCCTACATTTATCTCTGTTGCTATCGTGAGAGGTAATGCCGCATATTATGTAGGCGGGGATCAATAGTCGGAATCAATAAATGCTATGTTTTTGATGACTTGAATTGGGTTTATCAAATTGTTATCACGTCAATTAATCTGGCATATTTAAACAATATGATTAAGTCATTGAGTCATACAAATTAGTTAATCTCTATGACTGTTTTATAGGGCTTTCTTGTTATTTTTCAGTGGAATAAAGGGAAGCGTCTAATATGATATTTTAAATGAAGGACACTTTCTCAGGCTCTTTCTTATAAGAAGGTCGGTCACCAATGTAACTTAAATATCTGTGAATACACAGGCAGACCTCGGTCCCAACACAATAAAATTTGTTGCAATAGTCTGGATATCTAGGCCCTAGTACTGGTGTCTTTCAGTAGCACGTAGGGATACTCTAGAGCGCAGCAAAGGCTTACAGACATATTCGCCTCTCCGCCGAATTCGAATTAAAAATGTCACCTAAGCAGGGATCACCAAACTATGGCCCAAGCATAATTTTTCTGGCTCGCCAAGTATTATGTTAAAAAATTTAATAACTAAAATTTAATTATTTTCGCTTTTTGATTTTGATTTTCATATAACTTTAATTTCATTATGAAAACCACATTCGCACGTCCTACCACGGACATCACTTAATTCTTTAGCGGAAGAGTTTTCATAATGAATAATCTTTACCAGTGTATTTGTCATGGAGAAGTAGGAAGATCCCTTTCAACAACTGTGTCGTGCCAGAAGGACTCGTCGCCTCACGGGTAGGATCCGTTTGACGATAATCGACCTTCACTGAAAACTCTATTTTCGGATTCGAGTCCACGACTGTCAGATCCGATGTCATCAGACATAACGTTCAGCCAGAAGCCGTTTTGTATGCCTTTGACCACCGGACTCGACTGAAAGCGAATGATCTTGAGAGCTATCTGTCTTGGCGACAAGCTTTCTAATGGCCAACAACTTAAAGAATGCTAGCGAAATTGGGGTTAAATTTTAATTTAATATTTGTTGACTCATTTTGATCGACGTATACCTTATTTGACCAATGAATCTCTTGTTTTGATCGGAATTCGCTAATTCTTCTATAATTAGAATTTTTGATTCGTTTTTCAAAGCTAATTTAAGCAATCAATTAGCCTGGGTACAAGGATTTTTTTGTTCCACTCGCCGTTGAGACGTCTGGTTCCCTTGCGCTGGAATTCTTGAGTTGTCTAGGAAATCGGATTGCTATACGATCAGGAGACCCTCGTGAGTGCTGTTGGTTATTTGAGGGAATCTCGCTTGCCATCCTGAGAGGGAATAGCCAAGCAGTCAGGGCAGCCGCTATATGACCATTTACTCTCTTTTCTTTCCTAAATAAAATAATTTTTTTTTTTTAAATTACATAAATTTTTTTTAACAATTAAACAAATGTCAGTTGAGGAAGCCTGCTGCGTGGATTGCGAACGAGTTCCCTCGGAGTATGGCTATTCCAATTTTTTGTCTTAGCCATAACCCTTCTCGTTGATCCCTTTTCTTTCTGGCAAGCAATCCTCCGAGTTCTTGCAAGAATTCAGCCGTCATTTGACCAACGGCTCCCGATGATTCGGTCGCAACAGGAGTAAATCGGTAGCGATCCCCGAGGCATGAATATTTCTTGATTTTTAGGTTTTCCGCGGTCGAAGCAGCTGCTCCAGGGTGTCTGAACAGATTTAAAAATGTTCGTGCTTGAGAACGTGTCTATGCAAGTTGCGTCCCAGACCAAAGATTTTCCAGACGTGAAGGGGAAAAGGGTCATCCCGTCAGGTCTCTTCCCATCTCCTCGATCAAGACCCACTGGTTCAAGCTGTGCTGGGAAGCCTGAAGCCTTCAGAGCTCTGACGATCACATCATTCAGAGCGGCATGACGTGGTCCCCTTCCGGCGCTTCTTCTGCAGGACAGCGGGTGCAATCCTTTCAAATAATTAAAAAATTAAAGCAAGTTTTAATAAAAAATCATAAAAAGTACTACAAAGATTTTTGGTTCCCATTCAAAATGGCCTCTTTCAAAATGGCCTCCAATAAAATTTCTTAGGTTTTGAATACGTTCATCAATAGACATCACGAGATATTTTACCAAGGTCCTCGACATCTTTAGGTAAAAAAGTCATCTTTTTGAAATCTTATAAAAATTGATTTAAGGGGTCCTATGGGTAAGTGGAGCAATTTACCAAGGTCCTCGACATCTTTATGTAAACATTTATTTTTTTTTAATATTTTTATTTAAATTTAAAATGAAAGATTTATTTTCAAAAGGAAAAATAGAAAATAATTATAAATGTAATAGAATATATATTCAACTAAATTGAATATAAAAAAGATGACTTTTTTACCTAAAGATGTCGAGGACCTTGGTAAAATCAATTTTTATAAGATTTAAAAAAGATGATTTTTACCTAAAGATGTCGAGGACCTTGGTAAATCAATTTTTATAAGATTTAAAAAGATGACTTTTTTACCTAAAGATGTCGAGGACCTTGGTAAAATCAATTTTTATAATATTTAAAAAAGATAACTTTTTTACCTAAAGATGTCGTTTTGCTAAAATCTCGTGATGTTTATTGATGAACTTATCCAAAACCTGAAAAAATTAATTGGAGGCCATTTTGAATGGAGGCCGTTTGAATGGAGGTCATTTTGAAAGAGGCCATTTTGAATGGACACGAGATTTTTTTGAGATTTTCGCATTTATGGTGGTAGGCTATACAATGCCCTTGTTAAACCAGTCCATCAACATGGGCGATTTCAAAGGCTGAGGAACAGGGAATAGACTCCTTTCATGAAAGGCAGATGATGAGAATGCTCGGTTAGAACTGGGCAAGTCCTTTGAGTCTCGAGATAACTGATTTGAGATGGAGGCTCTTTGAACATATACTGAAATTGAAAATTGATACCCCAACTAATATAGCGACGGAGGAGTACTTCATTGGGACCGGATCACGTTTCTGTGGACGCCCGCAAATCATACTTCCTGGGTTACTTGATACTGATCTCCATTATGCCAAAAGGAAAATGTGGAGAATATCTGGCCGACTTTAGAGAGGTTGGGTATGGCCGCGGAAGGTGGAATCGCTTAGTTACTTTGATAGCTTATAACACCAGAAAGTAAAATGCTTTGTGACTTCTAATCTACGATAATAAAATTTTGTTTGTCTCCCCGCAATGTAAAGTGACCTCAACTTCCAAGTACAAAGCTTCATAAAATTCTCAAGTGTGATCTGAGATCAGTAAAGAAAGCACTGAGGGACGATGAAGACCTTGGTGAATAAGGAGTCTGACGCCAAATAGAAGAGGATAGAAACGATTGTTGTACAAGGTCTTCCAGGATTCTATGTTTTTTGCTAACAATTCTCTTAAATCTAACAAATTTTTCCAAAAGAGTTGATGAAAAGTGGCTCAATAAATGCTCAAAATATACAATTATCTCGGTTTTTCCGAGACTATTAATTAAGAGAACCACCAAACAGTGCTGATAGTTTATGGCCTTTTCGGAATGGGTGACACAATTTCAGGTGAGCCACAAGACACGCTAAAGACATTTTATTCCTAAACACGCATTTGACCGAATTTTTCCGCGTTTGTGAGGAATATAGAAACCCGCTTCACCTGTCCGTATCCAAGCAAAAAAACCCGATTAGTGGAAAAGTTCCCATTAATTAAATAAAAAAAGTTGAAAAAAGTAATACCACTAAAACTTAAAATTTATTTCTTGAAAAGTACAATCTTTTTGCAAGTCAGAATATCATTATTACAAAAAAATATTTAATAATAACGAATAAATTAACTAATTAATTAATTAAGCGTATTTTGATCCAGATTGTTGGTAATCCCTCTTCTTCTCTTAGAAGAAGAGTGTGCCATAACCTCCCTGTTACTCCGCATCTCCACATCAGATTCAGTCAAAATATCTCCGTTTGAGTCCAGTGGGCTGTCTTCACGGCATGCCAGTTCCACAAGTTGGGAGGTAGCAGAGGCGTACTCTTCATCGTATACCTTCATCCCATGCTTATGTTCAATGAGCATACTTTCGAGCTCATTATTACAATAATTATATAATAATTCTAATTGAGACTGGAGAGTGATCATCCAAATTCTTGCAATATCAGCTGGGGATTAAACACAAAACTTAGTTAACTGATGATGCCTATAGTTTTCACTATTCCGATTAGTTAGAGGATACCTAAGATTCTCAATAAAATTTATACGCATAAGGGTATTCTAATCTCCCTAGAAGTGCGTATTTTATTCTCTATTAAGATTTTCTTAATGACCTTGATTTGATCCTTAAATCTCATTTCAACATAATAAAAATCATAATTTCGACTTTTTATTTCGAAAAGATGCCCACGTGTTTTCTATGGTCGAAATGATCCCCAAAATCTAATTTTAATATTAATAAAAAACCAAAATTTTGATCTTTTCAAACTTGGAGACTTGCCACGTGATACATATGGTCGAATTGTCTGCAAAATTTCATTAAAACTTCGACTTCTTTTATTTTAGTGACATATCCACGTAGACATTATCCTGTTTTGGAGGTCCCAAACCTTGCTTCGAAATTAAAAAAATTTCACTTTTATTTCATTTGAGTCTACGGATAAAAAAACTGCTTTATTCTAAAAATCGATTTCGGATAAACAAATGCGATAATTGCACAGACAAGATTTTTTTAAATAAAGTTAATGGTTATGACAATGTCTCCATTATGGCCTAGACATTGAGCATGCAATGGGAGTTACCCCTAATGATCGCGAACCCAATGTTCAGGAAGAGCAATCGCGTTATTCTAGACTCACCCTTCCACAGTCCTGCAAGCCTTCCGATTAACTTGATAAACTCAGACATTCTCGGGCCAATAAAGCCAGAAGTCTCAACGGAGATCGGCTGGAAAGCGAACCGGTCTCCAATGCCGCGGTACTTGCTCTTTTTCGAATCTTCAGCAGTGTTCGATGAGAACCCGCACGCAATGATGACTTGAGCATATTCGCATTAGAGAAAGTGCCAATGCACGTTGAATCGCAAAAAAGACACCGCCAGTGGTTCCCTGGCATGGTCTTTACTCTATCCGGCCTCTGTCCGTTCTTCACAGCTAAAGTGACCTAGGTTAAATAAATTTAATCAATTTGGACGACCACAATCTTTTGGAGGTCTTCGTCAATGTGATTCTTGGCCGTCAACCGAATCGAGGAATATCAGATGTGGAGTAGTCCTTTATGGACATATTAGGTCAAGTCGTCCCTGACTCAGTGAGCAAAAAGATTCGCTGATATTCTACATTCTTCAAACATTTTAATCACTTTTGTCTCCCATTGGTAACTGATGATAACTTAGTACTTCTCAAACTTGTATGTATGCTTATCTCCCTGTCCACAAAGATTTTTAGGCATAAGGCAATTTTACAGGTGGGGGCAAATAAGATAAAGGTAAGATCTTTCAATATCAAAGCAAGGTTGGAGACAATCGAGACAGGGGACTTCTTATATTAATGTTAAAATAAGATTTTGAAAATCAATTCGGCGTTAGTGACCACGTGGGGAGGACCTCAAGTTAAAGTGATCTAAAAATTAGTGATTATCACGAGGATTATTGATTAAAATTAAAGGTCAAACTTTAAAGGGATATTTAGGTTAATTAGAAAATCGAGGATTTTTTTGTCTCGCTCGCTATTGAAAAGTTCGACTCCCTTGTGGCTGCGACGCTGGAATTCCTGAGTCGTCTAGAGAATCACATTTCCACACGAACAGGAGATCTCCGTGAGCTCTGCTGAGCTAATCTCGCTAGTCATCCTGTAAAGGAATAGCCATGCCATCAGGGCGCCCGTTGTATGACTTCGGCCCACTGTTTCTTTAGATTAAAAGCAGAGATAGCTAAGGAAAAGAAGTAAAGAGTACTTATCGACAAATATACCTTCCGCAAGATTGCTGTCGAGAAAAACCGGAAAAATCAGCAACTATTCCCTGATCTCCCCCAAAAAACTGGGACGTACTGCATAACTCAGAAGCGTCGATGACCGTAAAACGCAATGGCTCATCAGTTGGTCTCCATAGCAATCCAGAGGGGAAACGCCGCATCAATAAAAACGGCAGGAAAAAAATAATGACTTTATTTTATTGTAAAAAATACATTAACAAAAATATTATATATTTTTTGCCTTTTTTATATGGGGACCAGCCCACCTAGACATCATCCTATCCGGTTGTCCCCATCCTTGCTTTGATATTGAACACACGCGTACGTTCTTTCACTTATATTCAAAGATCTTCCATACTTTCACGAAAGTGAAGTCACTAGGTCATTCCAAGTAAGTACAATCGAGACAATCTTGACCTCTGCGTGGTGTATCAACTCCATCTCTTTGGAAAGAAGGTCATACTTCTTTTCATTTTTCGCATTCCACTTGAAGATTTTGGGCCGATGTCATTCCCACTTTGACCAAAATAGTTTTGTCTCTCCTTTATCAAAAACGAACAGGTCTGGCGTTATGCTCAATAATTATGTCAGTTTTGATAAAGGTGTCAACTCTGATTTCAACTGAGTCATTCATTACAATGGATTGCACTGAATGAGTCTTCTTTGAGGACATTGTGATTCACACAAAATGGAAAACCGCCAGAAGAACGGTGTTATCGAAAATGTGTCGGTTCCCGAGAGACACTGGGAAAAGATGAGAATATTCCTGAGAGACGCCGGGATCAGCTGATGGCGTTTTCCTTTTAATTAGTGTTCACATTGTGATTTTTTGGGTCATTAATAATAATAAATTGGAATACTCTTTAAAACACGATGGTGGAATGACCAATGGTCTCAACTTCCATGTATGTTTTAAAAAGCGTTTTCAGAAGACAAACCACCATCGAGATTGTAAAGATGTTATTTTGTTCAGATTCTACATTTATGTAATTTTATTAGAAAAGTCATTAATGCTTGTTTAATTAAAAATTCTAAAAAATAATAAATCATATAAATTCTCAATTTCTAAAAACTCGAATGTTCTGGTTGATAGTAATTTTGTATGGAATAATAGAGACTTGTATTGCATTTTATAATTAAATAGCACTACAACAATACACACCATACCCTATGGGAGTAAAATTTGATAATTTATCAGTATTTTACTGTACTAACTATTAGAGAGACGATATAGCTCTGGTCATAAAGGTCAATACGTGTCATTAATGTTAGGCTTTAGAAGACGCTATGAATATAACCGAAGTGAATAATAGTCCTGAACTTACCATAGCAATAAGGTAACACAACAATTAATTTTTTAGTCGTGGTCAAGAAAATTGTGCCTACAGAGATAGTATTTTAACGGTGACAGTGCTATTAGAATCGAAAGTATAAATAATTTATATTAATAGGACATTATTGGAAAAATATTACATTGTCTGTTAAAAAATGTTTTGCGAGAACACAAAGTAAGAATGTATCGAGCCCGATATTATGATATACTACGTGATGACGTTAGTGGATGGTTAATAATGTAAAATTATTTTAGTGAAAGAATATTATCGGAAGATCAAGTTGAAGCCCTTCAAGGGATAAACAAAGCAGATTTTTTGGAAAGAATTGGAGGTTTATAAATTATTAACTTTAGAACAATCTACTGCTACAATCACAACAACTACTACCACAACTACTACTACCACCCCTGTTCTTTCTGATTATGCTGAAAAGTACATAGATTATCAAAAAGATATCCATGAAGATTCTGAAAAATTACCCATCAAAAATATTGGAATAAATTGTATTATTATGATATATTTAGCATTCAATATTATTCATTTCCTGAATTTTCTAATTATTATTAGAATGATCATTTAATTAGATTATTGCTAAAAAAAATTTATTAAAATAATTTTTTGACTAAAACTAGCAGTAACAATCATTGGATGCTCTGGTAAATGAGGACACATTTCCTCCGATGATTTGCATGGAAATGCGGTTAATGGGTCAGCTTTTTTCTCTTCAATCCTTATTTTTAATCTGTTTATAAGGGTCAGAGACCTGTTTCTTATGATTCCTGCCGTTCCCACGGTGACTAGTTCAAAAATGAACTGTCCATCGATACATTCGAAATTTTTCATCTTTAGGGTATCTGTCTTTTCCGAGGCTGAGTCTGTGTTAGATGTCCAAATAGGATATCCGAGATATCCAAGCAAGTGGCGTTCCAGGCGAGGTATCTACCACTTTCCCATGGGAAGAAATTTGTTTTTTCAGACTTTTTGTTGGCTGAGGGAAGTCTGATAGGCTCCAACTTGACACGAAATCCGGCCGCTTCTAGTCCTCCAGCAATAACTCAGATGATTTAACTGCTCCTCGGACTCCTTTAACGACTCTTCCTCAAAAGAGAGAGTGAATACTTTTAGCGTCGACCATTTTTCCACATCTACATCGATTGATCACAAAAATCTATTTCGAGGCAAACGCAAACCACAATTCTTGGGGCTTCGTCATCAATAGTGTCCCAAGTGAGGTACATGAGAATGATGTGAGCCATGCAATACTTCGGTTCGTCGATGTAGAAGCCAGACATGCCAGGTTATATCTCATCAATAGTTTTTGAGCATTAAAGTTTGTCCCAGTCTCGTTGTTTATTAAAGTTCTTCAGGAATCCCACACATAGACGCATCCAGCATTCCTAAGCCGCCCATGTCACTGGTTCAGAGACCAGTACGCAATGCTGTAATTAATTATTACCTCGTTTTGACCTCCAAAAATATTTTGGTCACTCCTGGTCTCATATTTCACTGACCAGTCAATAAGAGGGGCCATGAGATTTCCATAGAAGAGGGTTTATCGATACGTCGAGTGAGTGTTCTTGTATGGAAAGCCGGATTGTTGAGTATGCAGAGACTTTGAAGGTCCTCAATTATCATTTTCTCCTTTTTTCATGGGTTTTTTACTGTCAATCACAATGAGTGGTCGTACTGAAGTCACCACAGATCCTCATTATTATGCAGCTTAATGCTAACGGTATAAAATCAAAGATCAAGGAGCTTTTGACGAAACACAAATCGACATTTGCTTAATCCAAGAGTCAAAACTTTCTACAAGGAGTGTGATCCCATTAATTCCTGGGTTCACCGTCATCAGAAAAGACCGACTTGGAAATGGAGGTGGACTACTTACCAGCATTATACCCGCAATGGCTAACTACTCAATCGACGACAAGAGAGGTAATCTAAATTGTTGACTCTCGAAAAATGGTGATTCTAAACCACCCGAACATCCACACAAGGTCACCAGTCAGAAGAAATGATAACCCAACTTCACCCATCTGTCAATTTCTTCCTCAAGGAGTGCCCCTCTAATTTCATGGAACGTTTCCTACGAGTTCCATAGTGATCATAATCCAATTATACTAAAGTTGTGCCATTCAAATGCCACAAGAGCAAAGCCACCTTCAAGAACTATAAGAAAGCAGACTGGGCAAAAAAGTCACAATGACTTCTCGAAGAGTCACTCCTGTCGCCTAGATAATTTGTACCTAAGCTATATTCATGTATATAACTTTTTTCTCATGACAAGGTTACACAGGCAGTAAGATCCATAAAGAAGTCATATACGCATGGTCCAGATCGTATTCCCGAATTCTGCTAAAGCATCTTGGAGAGATTGCAATCAGATCGATTACTTCAATTTTTGATTTGTCCTCAGACACGAACTCTATCTCTAGTAAATGGAAGAACTCACATAGCATAACTGTCTTAACAGGAAACCGAAAGTCTCACCTTCATCTTACTGTCCGATATCCCTAACCTGTGTGCTATCACGCCTATAGGAAAACTCTTACTTTTGAAAATTAAACCTCATTTGCCCTTTTGTTACTACCAACACGGATTCAGATTGGAACTTCTACAACAACACACGTAATTTCCTTGACAATTTATCTCAGAAGGCTTCAAAAAAACCCAAAAGGCATCTATTAGTCTCGTTAGGCATCCAAAGGGGATTTTGTTCAGTCCGAGAATCCTACTAAAAAAAGGTCTTCAGCACCTCCATTCATTCAAATTTAAAACGACGGATAGCCAATTTTCTTACCGGATGAAGGGGACATGTGTGTATAGAATATTCAAGGTCGAGCTCTTGTCTTCTCCCGTATGGTGTTTCTCAGGGATCCTTTTTAATTTAAAACGACTTACCCTGTCCTGGATGTTTTGTAGAGTTTCCTAGACGCTTCCACTGTCAGATGGCCACCACCCTCCTAGCTGATACTTGGCTCACTGTAAGAGTCGAGGGAGCCTTGTCTGCCGATTTGAGACGACTGTTGGCACTCCACAGGATACCCATTATCACCTATTCTTTTTGTACCTTGAAGCTGCTCTACGGGAATCAAAACCGATACTGGGTAAAAGACAAACATTATTGCGTATGCTGATGACGTAGACTTCATTTCAAATGGAAAATATTGTTCACCCGCTTGTTGGAAGAAGTGCCTGGAAGACTAGCTGAATGGTTCCTAACAGTAAATCCGGACAAGAGTGAGGTAACTGAACTCAAGAGGGAAAAAACAAGGACGGAGGAACAGTTGCGCAAGTGCAAAAAGCTAGGCTCCCTTCTTGGAGACCATGAGGACATTACAAAAAGGAAAACCTTAGCACAAACTGCCCTCTCCAGGCTGAAGAACACCTGGCTCCATTAAAAGGGCCTTGACAAGTACAGGGGACTCCTAGACAGATGTACCTTCCGCGAGATTGTTGTCGAGACAACCGGAGCAATAAGCAACTATTCCCTGATCTTCCCAAAAACAGGGACGTATGACCTCACTCAGAAGCCACAATGACCGTGATACGCTATGGCTCATCAGTTGGTCTCCATAGTGATCCAGAAGGGAAACGCCGCATCAATAAAAACGGCAGGAAAAAAATAATGACTTTTTTTATTGTAAAAAATACTTTAATAAAAAATATTCATTTAAAAAGTAAGAAAATTATCAGAAAATGAAAAATAAGAAAATAAGCAAAACAGATCATTCTCTCAACTTTTTCATAAGCAAATAAGCATCACAAGGCAAAATATCGGTGTAATACCCATAGACCGTCTCCATGATTTCAAAACCAAATTTCGAGTAGAATTTAATGGCAACCTCGTTGTTGACCTGAACGTGTCTAAACAAATATTTAGAGTCGATACAAATAAATGCAGTCCAATTCTCGTCACTTTTTGCATAGGTTGAGGATGTATTCTATCAAACGAGTCCCTGGGCATTAAGCGCAGAGCTAACCAATTCTTTATTTCTGTATGCAGGGAGACAACCCAGAGTGAGGATATAGACTTCTTTCCTATCTAGATTGAGCTCAATTCGACAGCAAACAGCTCCAACAAGAAATCTTGATAATATGCTAAATTTAAATTTCAAAATACCAAATTTGGCGAATTTTCCATAATGAGGAACAGCAGAATAAAAATCATCGCTGTATAGCACTGGAAACACGTAATTGTTTATGATTTTGAGCTGTTTGATGTTGTGGTGGGTGATTTCTCGAGTTCTATGTTATCCCTACTTTTTACAAAAGTAGTAGGTATTTATTGGTTCTAATAATGTTTTACCTCACTGCCATGAAACAACGTGATATTTATTTTTAAATTTAAATTATAAAATTATTTTTAAAACCATTTTATTTAAACAAAAATAAATATTATTTCCACTTGATGACGTCATCATGAAAGTAATCTACATCCTAGGAATTGATCTAACGAAGGCTTTTGACAGCATCAATAGAGAAAAACTCATGATTGTTCTAAAGGAACTGCTTGACGAGGACTGCCTGAGACTAATAAGCTTATTACTTTCCGAAAACTGACCTATCATTGAGAATAGGAACAAAAACATTAAAAAAACTGATTATACACGAGTCGAACGAGCAGAATCAAGGAACGATGAGTGCTGGAGACATACCAAAAAACTCGGCTCACTACTAGGTGACAGCGAGGATATTTGTCGAAGGAAAATGCTGGCTACCATATAATTCAAAAAATGTACAACATCTGGATAAGGAAAAACGTGTTTCACTAAAACTTCGTGTCAGATTATACGACAAGTTTATCAAGCCAATACTGATATACAATTCCGGAATATGGGCATGTTTCTAAAATTGATTTAGAGAAGCTAGATACTTTTCACAGGAACCAACTCCGCATGTTGATTGGAATTTTTTGGCCTAGAAAAATCTCAAATAAAATCTATATTCACGATGTAAATCCAGACCACTCAGCACCGATGTTAATTTATCGAGATGGCGACTATTTGGAAATATCCTCAGACTGGATCCGACTACGCCATGTAACAGAATAATGGAAGAATATTTCTACTACGCCGGAAGTCGCGGATTTCGAGGCAGACCAAGAAACACACTTCCAACCTGCTTAAAAGATGACTACGAACAAATAGTCGTAAATTGGTGACAGCGGACGATCTGGATGATGTTCGAATGAGGGCCAGGAACAAGATGGCGTGGGGCGAGGATGGCGAGGAGGATGGCTGCAAAACATGGCTCAAGCGAACCCCTTTTAGGGCCACGCGAAAGAGCTCTTAACTAACTAACTTAACTAACTGATGACGTCATCTGGTTAACCTGTCTAAGAGTCCAAGGCGGCATATTTTCCATCTTTCACTTTACTATGCCATTCCTTGAATGGGTTGATACTACTATGATTTTTTTCAGTGATCACGGAAATAAGGGAACGAGGAGATGCATCGCTTATCACTCTGCACTTACCGTAAGACAGAGTCCTGATGGCGTTAAGTAGAGATTTATAGTTTACACATGAGTTTAACTGCCTGATAAAGAGCACGTGGATAATTTTCTTAGTGTCGAAACTTCTAAAATTTTATAGCCTAGACAGGTTCTTTCTTTAAATAATCTTTAAATAAAATAATTAAATTAAAAAAATATAAAAGTATTCATTTAGGGGTTTCATCCAACTAGTCTTAGACGATCACAAATCATTTTTATTAAATCCAAAAACTGATCCTATCTCTTTTTCCGTTGTATCGATTTCAGCCTTTTTCCTGCCCTTCCATTAGTGCGAGCCTGCATTCTTATCTAACTTTTAACATTACTACCATTCTATACATCTCCGGGGACTTGAAGAACAAATTCAGAAAAATCTTCGCATGGCCTATTAACTAATCAATAATTTACAACAATAAAATAAAAAACGTACGACACTATGAGTTCCCAGGCGGTCACCCAGCCAAGTACTTACACAGCCTATAACCGCTTAACTTCCGTGGTCGGCTGAGAACGGGTGCTTACGGCCAAGTATGATCGTACACTTTACTTTTGTAAAAATCCCTAAATATTATTCGCATCTTTACTGTTGTTAGCATTCACAGATGTAATCATCATTAAGTTTGTTCCTATTTTATTTGAAGATGGGGGAGTTGGCTAAATCTATAAATTTTTATTCGGTCAATTACGGAAGCGTAGTTGAGATCGTTCATGGGTTTCAAGAATATTGCTCCGTCTGAGAGCCAAATAATCCGTTAATGATCCTGAAATTCAGAACGATCTTGTTCTTCATGAATTAGTGACTGATTCAGAAGCCAAGGATTTCACTATTAATTCAGCCTACCATTAACTTGAAAACATTAAAATAGCACACGTCCTGTTAACTTGAAAAAGCGATGCTGTCTATTGGCGTGAATCTCGCTGGCAATCCTGAGTGAGAATAGTCACGCAGTCAAGGCGGTTATCGTATAGCCCTCGGATTGAACAGTCGAGTTGAGGAATTACTATTGCACTTTACGAAGAGCCCTATTAGCTATAGCTCCTCCCAGATAAGACACATACTTTATTTTAACTAAACAACAGTTATCACAACTAATCGACGAGGGAGAACCAAGGAATACTCTTCATTTCTTTTTTTGTTGAGTGTGAGTCCTTTTGTAGACGTACCAGTTCCGAAAGAAGATATTCACTGATAACGCGTCACTCGTCAAGCCAAAGCATCGTAGATGCGTGGGACAAACCTTCAGCCGGAAAGTACAGCAGCGAGATTCAAACTAGGGCCATCAGACCTTCTGCCTGTCACGTGCTACAATCCACCACCCGGAATGATCGTTTATATTAAAAATAAATGAATTTATTTATTGTTGCTTAGCAACAGATGTTCGATGACAGTGAAGTTGAACTGGTAGAATTCAAACCTGAGCAAATAAAAAAGTAATGACAAAGCACGTGACATTGTAGCAGTAATTCTAAAAATGAGGTCGAAATCCAAACTGACGATATAATATTTTCTAACGTAGCAATTCAGTCCTACAAAACCAAAGAAAATGAAGTAAACGAAATAATAATCTGAAGACTCAATCAGACCCTTTAAATGCTGAGATCAAAAAAGTTGAATTCGATGAGAAAAAATTGAAAATTTTTCTGGATAAAGCAGAAAATCGAATGACTGAAATCATCAAGATGGCAAATAAATCCACGGCTTTTTCAGGTTTGCAAAATATAAGGAGTTCAGACTACAAATGTTCCCACGAAGAGGCGAATCAGGTTTTAAGGGAGCAAAAGACGATCATAACCGATTTAAAGTCCTCAGTTTCTTGCCTTGATTGGAATTCTTCAGGCTTATCCTGATCGCGGCAACGTGATTTTGTGGTTTTCAGAGGATAGATTCTGCGAACCGTTTCATGAAGGATTTTGCACTCATGAAAGTGAGGTCAGATCTTGGAATGTGGCGAAAGAATACAAATCCTCAACTAAAAAGTGTCAACATTGTCTAAAACTGAATTCTTGTGGATCTACTTTAAAATTTCATCCAAAAAACGGATCTTTGCTGGCCATTGGTTGTTATTCTGGTTGGACTAGTTTTTTGAATCGATCTTAGGCGAAGTTGTAATCTGCTCTTTGCTGGACGAAAATTCTGCAATCAATGCGACCACAGCATTGTGCGAATCACAGGGCCATTTTAAATTCATGATTGATATTTTTTGGTTATGTGAGGACCCACGTGATAAAATCGTAGTATTTGGTAAATTCACGTTAGCTGACTTGCTCGGCAGATTCAATCATCATTCTGTGGGCTGTCGACTTGACTGAGAATAGAATTTCCTGTCTAAATTTGTCATTTTAGTAAGAAATGTTATAGAATTGACATTGGACAGCACATAAACGGGGATCTCACACGGATGATCTATTTTGGTAGTGAGCTGTTATGTGGGACCTCATTTGGGGACATAATGAGGATACTCTGGGATTTCAAAGCTTCCACTGATAGTTGGGATATTTATCAATTTTAGAGAAAACTTGGAGATAGACAAAAGTACAAACTTCGAATCACATCGTAGCTCCATTGTAGGGTTAAGGAAGCGGTCGAATGGTCCATTTTTCGTTTCAATCTGTTCACGTGGTCAAGTTAGATTGTATGACCTCCATAAAGTAATTGTACATATTCAAGACAGCCTAGCCCTGTCCAACAGGTCGACTTGGGAGAGACTGCCACCACTTTTGATTTCATTGAACCGTATTTGAGCATAGTGGGTCTGAGCAATGGATCAGTCGTACTTTTCTCATTGGGGCAAGACTCTCCAGATTCTTGCGAAACTTTTACGCATGGACGTCCCGTTTCATTCGTCAAAGTGTCCTCATATTTGTTTTTTAATTGTAATAAAAATTAGAGATCAAGTAGCTACTTCAGACGTCGAAGGATCGATTAAACTATGGAAGTTGAGTTTCAAGTGAGAGGAGGCATTACTACAGAAGTTGAACCAAAACTTACAATTCTTACTATTACAGCTGTGATTGTTAATATTCGCATTTTAAGTTACTATGTCAAGGAAACAATCTAGAGAGGGACCCACGTGTTTCTAAAGGGTTTCTGCGAAGAATCAGGAAACTCACTTAAAAATTGCTTATGCAGAGGAATACAGATCGGTCCTAAAGAAGGATACCTCGATCAAGTTTTTCCGTAGACAGTCGTTGAGGCACTTCTAAGCAAGAGCGTGCCAAATCTTTCTGCTCGGGGTGGCTGCCCGTATGGTGCCCTCTAGGCACGCCCCTGTGTCTAAGTGATCTCGATCGACAAAAGGTAGGATGATACCACAAGGACTGACATCCTCTTTTGTTCTTTTCATTGGACATGCAGACAGCTCATATGTGGCGAGGTTCCAAGGGATCTGAGAAGATTCTTGTAAGAAAGGCCGTTATAAAAGTTGGCCGTCCCTTTTCATTTCAGTTGTCGTTTAAGTACATCTTATTCAAGATTTATTAATAAAATGCACATAATTTATTATTTATTTATTTTTGAAAAAAAATTATTTATTTTAAAAAACAAAAGATCAGTCATCATCAGTAATAGAATGAAATAAATGCTTTAACTCATCAATTTTACTTAATTTTGCGCTGAGATACTTTATTTTATTGGATTTCGTACAAATTTCAGTCTTCAAATTACTACAGTCAGTCTCCAATCGTTCAATCTACAAACGAATAATAACAAAATAAACGTCTTCCTTCAAAACCACCCTCTCACATTCAATCTCCTCAATTCGGATGTTTTTCTTAGCCAGAGTTTCCTCCAAGCCATCAAGGGCAGATTTCAATTCACAGTTTAACTTCTCGCTATCTCACGAGCCTTAACCTCCTCTACAAAATCAGATTCACCAGAACCCCCATATTTGAGACCCAAATCAGCATATTGAGTATTCAATGTCTCCAATTGACTTATGACGTCATCAAGGGTGGATTTAGTCCTAAATATTATTATATGAATGAACGTCAATGAAAATTCCTCCAGGTTTTCATACTCTCTCTTCAACTCAGCCAAATCGACCTGCTTTTGCTCGTAGCTCGAATAACCTCTAGAATTACCTCTCAGCCAGCTGTTTGTGGTCATCTGTGAGAACTTTGAACTCGTCTTCAACCGCTCCAAGTCTGTCGGCTACATAAAAGTAGAAACCTCTCCAATTCCTCATTCAGGGCCAAAATCTGTATGGTTTGGACTTCGTTTTGATTTTCAGCCAAAGTTTTAGCTTTAGTCAACTCCCGGCACTGATTTCTACAATTTTTGAGTGAAATTTTGAGTGAGTTCAACTAGAATACAAAATGGGACGCAACCTCATTCTCTAACGAGACGACTTCTTCTCTACAACGGTCCCCAAATTCAGTGAGCGACTTAATCTGCTTGTCACGTGCAATTAGTGCCTCCATCTAAACAAGTAAGACCAATAAAACGTCGATTTTAGCAATCGCTGAGTTTGCGACACACGTGGGTTCAGTTTTCTCCCCAAACTTCCATTCGTTCATATGTATTGCCAATCTATCCCTCAGACCAGACCACAACCTTTCAGAGTCAATGACCACGTGGGTCAAAATTTCTAAGGTCTCCATGAATTTAGCTTTGTCGTGCAACCATTGTGCCACAGAATAGTAGAACACGTGACTCTAATATAACAAAGACTACAACCTGGGACACTCCACCAATCAGCTGAGAGTCCCCATGTTTCATTAAAAATTTAAATAATGTGAAAAATACATCTTCAGCCGTCAAACTATAAATATCATAAGGTAGAGACTTGCAGGTGAAAGAAACAAAGTAGTCACTGTCACGTGGCTTAAATTTGTCTTGAAAGTTTTCTAGGTTCTTAATGAGGACAGTCTAAAATAGAGATTTGAAAAAACAATGTAATCTGTTAGGCCTTTGACGTGGCCAGATTTAATCAAAATCAAAATTGCTAGAATTATGGTGGTAAATTTGAAGTCGCAGTTATTAAATCACCAAGTTCGCAGTAAAGATAGGAATTTAGAAAAACGTGGACATCTTCACCGTCTTTTGGTGACTAAAATTATTAAGAGTACAAAACTTGTGCAAATTCGTGCAGAAATGAGAACACGTGTGTAAAATGCAAATATCTGTCCTCACTTTGCTGCATCGATTGTAATTTATTAAACACGTGTGAGAAGAAGTCGGTCTCACAGAGGGATTGGCTCACCAACTGACCGTTAGAGCATTTTATTTGCCATTTAATAAAAGTGTGCAAAAGTGAGGAAATCTAAATTCCGATGGCCACAGAAATACCATTGAGGCTGTGAAATCATCCACTGTACTGAAGTCATCCACCAATTTGTGAAGCAACTCTTCTGGGAGTAAAATTCTGCACTAAATTCAACGATTACTCGGAATTTGTCGCTTTCAGTAGGACACTCATTCCAATGAGGCACAGTCGGGCATTCACGTGGGATTCCGGGACACTAAGATCATCAGTCTAATAGACTGCTCCAAATTATACGGGTTCAGAATCTAAGCAGCAATAAGTTACCGTGTTTAATAATTATGTTTATTTAAAATAACGACCCACGTGAGCATATAAGGTTAGAATATGCGAATAGTCATTTACTAATACAAATTACGGTTTCACGTGAGTCACCCGCTCGTGAAAAAATGCCTACACATGTAGCGAACGTTTGTTTGGTCACATATTACAGTAGCGTTCAGACAGTCTCATGCCAACAAAAACCACTTAAAAAAGCTACAACAGGCAAATTGGCACAGACGTTGGTAAAGCAGAAAACTATAGATTATAGTATCGGTATAATCGGTACTGCAGCATTATATTTACGCCCAATGCCGCAGATAGCACATAAATCTTTCCATCGTGTACATGGACCGAGTTAATGAGCAGAATAAGCAATAATGCCTAGAAAACCTAACAATTAGCCACTAAAGAATTCCTCCACGGGATACTAAACGGGAAAGAAGCATTTGGTGTCTATAATTGTTGCCCCACCTTGAGGGTAAATTAGTACAGCATGCATTTTCGCACGTGTGTCAATAAAAAGTAAATTCACCTTATCAGAGATATCTTTATCGCTGCAGAAGGACAGCAGGACAATCAACGAAGGCAACGTGGCTTCACTGGAACGTAGATTTTCAAGCAATTTTCTCATAAACCGCTTATTTGCTGTCTTTAATGAAATATAACGACTAGACTTGTTTACTACTGAGTGCTCGGTTGGACAGAATTGCCAAGACAGTGAGGGAGAGTTGGCAACCTGAGGTGAGAAAACTAAAAATATTACAACGTTGTACATTTCTGTCAAATTTGAGTAGATCTTGTGGAGGTCCACAGAAGGGAGATACTTTACACAGAATCCGACAGAAATGAATATTTTTAAAATCAAAAATACTTGAATTTAACAAACCTGTTCGCTTGGGTTATTTTTGTTCAAATTTTGTAGCAAAATAGTTAGAATGTCCACATGTCTTGAAAAATATTCGCAAAAGTACAAATCACGTGCTATTAATCAAATTTTAATCAAAACTGAATAAGCTTAGTATTTTTAGTCCTGAATCAAAAAAATTGGTATTTTGGAGTATTTTTACGATAATTTCGGTAATAAAAGGGCAGTGTTTTCGAGAGGAAATAATATTGATATCAGCTGAGGTAAATTTCTTTGATTAATTATATTAAAACATTTATAAAATACTCTATCAAGTCATTATCGGATGTGTTATTTGTTAGAGAGAGACTTTTGAATTGACTCAAAATTTCATCCATCTCGAATACCGGGATTTTAAAAATTAAATTAATTATTTATTTATTTAAAATTTTAAAATTATTATAAATAATAATACAACACTGGATCTGATAAAATTTCACTGGCGAATTTTGGGACATATCGTATGGATATAGTGACACCGTGTAATCTCATTATGGAAGTTTTTTGTCAAATCAAAATGTAACTGGGGGTTTTCGTGGACGGCAGAGAACTACGCTTCTTTCAGTTCGGATCAAGATATCCGCAAATTGGTGTGAAAATGAGATTAACGGACCACCTCGATTAGTACAGAAGCGTGCTAGTAGGAAAATTGCATGAAGAAAACTCTTAGAACGGATAGCAAAGAGCTCGACACAAGCGGAACCCTAAGTTTTCATATCTTATGTGTCACGCAGGAGTGCTGCATATGGAGCTCAGTTGTTAATGCAGCCATCTCCGCAAATCGTGGATTCGATTCCACACCGCTACCCACTTGGTCAAAAAATTTCTTTTACTCTTTTTTTAATTCTTAAAAGGCAACATGAGGTCTACCTAGCTCAGGAGACGCAAAGTGAAGTGTGATAACTAGGGCAATTTAAGTGCTAAAATGCTATTTTTATTTTTTATACTTATTTTAATATAAAATTGAATTTGGAATAATTATTTTTTAATTTTGTTAAAAAAGAACATACATTATAAATGCTATAAGTGCTTTTTTTAATTTTAAATGCTAACTTTTTTTTAAATGCTAATTTAAATTGCATTTAAAAAATCATTTTAATTTCACCCATAAAATGATAATAAAATAATTTAAATAAAATAATTTAGCACGCTTTATAGTACTTTTAGTGATGCCAAAATCCAAGTGTTCGTTGCTTAAGAAAGCTAAGCGTATAGTCTCGGAATTCAAAGATGAGTTCTGTATTGCTGACGATGGCCTTCTATTTTGTTTTCTTTGTTCATCCAAAGTCAACTGTTCAAAAAAATTTCAGTTGATTCTCATCGTTCTTCTTTAAAAAATCAGAACAATATGCGTATAAATTTGATAATACAATTGTAGGTCATTCATGTAATTCAGTTCAAACAACAATAACTGAATCAATCCAAGTAGATTCGGTTAATGAAACGATCACGGAAGCTTTTGTACAAGCAAACATCCCGCTGTACAAATTAAATAACGATTCGATCAAAAAAATGTTTAAAACATTTAAAATAAACATTTTGTCAGAATTTTCATGCAGAACTACGGTCAAGTTTCTTGCAGAAAAAAAGATAAATTAGTTGAAAAATTATTAACGTATTAAAATTTATTTTTAACTTTTAGAAACGAAAAGATTTTTTACTAATTGATGAAACAGATATCCGAAGGAAAAGTTTTGTAGTGATTCTAATTGGGAGCATTCGCTTTCCAACAAAATCCTATTTGGTTGAATGCAGAAACACTGGAAAATCATACCACTGGTGCTATCATCTGCCAATTAATAGATGACGTCATTAGAGAAATGAAGATTATTCGTGACAATTTTTATCTACTAATTTCAGATGCCGCTCCTTGTATGGTTTCTGGTGATATAAATTTATCTAAATAAATAGCTGGTAAAGCATTAATCGTCATAACAACATGCATCATTTGCCGTGTGTTTCTCATTTGTCACACAACACGAGTTTGCGTATAAAGTGTGCATATCCGGAACTAGATGGCTTAATTGCAAGCATTAAAGCTGTCACAGTAAAAACCCGACAACGTCGTAGTTTGTTCAAAGATGTTGGATACCCACCTGATGTGGTAATTACTAGGTATTCTTTTGCTTAATTTATGCAGATGGGGAAGTTGGTTTCAAGCAGTGAAATATTATTTCATGAATTTTGAAATAATTTTTGAAATTGTTAACGCATTTCAGTCAGATGGAGTTTTAGTATCAAATGCTAAACATCAGTCAGCAATCCGGATATTAAGTTTCAATTAACGGAAATCATATTAAATTATTCGCAAATGATAGATCTTCTTAAACTTTCGGAGTGTTGTGACTATTCAATCAATCGGGCATATTATGATATACAAGGACTAATTTTGATAATGACAAGGCAAATAACAAAAATTATATATATAAAAGAATGGAGGCTAATGGATTTAAACCTATTATTGAAATGACTGAACCAAAAGTTAGCCAACAAATTATTTTTCTCTTACACGCTGTCAGGCATCCTCTGCATCTGTTGAAAGAGCTATTAAAATGCTTAAAAATATTTTAAAAAGGATAGGAACTTCCATCCAGACAATATCAAGCATTACTTTTATTATATTACAATAAATAAAATTTAAATGTATATTTTATTATTTTAAGTTATAGATTTTACAATTTTAAATGATAGATTTTATCGTTTTAAGTGCTAATTTTTATAATTATAATTGCTAGATTTTGTGATTTTTTAGCGCTAAAAAAATTTTGTTAACTGCTAGAAACAACTTGCCCTAGTGATAACCAAAAAAGGTTCCATACTTTCCCTACATCTGACTCCCATCAGGGGAACTGGAGGATTTGCAACATAGCCCTAATAAATGAATGATTATAAAAGTTATAAATTAGTCATTTACTAGACCTAACTAACAGGTAGTGGACCGGTTACCATAAAACGTCAGCTTAAAGTGATGGATGATCCTACATTCTTTTAGAATCATCGATGATCCTACTAAGAAAAAGTTAGATTGATAATAAGATCAGGGAGAATTAAAATTCAGATCCATTTTTGGAATATCTATCATGGATCACTTCAAATCTTTTATAAGTTTGGGAAGACTTTCAAGCTGCTAGTTTGCCCTTAGGCAACGAATGGCCTTAGTTGACAAGACATCTTGGTCATTTTTTTTATTTTTTATTGAACCAAAAAACCATCGTCATAACCAAAATAAACAAATTCAAGTGATCCCAGCCTCCCTTAGCAGTCTCCGCATCTTTTCTCGGTGTTCCGACTGCGTTCCTACGCATTTCCGATATGGACGGGGTCCGCATACCCGAATCCATCGCAGAGGCACTGTTCCAGTCGCCTCTATCATATTTTTTAGGTTTCTAGGCAGGATTTCCACTCGGAAATATTTCCTTAGTAGGTTTGCTGCCTTCACTTGAATGTTGCATATCTTGTCCAAATTAGTTGCAGAAAGGTTAGATTTCCAGATATTACATGCGTGTCCTACTGTACCCTCGATGAACTGTCTATTTATGACATCCAGACCACTCAGATCTTTTTTGTCTCTTAGGTTTCCCAAGAACGCCTTCAGGAAGTTGATTTTTCTCGTACAAGTCAATAGCATTTTTTCGACATGTTTTGTAAAGTGTCCAAGGTGACTCCCAGGATTTTTTGGTATTTATTTGGCGGATAATCTTCCCATCCAGTGTGACGTCAATTGATACTTTCCCTAGTCTTCTGTTTGTCGTAAATCGGGTCGACACCGACTTCTCCGGGCTAGCAGTCAATTGATTTTCCTAAAGCCATAAACTTAATTTATTCATATTGTCTTGTATTCTTCTCGTTGCATCCACAATACTCGCATCCCACAAGGCAATGACTATATCATCAGCATACGTTAATAAAATGTCATCGTCCCTTTGAAGAAGTGTCAAGTCATCCATCATAACGTTGAACAATAAGGGAGATAATGGGGAGCTTTGGGTAACGCCATTTGCTAATAGTCTCGATACATAACATCGATTGCCAGAGTTGGTCTTTTGTTAAGGCCATCTGTTATGAATTTCTTTGATGTATTTAGGTGTGATAGTTGATCGCCCCTCTTTAAAACCAGGCTGAAAATTGGCATCAGGGAGGAGTGTTGTGTGAGTGTCATAACCATCCTTTCTAGGATTCTTGTCTGGACGCACAATAGCGACAAAGGCCTGTAGAAAGCAGGGTCCTCCCTTAGTTTCCCCGGCTTCCGTATTGGATGAATATTCGAAAGTTTTCATATAGCGGGAATACAGTTGAAGTTGATTGAGTAGTTGAAGATGCATGTTAGTGCTGATACTCCCACTTTGCCCATCTTTTTAACAGAATAACCGGGATTCCGTCCGGTTCACAAAAATGTGTGTTCTTTGTTCTTCGTCACGGTAGAAATTTTAAAGGATATAAATGATTCTATGCTAATGTTCTTAAAATACATGATTCAATACAAAATAATATTAAAAAATATATAAATAAAAATAAATATTTAAAAATAAAAAAAAATTATTAATGGAATTCAGTCTTGTGGGCATTGTCGCTTTATTAATGCCTTCGTAAAACAAGGATTTTCGTGACTCAAAATGATATTATTTACGTTAAATAATAATTCTACTCGCCTAGTATCGAAATTGTATATAATTTCAGCAATTTTACAGTTATTTTTTAAATTACTAGTCAACGTCCCTTATTTTAAATTTTATGCAAGATGCCATTTTGGTAGAATTTTAATTCAAGCTGATCACAAATCGCTGTTGACGTCTCACTATTTAAATATTATATTTTAGCATCAAATTTGTGATTAAATTTGAATTTTATTATTTTAAATTTAATTGATTAAATAAAATAATTAATTATATTTAAATAATTTGTGACGTGTGATGGGAAGGAAGATTGTTTCTGATTCAAAGATGGTATTCAAAACGGGGGATTTTGTATTCGCCAAGCTGAAGGGCTATTCTCCCTGGCCTGCCAAAGTAAGCACTTACAATATAAAATCTCCAACGAAATACCTATTTCTAGATTGACTCCAACCTTGGAGAAGTATTCCCCCGAAAGTATAGAGTCTTCTTTTACGGGACAAGCCAGACGTGAGTTTTGAGTTTTACCATTCTTAGAGCTTATTTGACTGAGAAAGATATTTTCCCATTCGAAGAGTTCAAAGCCAAGTTTGAGACCACTAACAAGTCCTTCGACTTTGTAAAAGCCATTTCCGAGCTCGAATACGCCCAGAGTAACAAATCCGCATCGAAAAGTCCAGTTTTCGACGACGGATCTAAAACCCCACAATTTTTGTACTCAGAAGACGAATCTGGACAGAAATCCCCGCCTTCTGTATTTCCTAGCCAAAGAAAACCCAAAAAGTTTATTAAATTCTCACTTTAGGCACAAAAGCGACGCTGAAAAGACCAAAAAGAAATAATAAAGTTACTGATTCTAGCAAACTGCCCGATAACTCCACAATTTCGGCCATGAAAAGGTCCTCGTTTTAAATATTTTCTAGGAAACTATCCTCGGATAAGTCACTAAAGAACATATCTAAGATTCCTAAAGTATCTAGAGTCGAGATCTCTGAGGAGGACATTATGAAACAATTCGATTTGGATATAAAGAACTCCTCAGAGTTTCTGACCCAGTCTGCCTTTATTTTTACATAGAATATCGAAAATTGTGCTGACATCCTCAACCGAGCTGTCACCCACGAGTTCACAGCAAACTCCCTAATTAAATACCCAGAACTTATAACAACACTAAAGAAGGTATAACTAAGAGTTAATTTTAATTTTTTTATTTTAAATTTTTATTTTTATTTTTAACTAACTTTATTCCGTAATTGATTTTTTAGGTGAGGAAGTACAAAGGAAGTAGGAAGTTCGGGATTTGGCTGACAAAGTGTTGATCAAACTTAAAGAGGCTTGCCGATCTCTTCAATCTTTGGAATTTGGTCGAATATTTCAAATTAATAGAGTTATGAGTATGATTTGGGTTTATATGACAGCCAAAAAGCCGGATCCTCCTCGTCCTGAAGAGCCTTTGCCTCCAAAATCAGTGAATATGCCTGAAATGACCTTCTCTGAGAAATTGGCTGAGGCTGAGGAGGTTGTTGTTAGAAGATTAGTCTCTTTAGAAAACCCGCATTAGAATCAACGAGACGATTGCTCAGATTATGCGCGAATCCACTATTAACTTGCCGGAATATGTTGTTAATTCAAATAAGGACAATACGAAGACTTCAAATCTTGTTAATAATTCAAGTGGTACTAAAAGAAATCATATTGATGACTTTGATGTGTATGCGAATGACTTAAATGATGAGGACATCCTTAATATGCTGGGTGTATGACTTTTTCACATTTATATTGATATTTGTTCATTCTATGAGCTCTTATTGAGGTACATAGAAGACAACTATGGTCCTTTATAGGATTGAAGTGGCTAACACGAATAAGGAAGTAAAATATAACCCCTAAGTTTGCTTGTTAGGAAGGCAAGCTGCAATCTGTTCGGTCACATCCTAAGAGTGGGTCAAACAGCGAATGTTTATATGAAGGACTACTTCCAGCATCAAGAGAAAGGTCCCACCTCCGTACAACTATTCCTGTGGTTTTCGGTGGGATTCAAGGGTTGTAAAATACCTCTGAAGAATGAGGAAGATTTTGGTGATCTGAGGAGTCTGCATTCAAATATAGGACCAGTTATCCATGTCAGGGGCTACCAAGTCATGTGAACACTGACTGGAAAAATATTTCTTTGTGGAATTGAAGGAGAAAGCTATTATGTGTGAGAGTATTGACGTTTCAAAGAACGCATATTTGTTGAAATTATGAATCACGGAATTTCTTATTGAAAATAGAGCTAATCGGTTTTTGGACAATTCAGAGAGCCTTCTTGGTCGAACAACGTCTGATTACAGTGGATCCACTGTTGTGTGTTCAAATCCGAAAGATGGACTTTTCTTTGAAGGTCAATTTCTCATCAACCGAACCCTACCCGTGACGCGACGAGTCTTTCTAGTACGACACAGTTGTTAAATGGGATCCGCCTACCTTCTCCCTAACCAACACCACTGGTGAAGATTACCATTATGAAAACTCCTACCTAATAATGAAATGATGTCCGCGATGGTAGGATGTGTGACGAAAATGGAAGAGGGTGGATTCACTTCTCCATTTCTATCGGAAGTTGAAGCTTGTAATGGATTATTAGAGGATGGATTTGGTCAGCACATGCAGACATTCTCCCCTGGGTTCTACTTTGAATTAATTAGTTGTGACTGTTTTTTTTGCTACAAAAATAGTAACCCTGGTTATTAAAAAAATCCGGGAGCATTGCCGTTTAAAAAATACAATAGAACGCTTTCGATGTCTTCGAATAATTGCCTCAGATTAGTTCGCATGACTGTCTTACTTCTTAAATATAGTGGAGTTCTGCTTATGCTAGGGGAATAATGGAAACATTACTACTCCTTGGCGGCAGGGCTGTTGTTATTCTCGCAAAAAACATCATGTTCCCTATGAGTGCTCTAAAATTTTCCAATAAGCGTTGTTTCTTAATGACCTTCGTCTGGACAGCACTGACATTATTTTGATTTCAATTCTACAATATTTTATAATTCCAATTCACATTTGACTTGTAATATTTATTTATCTATATTGGGGGTCATAATTGTAGCATTTTTTCTAGTCCCCCGAATGAATGTAATCATTAAAATCTAATTCATCTTACTTTTTAGTTTTAGCACGCTAGTCCTTTCCACGTGCCATACAACTCAAAGGTAAGATTGCTAGTACCAAATTGAGATACCTTAGTTGACGGAATATTGGATTTCAAGAAAAAAACGATCGAAACCGACACATCTGGAACCTCAAAAGTCATTAAGTCTAACGAAACTACTTCTTAGTTCATCAGGGATCCTTAACCTTCTCAGTCACCTCAAAAAGGCATTAAATCTGTCACCTCAAAAAGGCATTAGAACTATTTCTTAGGGATTTGTTACCTTCTCAGCCTTTCCGCAAATTAACCTCTAAATTAGCTGGTCTGGTGCCTCCAATGACGCTTGAATTCATAAGACTGCAGTAATAGAAGCGAGTCAAATTCACTTTGAACTAAAAATACAGAGAAGACTTCCTCATTGAATTCTAATATTATTCATCTGAGTCTTTCCACAAAGGAAATTTTCCACATTATCTTATCAATTCTTAACAAAAATGGTTGTGAACTAATATTTTTAAATTTTTCGTTTTTCTAGAATGGCTTCATGTGATCCACTTGCTTCAGGTGAGGCACAGTGCTAGAGGGAGCGAAAGATAAGTATTTGCTCTTCCACTACATTGGATCATTCTTTTAAGGTATGGAAGGATCGGATCTATAAATACGATACTGTTGATCTCTAAATAAGAAACTTTAGGGTCACCAAAATATTTTCTCTTACATACACTAATAGTAATGATCCTGAACCTTCTAGATCCTTTAAATTTTGTATTTAAATAAGAAACCCACCACCAATAATAATAGCCTTTTCACGAGAGCCATAATATTTATAGCTCCGCACAGGCAGGACACACTTTATTTAAGTAAAGAACAGTTAATTTTAACTAATCGTAGAACCAAGGAATGATCTTCACTTATTTTTTTCTTTATGTTAGGGTCTGAGTTCTCTTCCCTCATCGATTAATTATGATAACTTTTTTACTTAAAAATAAAGTGTGTCCTTTTGGGTGGAGCTTTAGCTAATATGGCTCTCCGTAAAGTGCAGTATTAACCATTGATCTTCGTCGACATAATTGGTGCTGCATTATCCCGCATGATAGCGACAGAGATCAGTTGGGAGAACTACTGGTTTTCAAGACGTCTCATCTCCTAAGTGTAGTGAGACGTCACATTTTTGAGAAAAAAACAAGGAGTTAACTCTTATACTTCCAATTTTCTCAACAATTGCGCGGAATATGAACTTGGAAAATGAGGTAGTTGAGAGAGTGGCCGGGATCACTTAATGGGCGCGTTTTATCTTCCTTAATTTGTGGAGATTCTTGTTCTTTAAAAAATAAAATAAATAAACATTAGGAGATACCCCAAATGGTGGGGAGAAGTTGATGCCTCTTTTCGTTCCTTTCCGGAATGAGTGACACCTTTTCGGGTGAGCCACAAGACACCAGGTTAAGAGTTAGTTAAATGCACTCCCGCGTTACCCATAAGTATGTGAATACATGGGGGTTACGTTTGTGCCATGCTCTTCACTATCGGTCTACCAGTTTTCTCATGTAACTTTCCTCGTCTCCGTAGTTCATTGAGAATCCATGCATAAGGTCTCCTATTTAGTGTTCGGAGAGAGTCCTATGACGTTGAAGGTTCCGATTGTAAACGGGGTAGAATAGAAAGACTGAGAGTACGTTAAAGACATGGACATTATTAGAGAGGTGTTAACCCCCAACCAACAAACTTTTTTGCATGGAGTGTAAACTGGTGAAATGAACCCCCTGCGAAAACAATTCGCATGTATCACCTGGAAATGTTACAGGGAGACAAATGGAAGAAACTTGGGATCCTCTGTTCCTGCGGTAAAGATATTTCCACGTCGGACGCTTAAAAATGTTGGAAGAAACGACCGGTCGGTTAAACGCTTGAAACCACGTCTCCTGTTTTATAGCCTTGTGTGGACCAAACTGGATTCGAAATGTTAACAACATTGAAGAGGTACTCCTTCGATTATCCCCTTAAGGAGTCACAAGAAGATCTTTTTACGTCCTTCGAAATGCATCAATGACTTTTGAAAGATTAATCTTTGCCTCTTCGGTCTCAGGGGATAGACCGAAAACTAATCAAGGGAGACATACGGGCTTCAATAAGGGTAATGCCTCGACGACACGGTTATTGAAGATCCGTCGTTATATTTGAACCCAGTGCGAGCTAACATCCTACAGAACTTGTAGACCACATAAACTCTATTCTGCTAGAAGGTCTCTTCGATACATTCTTCCCACAAAATACTGTTGTTTATGTAATTTAGTTTTTTTTCGGAGCAGCAAAGGGAGAATAGATGAGCTCAAGCCAAAGCTCCTCAAAGAGATGATTTCTAAGATCATTTCGAGGTTGGCCGAAATCTAATTTTAACGGTGAAAGTCGACATAATTAACGTTTTCAATTTCCTAATAAGAGACTGTTGCTCGAGATTTATCTCCGAAGAGCTCTTAATTCTTGTTAGCTGACAATATAATGACATTTTTGAAAAATAATGAAATTAAAAAAAAGGGAAAATAATTTAAATATTTTTTATCGCAAAAAATGTAGGTTAAATATGACACCTGTCAGATTACAAATGACAGGAATGGTAACCGGTCCTACATGTAACCAGTCCAGCACGTGACATAATATCTGAATGGAACTAGGTCAGCGACTAAAGTGGACGTTTGTCTCGAATATCGTCCCGAGGCGAAACGTTATTACGGATTTTATTGTTCACTTACAGAAACTAGGTCATTAAGCATTTCACATAAGTTCTTCAGCAGAATTCTATCACAGCCCAAAATCTTTAAACAAAACATAAGACGAGTAAACGACGTTGACCAACATCCGTAAGAAATAGGAAGAGCCAGTGTTAGCACAAATAGTGCCTGGCGTACATTCCAGTAGCCCAATCGGTCATGCTACTTACCAGACTTCAACCTAGTTCAATATCTCATTTTGATCGGTAAACCCTAAAAGTGTTCTGCTAAAATTAAGTAAATTAACAAAAGTTACAAATAACTAAATTAAAAAAACACTCAGAATAGAAAAAGTTAAGTTTTAAACTTTCTGGTAGAGAATCGTTTGACTTTCATAGTAAGTATCCGTGCCGCGTTCTTGAATTTTACGGTGAAGGAACGACTTTTAGTTTTTTTATTGATAAGTTGATCCTTTATTTGTTTCTTAAGAACGTGATCTCTTAACCTGAAAATAAATCATGCAAATTTACTTGGAATAAATTTCTTCTGTTGTTGTTGAACCTTCTGGTAATCTTCCATTAGAAAAAGTCATTTATTCGTCTGTATTTTTAGAAATATTAAATTTACTTTGAGACACACCAAACAAATATTTGAAAATAATATTATATAATTTAAATAATTATTGAAATTAATATTTAAATATTAATTCATTAAAATTGAAAATTTAGTCTTTTGTTAGTGATTTTTTTAATTTGCATTTCATTTAAAACTTATATATGGTTCTGTTGTGGTAGTAATAATACTAAATCATAGAATGACAATATTTTATTTTTTAAATAATATTATTTTAAAAAGTTATTTCAGATGCTTGGATGCAAGGTCCTCGTTATTTCTATAGTAATGACGTGGGAAGGAATTGCAACAAAGTACCACAAGGGTTATCTGAAGCAGTTGGGGGTAGATAGGAAGCTCCAGGCCTATCTACAGTCCACTGTGTTAAAGCGGACCCTAGAGAGCTTGACACTGGAGTATAGGAGACAGAGCCCTGAGATGCCATATGGGCAGAGGGTTCAATTGAAAAAGGCGCTCTCGGAGTTGTTTCAGCAACCAGAATCGAACCTGCCTGAGGAGGCTGGCGAACAGGCAGGCGAGGAAGGTTGTTGATTATTAAATTAACTTTTTTATTGTTTGTTAAATAAAGTGGGATATTTTAAAAAGTTATTTTAAATATTAGCTCTCTTCCCATAGTTAATAAATAATATTTTATTGTTAAAAATAAAGTTATTTAATCCAAAAAATATTCAGTAATTCTGAAGAACAACGAACAAGGAATTTAAAAAAATACTTTAAATGAACAACACACATTTTTAAATTTTATTAAAATGATGCTCATTCTCAACATTAGGTAAGAGTTCAAGAGGATTCACTATTCTTTCCCCGGGGACAATGTCGTTACCTGTAGACAAGTTCTGGAACGCTGGAACGAGTCAGGATCAAGGAGTTAGTCAGTTTGGTTACCTTTGGTCTTTGAATAATTTAAGTTCCTTCTGTATTGCAGTTAATCTAAGTGCAATATCTTTCTCGTCTGTAGCTCTTATGTTGTCGATTCTTGTTCACTATTTTCTGAACCTTTTAAGAATTTTCATTGTTTCATCTTTAACTTTTAAAAGATCGAAAATGTATGTTCTTCCGATTCCTGAACGTTAATATCAATTTCGTGATTTTTGTTGTTAGAGTTATTAAAAACTCTAAAACAATTCCTAATTGTCTCGTCGGATCCGTCTTTCCAAGTCATTTTACAAACTTCCTTTAAAGTCAATTTTTTGCAAAAATTGTATACGAAAAATTAAAGTACCTTGCGTCTAGTAAAACGAGTGGTAAAATTTTTAGGTACTTTTTTTAATTATACTGCACTTACGAAGAACCATATCAGCTATCGCTCTTCCCAGCTGGACACGCGCTTTATTTTTTAAGCAAAGAACAATTACGCTAAGTAATCGTAGAGAGGGAACCAAGGAATGCTCTTTACTTCAATTTTTCTCTTTGTTGAATGTGAGTCCTTTATAGACGATCGGTACCGCAGTGATATGTTCACTGATGACGGCGTCACTCGTCAAACCAAAGCATCGTAGATGCGTGGAACATTCAGCTGGATGTAACAGCAGTGAGATTCGAACTATGGGCATCAAGCCTTTTGCCTTTCACTCATACTTATTTAGTGAATCTTTAAAGTCTTTAAATTGTAATCTTTAAAGTTTTATTCTCTTTGAGCTCTAGTCAATTGTTGAGCAAGATGATTTTTCGACTCCCAATAGAATCATCAGAGAAACTGTGTGCCTGTCCGGGATTAGCTCTATAGCTAATATGTTCTTCACAAAAAGACACTCAGTAGCATGTAAACTAAGGCGATGCATGCCAACATTGGTGTATATTGAATTTATAAAGATGGCAGAAGACAAGAGATTCAAAATTATATTTCGGTGACGATTTATGTGAAAATTAGGAAAATGCCTGGAGTCAAGATTTTTGTCATTCATTTTCTATTACAAAATGGGAAAACAACATATTTCTCCACACATATACGGCTATTTAAAAAATCGCTCCACCCAGGCAAGACCAGACGCTTTATTTTTTAAACAAAGAACAATTACGCCAATTAATCGTAGAGGGGGAACCAAGGAATGGTCTTCACTTTTTTTGTTGAGTTGAGTCCTTTGTAGACGATCCGGTTCCGCAGTGAGATGTTCACTGATGACGGCGTCACTCGTCAAACCAAAGCATCGTAGATGCGTGGAATGTACAGCAGTGAGATTAGAACTATGGGCATCAAGCCTTTTGCTTTCACTCATACTTATTTAGTGAATCTTTAAAGTCTTTAAATTGTAAATGACTCAAAAATCGATTATTAAAAAATTAAGCCTAACCTTAATCCTAAACCTTAATCCTAAACCAAACCTTAACCATAATCCTTAACCATAACCCTAAACCTTAATTCTAAAACTTAACCCTAATCCTAGGGGGCCGATCCTTCGACATTTTTAATTTTGATTTTTTAATCTTAATTGATTTATTGACTCAAATTAAAATTTTTCATTTTGTGAAGAAAATCGGCACTGTCGGGTTGGTAAAACTCTAAGGTGATTTCAAGTGATAAATTTTACTTATCACCGGGCAGTATCAACAGCCGAACGCTATGTGACATACTACAATAACTAATATTAGAATACCACCCTCACGTGAACCACACGCTTAGTCAATGAGGTCTTTCATGGATTCAAATATTGAGTCCAATCGTCCGCGATTTCGACTCCCTTTTCAGTGTTTTGTATCATTAGTTGGACTACTAGCAGAGTTAACCTTGGCCTTCCACCAAAGCTTCTCTCTCGACAAACATAATAACCTTCCGTGGGTAGATCTGCTGGGAATTATTATTGCAAGAACGTTCACGAAAGTTATAATATTAAAACCACGTGTGGAGCAAAAGACATAATTTTGGATGTCAATCTCTTTCACGCTCGCCGATTGTTAGATAGAGATCTCAATGAGTCTAGGTCATCTGCGGATTTCAACTTTTTTCAGTTTTCAAGTCATTTCCTACGATTTATTTATTACCCCCAGGCTTACTATTTTTGGTAAACTCACCACAAATACATTAGACGTTAAGAGGAAGTGTCCGTCGCATCTACCTTTTGGGTTTTACAGACATATTTTCAAGAGTCATCAACCAGGAAAATTAGAGTAAACTACACTTGACTAGTCAAAATAATAAGTTGCATGAGTTATGGTTGTTTTACGCCTAATCACGTATACCACGTGTGATACCACAAACAACCACACTTGATAATTATAATTAATTTATTAACTCGAGACACACCAAGAAAGAAGTTTATAGTTACCAAATAATTGAATGCATCCAGTTTCCACGGTCACAGAAGCAGAGTCTTTCCAATGTCACACAAGTCCATCCAGAACCAACGAAATAGAAAGAAAACGACCAGTCCTTACAGTTTTAGGAACCCCCAGTCGAGTAGGGGAAAGAAGATAATCCTTTTTTGTGCCATCCAAAAAGGTAGATGACATGACCCTACTCTATCTCCACAAAGGGAAGGTTTCCTCTTGTATCTTGGGTCGGCTTCCAGATATAGTCTGACTTCTGGTCCGAGGGGACCACAATAACATTGGCACACATTTAATAATAATAATAATTATAAAATTAATATACTTATTATAATTAATATTAAAATAATATATTTAAAAATTAATAATGTAAATGAGCTTTGACCTAAAAATAAATGTAATAAATATAATAATAAAAGAATCCGAACTGGATAGAGCGTACATTTAAGAAAAAGATTTGTTCGTACTATATAAAGGATAAATCAGCAGAGAACAAGTATCGAATGTAATAAATGAAAGATGTCAATGTGGGCGTTTCTATTCTGATCATGAAATTAATGTTGAATTGTCTGATTTTGAATGGAAATCAAGCACTCATACATCACTTGACGTCACTGATGCGTATGGTTCTTTGGAATTTTATGGTGTTGTGAGACAAACAAAGGCTAAAGTTTAACGAAATTTAATCTTAGTACATCCGACTTGCAAATACAACAAAGGTAGAGAAGGTTATGGAATTATTGACGGATAATTGGGGTCTGCATTTCCCAAAATTGGTTATTTCTGTTTATGGTGGAATGAGAAATTTTGATTTGAATAATAAAATTAAAAAAATAGTAAAAAAGGGGTTGATTGAATCAGCAAAAACTACAAATGCCTGGATTATTACGAGTGGCATAAATGCGGGTATTGAAGCAATCAGTAAAGATAGGAGCAATAAAAGATATTGGAGAGTCATTGACTGACTGTTCTAGACGAGAGCGATCAAAGTTTGCATTAATCGGAATATCCCCTGGGGATTAATATCAGATCGTCACAAACTTGAAAAAACCAAGGTTTGTATTAATATGAGTAAAGAATGTCGTTCATTATGATGCCCGAACAATTCACAGAGATGGTTCTGTGAGTTTGAATAATGGACATTCTCATTTTTTGCTTGTTGACGATGGAAGTGTGAGTCAGTATGGGACGGAAGTCGAATTTAGAAGAAAATTAGAGAGACACATAAGCAATGTAAAAATACGATTTAATGGTAAATTTATTATAAAAATGTAGAATCAAATTTGAGATGTTTTAATATTCCCTTAATTTGCATAATAGTTGAGGGAGGACGAAGTATGATTGACATTTTAAAGAAATATTTAAATGAATGTCCGCCAATAGCCGTGGTCGTTGTGAATGGTTCTGGGAGAGCAGCTAATCTTATATCACGTGTTGTTAGAGAGATTAGTGGAGAATGGTCTAATAATGTTAATAAAGTAGTAAAATGGGTACAAATGAATATAATTATATAATTTCAATGATTAACACAACATTTGCTTGTAGTGTGAATGAGGCGCATTTATTGGCTAACGATCTCATTTATTGTCTAAATTACAGAGAATATGTAAATATGTTAGTGATAAAGATAACAATATTTGACGACGAGGAAAGTTCATTTGATAAAGCAATCATAACTTCATTGCTGAAAAAAACAAATAATGTGGATATTCTTAGTATGTTAGTCGCATGGAGAAGGGCTGATATTGCGAGATGTCAATTTTCCTATTTGAAATACAGCATATCAGTAACAAATAATAATTATAGGATCTACAATTGTATTAACAGAAGCATTATTGAATGATGACAGTGAATATGTTCAATTATTACTTGAAAATAATGTCTCTTTGCACAGATATCTCACATATTACCAACTAGAACAATTATACCGTTCAGTACTATTATCATTATTATTAGAAAATTAAAACACAAAATATACTGCAATTTATGTTAAGTGAAGTAAAGGTACAAATAATATTTTATTTATTTTTTTAAATTTATTTATTTTTTATTTAAATTATTTATATTAGACAATGAAAATAGAAAAGATAACATTGGTTGAAGTTGGTCTAATTATTGAATATTTAATGGGCGGGTTATATAAAAGTAATTATTCCCAATGTAATAAAATGGTGTAATATAACATAATTAAAGTTTAATGAAATTGAGTATCCCTTCAATGCACTCAACATCTGGGCTGTTCTCACTAATAGAATAAATTTAGCTAAATTTATGTGTCGTTACGGAGAACAAGCAATTGCTAAGGTAATGGCATAAATAATGTAGGCGATTGTCTCCTATAAATTGTACAAATTTATGGCAAAAATTGTCATCCAAAATGGACTCGATCTTGACATTGCTGAATTATTTCAAACACATTCAATGTTAGTCAATTTTATGACATTAGTGAATTTCACAAATTGTCATACAATTTATTGAATTATTGCTACAAAGAAGATGATGAAATAACACTAAGACTACTCACTTATGAAATGAAAGAATGGAGTAATCACAACTGCCTCAGTCTTGCTGTTTCATCAAATCATCGAGAATTTATCGCCCATGGATGCTCACAAATGCTTATTACTGAAATGTGGATTGGGGGATTGAAGACTAATAAATATATTACACTTAAAGTAATCATAGGAATATTACTTCCAATTTTAATAATATTTATGGAATTCAAAACCAGAAAGGAAATACAATCTATGCCACAAACGGAGGACGAACACTTAACTAATATCGAATTGCCCACAGAAACAACATTAAATATTAAGAATAAATATTATGAATTTTACACAGCACCGTTGACTAAATTTTGGATGTATGCGGTAATATTTATAATGACAAAGATAATATATTTGATATTCACTCCTGTTTATAGTTACATGTGTGTTGTCAAACTCCCAAATTATGTATCAATTCATGAATGGATTATTCTCTCCTATATTATTGGAATCACTTTGGAGATTATGTGGGAGGTTTATTTCATAATCATTTAGATCCACCTTTCTTATGCCTACAAACTGATTTTCAAGCTTAAAATATATTTTATGGATTTTTGGAATATTTGTCAATTAATTATCATTATTCTCTTTTTTATTGGATTTGGATGTCGTTTAGGTCAACTCAATAATATTGGCCATCTGTTTTACTGTATTGGTGCTGTGTTCTATTACATCAAATTACTGGATATATTTAGCGTCGATAAAAATTTAGGGCCTTACATTATGATGATTGGAATTATGCTTAGGGATTTGATTACATACATCGTCATTGTGGCTATTGTGTTATTAAGCTTTGGAGTTGCACGATATGGCATTTTACATCCAAATAGTCATCCATCGATGCTCATCATCCGAGATATTCTATTTCAGCCATATTTCATGCTGTATGGGGAACTTTTTGCTGATCAAATTGATCGTTACTATTTTACTCATTTTAGCTAATTGTGGTGATGCTTGTGTTGCTGGGCGGTGGTTGTCCCCATTCATTATGTCACTCTATTTGATTGTCGCTAACATTCTTCTCATTAATTCACTCATTGCTGTTTTTAAGTATTTTTATTTTCATTTTAGTAATACTTTTGCACGTGTCTACAAATTATCAAACAAAGTTGGAAATTCAAACGTTATTTGCTAACCATTGAATATGAACAAAAATCAACATTTCCTCCCCCATTTAACATGCTTTCGTTAACGAGGACGATTATATACAAATATTTTAATAACTCGTCTAAGAACAGATTGGACAGTGGACTAAGTTATTTCATTTTTAATTTTTAGAATTATTTCTAACGCCTGATGAAATTGAAAAAATACAAGATTTCGAGGAAGAATGTGTCGATGATTATTACAGAGCCGAGGATAGAAAGAAGAAGAAATCAGTCGAACAGAGAATAAGAAAAATCAAAAAAAGGTATTTCATTTATTAACAAAGACTTCGGTATATTGAAGATTTTAAATTCAAACAAAATTTACCACGTCAAAAAAAAATTACAGAAAATTCATTTCAGAGGCAAATTGTAAATAAAAATATTATTGCAGTACCAAGTAGTCCACGATCGAATAATCAAAAAATCACGGAAGCTGATTGAGACTGTAATCGTCGATATCCTCATTAATATTTTTAACCAAGTAAATATCTCTTTTTTATATTTATCGACTTATAAACTCTTGTCGGTATTTTTTGTCACAGTTGTGATGAATTTTTGATGATTCTCAACGTCCAGTCACTTTCCTGCATTTACGCGGTACCTTTCACTTTCGAAAAATTGCGGGAGTGAAGTCCATGAGCGGTCATTTAGTAGACATCTTTCCTTCTCTTCTTAATCAAAAAAGTGATTCACAACATTTTTTTAAAGTAAAATCAGTTAATGACAACAATCTTCGATAGAGATTCCAGAAGAATCCTATCGCAAATCAGCTCCGGACATTTTCACCCCTGTGACGGATCAGAGTTGACCAGCTTGGGGATATCATCAATCAAACCTTCTCCAGACCTTGACCACTAATAACACCAAGGACTTATGGGAGCACCCAACACTATTTGCTGTACGCTTGATGGCACCGGCCTCTTACATGTTATTGAGGTTGGGGCGACTAACTAACTAATCAAAAATACAGCGACGGTTTAGATTGCCAAATTGTCCCTTTGTAGTTTCGTAAAGAAGTATGGTGGCAACAATGAGGGATATAAAGAGTTCTTGTAATGTTCGAAGCGGCCTTTATAAGTAGAATTTTTTGGCTAGAAGATAGCTTGTTCTTTACACCTGTTCCGAAAGTCATCAGGGAGTCGAAAGTGACTCTCAATATTTTTACGTTTTTGGAGCATGGGTTTTGTTTCTCATTTATTGTCAAGGAGTGTGTAGAATACGTATTAAAGCAGTGCATGACTTTGTAGTGCAGGTCTGACTTGGGCGATCGAGTACTGATCTCTAGAAGCAGTAAAAATGCCGTCAGCGTAAGTCAATATTAAGCTATCTTCTCTGATTGGGGGGAAAATGCTCAAGAATAAGTTAAACAAAATCGCTGACATGAGATCCTTGCGTTAGGCAGTATTGAATTAGCAACATTTTTCTTCTGCAACTGCAAAAGTTAGCAATCCATTTTAGAGTTTTCTTGGGATATCCGATGCATAGATCTTTCCTGTCAGTAACTTTCTATGAACTGAGTCAAAATCCTTTTGTATGTTAATTGAACATAAAAGCATAATTCCAATCAATTATAAATATACCACGTACCTCTATACCACGTCCTATCTTGGACAAATATAAGGAAAATTGAGGAAATGCAAAAGAGGCTTACAGAGTAACAAAGCTCTGGAGGCCCTTGTGAGACTAGACTCCAGATCACGGAAAGGTGGCCCTGAAAATTCAAGCAGCCGTCGTGTACGTTCATGCGCGGGCACGAAGGAAGAACATAGGCAAAGTAAGGTCTCTGTTAGAATGCATCGGCATCACGTGATAATTAGTTTGGTTTTGTGGTCTTGGGTTAAATAAATAAAAAAAATTTCGTAAGTGCCTATTTTGTTTTATGATGGATGAGAATCTTCGTCTTCCTTTTTTCCTAGTCGGATCGATTTCCAGTGGAGGTCTAGCTGCCCTGACATTAATTCCTTAGCAATGAACATTCGATATTGGGCATTCCAATCTTTCTGATAGGAGAATGCCATAGTCCTATTAACTCCATCTTGTTTTAGAAATAATAGTATGTCCGGTTAGTAATATTATGGAAAGTTTTTTTTTAATTTTTATGGTGGTTATCTGTATCTTTTCTTTTTTTCGTAGCAAATCAAAATTGCATACAAAACATTACTGGCTGGACACGGGTATTAGACAGAAATAATTCTACTGTCACCACAGAGTAATATGCAGTCTCAAAATTTCCAGTCTTGACGTAGGATATGTGCCGTAGTCATTTTTAACTGTAATCTTAAGATTTAATAGAAAATATGCTCTCCCATCTGAACAGATATGTATTGACCTCCCGTTTTTCAGTTGATTATTCGCTGAGATTATTGCACATTCAATGTTTATTCCTGGAGTTCCTTTATATATTTGAAAGGAATTTCATTGGAGCACGAGTGAACGGTAATATTGGCTTTGTCGACAACATTAACCCATTTTCTCTTTCCAATCCAACATCTTGGAAATAGTTCCAGTCAGAGTAAGGTTGAATCCTTCCAAAATTTCTTGTGATTTAGGATTTTACCTTACGCACGATAATTATTAAACGCACATTCACAGAACCAAGAATGTTGTATTAACAAAGGTGCCGTCTGTTCCATATGATCCAAGATTTTCCTTACCAGACGTCTCAGCGGGCTCTGCCCATGACACGCGACCCTAGATCTTCTAGATCGTCTTGACATTCCAAATTTTTTCCGATCCAAAGACCCTACAAAAAATTGTAAATCTAAAAAAATTAAATAGCTAAAAAACCTACATGAACACAAAAATACAGCGCATACACAGAGCAATATTACCTATAGCTTCACCCATGCAGGATATGAACATCAATGACAGCTAAAAACCATTTGTAATGAAAGTCTATACTGGATCACTGGTATCGAGTAAATGAAAAAAATACGTGAAACATGCATTTCTAACAATTGGCAATCACTCCTAAATAATGACTTCTTGATACAAATAGAACTGGTTGCATAAGTTCTGAATCCTGTTCATTCCTCTATGGGCTTATTTGTGAAGTGCCTTCACTATCATCCGCGTTTCACTTTTATTTGATTGAGCGAAACAAACTTTTACAATTCCTGATTTTAAGTACAGCTTTTCAGTTTTATGGAGAAATTTTTTCATTTTTTAAATTTTATATCTCTTCAGTTTCGACAATTTGGTAACGGAATTCCCATTAATACATTTTTGAGATGTCACGGGTCTAATGGGTGTCTCGATCGATATTTTAAAAATTTTAAAATACAATCAGTCTTATTTTGGTTTTAAATAATAAATATAACTTTTTTTAATGATCTTCACATTCTTTCTACTTTTTCAATCTCCAAAAAAGACATCACCGGGACACAGTGAGAGGATCCCTTTGAATTTGGGTGCTTGTGTTGCAACACTCTACCAGCAAACCATCGCGCCGGATGTAAGGTATGCCTATGTTGCGCAGATTCGCTTTATCGGAGACTAAGAACCACATAATCAATTCAAAATACTGAACAACTATGTGCTGGCCCCCATACTGGATCAACAGTCACTCCCTTACTTCGGAAGCTAAGACCTGTAGTTGCGGATCCTGATTTTTTCGCGTCTGTGAAAAAGATGGAAACCCGCTTCGTCTGTCATTTCGAAGGCAAAAAGAACCGATTAGTACAAAACTTTCCTTTCCCAGTCAGATTCCTCTGCAGGAACGAGAGGTTTCGAATTGTGGTGGATAGTCATTAAAATCGAATAGAAAAACCTTTTTTGATTCTTATTTCAAGAAATAGAGCGAAACACAGATATTGGGATCACATAATTGGGGGATAACTTTATCCCTTCTTTTTATTTTCCGTGGTTAATAATAGTCGTTTGTATTATTTCAACAAATATTTTGTTTTAGAAAAATAAAAGTATCTCTACCTCCAAAACTCAAATTTTGAAACTCACTAGTACATTCGGAGATCAGAGTACACAATTAGCGACGGCCGCGTGGTACTATGTGCTACCTGATTGAAGATTTCTCTTCCTTCTCTCAACATCATTTGATCCACCTGACTGAGGAAACGTCCAATGCCTGGCAGGCATTCAAAAAGATCCGTCTATTCATTCTACTGGAAGACAATTTCGTTTCTTGGCGACGAGTTTTGGAATCGACCTCATTTCCAGGGGCAACGTCCTATGGATCACTGTGCTTGGGTGAGGGTTCTGCTGGAACGCGTCAGGATCAAGGAATTAGTTAGTTTGGTTTACTCTGGGTCTTTGGAATAAGCTAATAAAGAGTGCAAAATAATATTTACACAACACTAAAGAATAAGATTACACAATTTGTTAGTGATCCCTTGGATTTAGGAGTACCGCTTTCAGAGTAACGGAGCGTTGGATTTGTGGAGATCACCGGACCGACGCCTCTGGAGGCCCTCATGAGACTAAATTCCAGAATGCGGGAATTTAGCCCCTAAATTCAGACAGGTGTCCTGTACGATCATGCGAGGACACGGGGGAGAAACACCGGGAAAAGATGAGGTCACTGTTGGAACATATTGGGATCACGTGAAAATTAGTTTTGTTTTACCGTGGTCTTGGATGTCAAACTGTGTAATTTATCACCGCGGAACCGGATTGTCCCAGGGACTCTCGGTGTCTCGATGTCTTGGATTAATTGGCATAACTATTCTTTACTTTTTAAAGTGTGAATTCTGCCTATCCTGAGGTTGAAGTGATGAAAACACTACTCCTCGACGGAAGGGCTGAATTAAATTTTTTAAATTAGTGTTTCAAAAAATATATTAAAATAATCAAAATTCAACAGAAATAGAGATAATCAATAGAAAGCACCTACCTGCGCTCTCTGCTTCGTCTTCCATCGGAGTAATACACTAATCTCCAGAAGACTAAGAAATAATAAATCAAGACAACCGAATCAATCCTGGGAGTAGCATAACGACTACCAATAAGTTTCTTTCCATCTTGCCCAGTCACGTTGAATGCCTCGAGCCTTTTATCAGTCCACCTCAACTCAAACTGTACAAGTTCCCCATCTTTCAAACTCCGAGTATTATTTTGTGCAATCTCCCCTATATTAGTCTATCATCTCATTATTAAGATAACCACGTGCACATACACATCCTCATACTTGTCAGCCCTATTGTATACCTTCAATGGTACCTTTCTATAAATCCAAATCCTTTATTCACATTAAACCACAGTACACGTCCAGTAAAGATTTTGGGATCTTTCTCATAATAACACAACTAACTTGAACAATCACCCGACATTACTTTGTTATGTAATTATACTATTTATTATCATTAGGTTAACCAGTCTATAATTCATTAAAGAAACTACAAAGAAATCCAAAACTACCGCGAAACATGCATTGGAGATATCACTGTGATAAAGACACGAATAACTAATGTGCTTTACTGTTATTAACCCTGGATACGGCGAGAAATAAGTAAACATTTAACAACTAATTAAGTGTATCCAGTTTTCACTATCACAGAAACAGAGTCCTTTAAAGTCAAGTCCATAAAACCGGAATAAAGGTAAAATACTTCCTTTTTTGAAGTTGTGGAAACCCCTCTTTTTTTGAAGTTGTGGAATGGGAGAGCAAATATCCTTTTTCGTCTACCCTGGAGCAGAACGCCACCTGAGATAGGTGAATCACACGACGCCACTTTAATAGAAAAAGGGAGGAAGAGGAATAGACGAAACAAAGAGATATGTTCAATCAAGTAGCCACATGGTACCACGATAACGTAGTTACCACGCAGCATAAATATTTGAGTTTGTGCTTTGATAAGTAATGAGAAGGGCAATTTTTGCCATAAAATTCAAATTTTCAGGGAAGGCTTTTTTATTAATGAGTTGAATCCCCCGCCTATTTAACCAACAATAAAAAGTTAATATTTAATAATCAACAACCTTCCTCGCCTGCCTGCTCGCTAACCTCCTCAGGCAGGTTCGATTTTGGTTGCTGAAATAACTCTGAGAGCACCTCGTCCAATTAAACCTTCTGCCCATGTGGCATCTCAGGGCTCTGCCTCCTATACTCCAGTGTCAGGCTCTCTAGGGCCCGCTTTAATACAGTGGAAAGTAAATAGGCCTGGAGTTTCCTCTTTTTTAGATAACCCTTGTGGTACTTTGTTGCAATTCCTTCTTACGTCATTACTTTTGAAAAAAATTTATTTGGTCGATTTATAAATTTTCTGATAGTTATAGGCTTTCCCGACCTTTAGTGTCACTATATTTTTAAGGAGCAAAAATCAAACCATAAATGTAAGAAATTATTCCATGCTTTACCCGATCAATAGCGCCACTGACCCGATCATTAACGTTTGTGCCAGGGTTGTTGAAAATCATGATTTTTATGAAAAAAATCGAAAAATCTGATTTTTTGAGTTAAATGATTTTTTTCGGAAACAAAGTAAAATAAAAACAATGTAAATCGTATTTATTTATTTAAAAGCGTGTAAACAAAGACAAGTTTGGCAGCTTTTTCAATTCCCAGCCTATTTCGTACATTTGAATGTAAAAATCCAAAAGTCGAAAAAATTCGTTCTATTCCACCTGTGTAAGCAACTGCTCCAATAATTTTTTTGCAGAGTGAAATTACTTCAGAAGGTAACTGGTAAGAGTTCGACTCCCACCAAGCTATAGGTGATACTTTGCTCAATAAATTCGGAGCGAACATGTATAGTTTGAATGGATTAATCAGAGTCGGAAGAGCATATTCATAATGTTCAGCACAATACTCCAAGGCGAGGTCAATCTCAGCAGTTGAAAGAGATCGCCCACAACGTGTTGGGTCCTTAGATTAGCAAGTAAGTGGAAAGGTGTCAATGGGAAGGTGTTAATGCTTGATCTTCACTTTTTCTAAAATAGTCGTACATTCATTTTTTAAGAAAAATTAAATTCATAGTTAATATAAGTCTGTTCAAGTTCTTTCCAAATTTCTACAGCATGAATAATAGTCGTAGAATCATTTTGAAACGATACCCAGGAAAAGCATTTGGACGAATTTGACAAATTCCAGATGTTCTACAGCAGCAAAAGAAGTGTTACTGGAATATACTATCTAGCGAGTTGCATATCAATCAAATTTTTCTTCGATGACGTCATCGTAGTAACGAAATTGATTAAAGACTGGTCCCTCATCTTGAGAGGAATTCGCTGATCAAATCACTTTCAGGTTTCGACTGATTTTCAGGGATATCAATATTAATTCGACACAACAAATGATGCTGCCTCATCTAAGATACGAGACCTTGTATCTCCTTCCTCAATTAAGGCATCTGGCTCGACTCCCGGTCTTTCCAGGAATAATACGTTTATCGAACTGAACCCACAAGGCATCATGCTTTCTTCCAGACATTAACAAAATTTGATTTTTTTAATGATTTAAATCATTGATTTTTTTGATTAAAATCAAACAACCCTGGTTTGTGCCCTCCAAATCCATTCTCCAATCGTCGATTACAGGCTTTCATAGCCTTGTCGTACCATCCTCTTCTATTTTCATCACACGTCCTACCGCTGCGGACATCACTTCATTCTTAAGCTTAAGAGTTTTCATAATGGTAATCTTCACCAGTAGGGCTAATCTGGAAGAAGGATCCCTTTTAACAAATTTATCGTACCAGAAAGACTTGTAGTTTCACGGGTGAGGTCCGGCTGACGAGAATTGACCTTCACTGACAAGTCCATTTTTCGAATTCGAACCCAAGACAGTCGATCCAAAGTCATTAGAAGTCATCAAGAAGGACATTAGGTTTAAATTTTTAAATTTGTTTTTTAATATTAATAAAATTTTATTATAAAATTAAATAAATATTAATAATAAATTTTAATTAACATAAAATAAACTTAATAAATGGACTTTATGTGTGAATACGAAACTTTTATGGACAGTCCTCTTCTAAAACTCGTTTTCTTAGAGAAATTATAAATTAGGTCCATTTAATCAAAAATGGAGATCAAAGTTTTGATGAAATTTCAAAACCCCAATATATTTGGGAATTATTGGACATTTTGTAACCCTCACAGTTAATAAAATAGACAAGAATCTCCACCAAGCAGTTTTTCCGTCATAGACTGGAAAACGGTTATAACTCGGATTCATTGCATTTATCAGGTAAGCGGGAAAATAATAATGTCTAAGGATTTCAACGAACTCATCATTGATTTGTGTCCATTAATCACAGCAGACATGCCTCTAAGTTGCTAGGATAATCATTGATTCTGTTAGATCAATTGATTGATGAGTTACGGAAAATATTTCTGCTAATTGTCGGAATCTCCATTAAGGGGAAGCACAGCCAGTTTTTGGTTGATAAAATAAGCTCAATGAGCAACAGCGACCAACTAGACCTAATGGACGACATCAGACAAGTTCATTGTGCTTACTTACAGAAGCTAACCGACTTTCCGTCAAATATAGTGAATATCAGTCAAATCTGCAACGACGAGTTCATCTCCTCGGATTTATTTTTTAAATTGTCAGAGCAGTTATGTGATGCCCGAAATTGCTTATTTCAAGTATTTATCGATTTTTATTGGAAGTTAATGATGGAAAAATCCACCGCCGAAAAATCCACGGAAATGGCAAAAATGAAAATAAGCGTGAAATTTTGAATATTTCAGAGAAATTTGAAATGTACTTTAATTCGTGTTATTTCACCAGAGAACGGTTAAAGATGAGAAATGACGATTTGGAAACTGAATTGAGTGAAGTCGAACGGATAAACGAACAGCTTCACAAGAAAGTAAGTAAATTTTACATTTTTCGAACATTTTGGATAAATGATAATTTACATTTTGGTTAGAATGTAGAACTCATAGCCTTGTCGTACCAATCGAGATATTTCAAAGACGAGATAGATTTGCTGCAAGAAAAAATTATCGGCCTGATTGAGAGTAAGAACGAGAATTTTCGCTTGAAGGAGCAAAACGAAAACCTAAAAAAGTGCAACATCGCCATCAAAGTAAAAAATATATTTAAATAGAAACAACTCTCAAAATTGGAGAGAGAAGTCCAAGAAAACAAGGACTGTCATGAAAAGTCGCTCAAAGTCAGGGAAACTGAAAAAATCAAGCAGCAGTCTCTGCAACTCGTAAAGTTAAAGCGGCAAATTCGAGACATGACCACTGTAGGAGCATGATTTTGATTCCCAGGAGAGAAACGAATTGTACGAAGCATTAAAAAAGACGTCAGAGGACCTCACTGTCTACAAACTGAAGGACTCGGACCCCATTAAATTTTCATCCCACATAAACACTGAGCTGAGTGTAGAAATTGTGATGAAAGCAACGTGAATGCTATTTTTACGCTTAGGAAAATTGGGGATCCAAGAACCTCAGCTCAGAAAATGTGTCGGTTGAATCGGCTAAGTTCACGTCAATGATGCCGAAAATGAAGATTCCTGGAATAATAATGAAGATTTTAGTTTAGGGAATTCTCCACGGCGATGTAACGGGCAGAAAAAAATATTGTCTATCAATGAACAGTTCGAATATAAGGAGTCACTAAACGACGTAAAAAAGACTCACCCGAAAGACCTGTTACATTCAAAAAATGAAAGAAATTGCTCAGAAAAAATAAATTCAACGTTCAATATAATCGGAGACCAAACTGTAATGGAAAAGGTGAATCCCGTGAACGAATGCATTATAGCGGAGCGAATTTGTCCGAAAGGTCACAAAGAAGTTTTTTGCAATGGATCCAAAAAATCCCGTGTTTCGAAAAATCCAAAAAACGCCGAAAACCTTGATTTTGTCAAACCCATGAGTTATGATCAGATCAGGAAAAATATTTTGAAAAATTCTGGTGAATCGGATAACTCACAGTGACCAGTAAAATTAAAAAAATCCGAGACGTCTTTAAATTGAATGCCCTTCAGCCGAAATCAATGTCGGATTCCAAGCTACAAGACAATCATATTTCAAATCCTCAAGAAAACAGCCAAAAAGAATGTTCCAATATTCCACGTTCAGAATTCATTCCGGTTGAAAATATCAACAAAGCTGAAATCAATTGCGAAAAATCTAAGAAAAATTACCAAAAATTTATCAATGGGAGTAACAATTCCAGTGATGAAAAATGGATTGATTGTGGTTGCCTATAGTGATTTCATCATCTCTAAATCAGCATTCTATTATTATTTTAAAATATGTAATCGATTATCTTATTTTGATTGAATTAAAAAATAATTTTACTAGCATTATCATTAGTAAATACTTATATTCACATTAGCTATCCTCCAATGGTGGTGTTCCTGACAGATGGTCCTCCATGTTCTTTGATTTTCAGACACAGGCATATTCTATTATTATTATAAGCAACTACATAGAATCATATAAACTATAATTCTATTCGTGCCGCGTCTGAACAATCCTCTTAATTAGCCTTTCCCATCCCCTCCTGTCCGATGCCAAGTGCCGCAGACTACTAAGGTCTTCACCGTCCTTTAGTAGTCTGGTTACTGATCTATATTCTATAGTAGGCACAATTGTCTGTTGACTCGACCTCACTAACATATAGGAGGCCGGATGGAGTCAACGTCCAGCTGATAGAGTTGGGTGATCCCACAAGTACCTTAGTGTCATTGATGATATGGTACGGAGAGGATTTGATTGATGATATCCCCCAGGTGGTCAGGTGAGCCAAAACTCTGATCCTTACCAGAGGTGAAAATGTCCGGAGCGGATTTGCGATAAGATACTTCTTGAGAGTTGCTTCTGAGTTGTCTATTGGCGGAGGGGGTTGTCCAGAAGAGCGTATCATTTTAAGAGACAAATTGTCCAAGTTGATATGAAATCATGAAATAGTCTTCTTCATGGTGGATTTTTGAGTTGGCAGGGGAAATTTCTTTAGCATTTTGCCTGTAGAAACACAATGTCTCAGATTTCTGGTTTCAGTTAGGTCATTGCAGGGGTACACAGGATTTGTTAGGTCGTTGAGGAATTGTAAGTTTCGCATAAACAGTGACCTTCGATTGGAAGAATACAGGATTCCCAATATAGGTGATCTATAGGTGTACATCGGCTGCAACCGGAAATTCATTTTTTAAATAATTATTTTTTAATTACAGTTTAAAATAAATTTATTTATTTAATATCCGTCGTGTTTAGTTCATAAATGAGCCTTAAAGGACGTACCGCTTTCATTGCTGGAGCAACACGTGGAATTGGAAAGGCGATTGCATTCAAGTTGGCTGAAAATGGGGCCAATGTAATAATAGCAGGGAAAACCCAGTCCCCTCACAGATTCTTGTCGGGTACAATATTTTCTATTGCTAAAGAAAGTTCTCGACTTTTTTACTTCCTAGTAAATGAACTCCATGGCCAAGGTAGAGCTCTGGCTACTATCCTTGACGTGAGAATACAGATGACCGTGAAAAATGCGTTTTGTGCCGCGGTCAACACCTTCGGCTCTCTTGACATTCTCGTGAACAACTTCTCTGCCATAAAACTGCGAAAACTATCTGATTTGAGCTCTTCTGAGATTAACCTAATGTTTGATACCAACATCATCGGCCCTTACAACTGGTAGTGAGTGCTAACCCACGTGGGTAGTATTAAGGAAGCAATGGGCCATTTGACTGCTTCAAAGTTTGGAGGTCACGTGGTTAACCTGTCTCCACCAATCGACTTAAGCCAAAATTGGTTCTCACATCACTCGAGTATGGATGTTTCTAATATTTCTAGTTTATTCCCTCTCAAAGCTGGGACAGTCGATGACCACGTTCGGGCTTTCTGACGTTCTCAGGAATCACGGGATCGCGATAAACTCACTTTGGTCGAAAAATGGTATTTTTTCATTCTCAGCTCAGTGATTGATACTGGGACGTCGGAATATGTCTTTGGAAAGAATCTCAATGATTACATGTACTCAACTGATTTGATGGCTGATGCTCTTTTAAAATTGTCTCTAAAACCCCCGCGGAATTCACGGGAAATTTCCTTTTCGCGGAAGATTTGGTTTCAGGAGAAAATGGGTCAGACTTGCAAGATTACCGATTAAAAAGTATTTTTTATGTTAGTTTTTAGAAAATTCAGAAACACCGTTGATTCCTAATCTCTTCCACGGAGACGCGGAAAAAGTCGTAAAGAAGAGGACCGACTTTCAACAAAGAGTAGTTTTAAATTTTATTTTTTGAATATGGTCAACAATCTCTTTAAGGAGATAAACCAATCCTTCACGCCTCTCCAGGCTGAATCTGTTGGGTCTTCTTTTACTATCCACCTTGAAGGTTTGCCTTAATTTGTAGTCTGAAGATGTCAACTCATTCTGGACGATTGACTGCAAAACTGAAAACCCAGTCTTTTACCGAATACAGAACAATTTGAGCTTTGATGACTCTCATTGTAGGCTCATTATGACAACGAGCACTCTGAGGGAGATTGTTAATAAGACACTGACTCCGGAGTCGGTCGCTATAAGCAGGAAAATACGAGTTATTGGCAATAATTTTACTTGCATTCGGGCACGTGAGTTTCTTTTTAATTTTGATACTTTTGGGAGATAAATTTATTTTTATTCTGACTTTTTTACTTTTTGGGAGATAAAATTTGTTTATTCTGACGGTGGAGGTTGAGTCGATTAACGTCTATTTAAGGTATATCCTGTCTTCACGGTCGGAGTGAGACGCATCCTGCCCAAGCGTCACGTCTATCCTTGTCCGCCATTGTTGGAACCCTTTCACTGGAGCAGAGAAGAGAGATCCTTTTTCCTCAGATGGGGGTCAACTGACGTCTCCTAGAAGCTGAAGAAGGCACAGAGCAGAATGGAATCTTTTGACGAGGTAGTTGTATGAGAATCTGACCCGCAGCTATCTGCGAAGGCACTAATCGATAGGCTTCCTGGCTGAATTCTTGCTTTTGGCACGTGGTGAATCAATCCTTTAGTAAGAACGTCTGGGGAATAATGACTTAATTAATAATTATTTTGTTCCTCTTCACGGTAAACTTGTTTTTTCAGGAAAATTTGTGCCAGAGGACACCGAACCCAAAACATAGTGTATTCAACGTTTCCTCGTTCCGAAGCTTTGTATATCCGATCTCTTTTATCCCATCGTTTTGCTATATATTCTAATTTACCCACGTGGACGCAAAAACAGGGCCGAGACTCTTTAAAAAAAGCGCAAAAGTCTCGGTGGATAATTCATTGGAAACGGGTCACTAACTTTGATAAATCTTATCGTGAAGAGAAGAAAGATAAGCGATAGAGTAGAGGGCTTATTGACCGCATTTCCTTACAAATCGTAGGGGGAGATGCTTTTCAATTTTGAGAACAGCCACACTTATTTGAAAGATTGCTTACATCTTGATAAGCCCAGCACAAACAGTCACAACTAATTAATCCAAAAAAAGAACCCAAGGGAGAACGTCTGATCAAATCCAGCCCCCAATAGTCCATTACAGGCTTCCACTTCAGAATAGAGGTGGAGAAGTTAATCCCCCTTTTCTATTTTCATCACACGTCCTACCGTCGTGGATATCACTTCATTCTTCGGCGGAATAGTTTTCATAATGTAATCTTCACTAGAGGATTTGGTCAAGAAGGTAGGAAGATCCCTTTCAACTACTGGGTCGTGCCAGATATGCTTATTTTTAAGAATTAAAGGGAATACAAAAAAGGGAATACATCCAGTCAGTCGTGCCTGAGAAACTCTCGAAAGTAAGGTCATCGAACAGGGGATTAAGGTCATAGAGAATGAATTCTATATTTCTAACAAACTTTTGGAATCAAATGTGAGTATTATGAGGATGTGACATTGGAAGCGGGTAGAGGAGAGGTGACTGATTCGAATGAGGACGCCACATTGGAAGGAGTAAAGGAGAAATGACTGATTCGTATAAGGACAGAGGGAATGAAGATTGATTGACAGTTAACTGCTGGACTTTAGAACGATTTTATTGTTATAAATAAATGTTTTTTTAATTTGTTAACTGCTCTAAGAAGAAGAAGAGTGATTTCCAACAGTTAATTAGTAAGTTTATAACCCCGGTCTCACTCACTTGTAGGAGACCAATGGCTATTAAGTAGGACGTAGCATAGATCGTTCAACTTCCACATGGTAGAGGAACAGCCTACTAGTAGTCCCGGACCTTCAAAAAACTATTTTTCCCTAAAGATGAAAAATCAAATTTAAATGGTGCTTGTGATTGCTTTAAGGCCATGTAGGTCCAGATGCTTCAAATGGACAATCCGTTTTAGCTTTTTGGTTGGAGAGTTTTTTAGAGTTTTGATTAGGTTTTCGACATAAGTGGTGCTTTTAAAATATGTTTCCCGTGAAGTAATTTCCGTTTGGTCATTATTAATGAGTGCCAGGCGACATCCTGTGAAGCGGAGAGGTCATTTTCGAGTTTTCACAAAATTTAACGAAAATAGAAATTTCCTATCCAAAAATATAAAATATTATTAATTTTGTGTTTTAACGAATAAAAATTAAATTAACTTTCCATTTTTAGGTCAGCTTTTTAGGTTGATTTAATTCACTTTAAGATCTAAGAGGAACTTTACGGTTGCCATATTAATTTCCCTTCTCGACTATTCCCCAGTACTTGGCCACGCGTCAATCCGGAGCGATAGGTCCGATTTTATGACTCTGCGACTCCAAACCCGGTCGTTTCTATCAATCAACGTTAGAAGCCGCCAAAACGCGTAAATTGAGGAAAAAATCTGATGAAAGAGGAGTGTCGTGGATTCAGAATCTGTGGTATTATGGAACTTTTCCGTCTTTCCTATGTTCCCGGGGTTATAATACAACGAGGATAACCCCAGGAAACGCCGAGAAAAAGGCAATAGTAACCAAACTAATTTTGTGACCCTGGTCCATTAATACTATCAAATCAATTTTTACCTGAGAAATTAGTTATTTGATATTTTCATAAATTATTAATAAATATAGTAAATTTTAAAATTTTATTAAATTTCATAAATTTGCTAATAAATTGTTATAATAAATTGTGCTATATTTAATTATGTCAAATGTAGAACAATCAATTTATCATTTTAAACATCGTCCTCTCATAATACAGATTTGTCAAATTGTAGTGATTATTTGAATGGTGTAGTTTTTCGTCAGTATCATCATATGTTCTACAATTAACGGTTGCTTTATAAAGAAAGGTGGAGGATTTATCCAGTTTGTTTCTATGTTTTCCGTGATGACAACAATTTTTTATATTCGAATTTACCGTTTAAAATACATCAGCCGACTCAAAGGAAAACGTTTATTTTTAGAGGAGATTATTGCACAGAGTTTAATGGCTGTATTATATTTGATCTGTTCAGTCATTGCTTGTCTGTCCACCTACACAATAATTTATCGTCGGTCATCCGTTATTTCCACTGCGGTAACTTAAATGTGCTATTTTAGGTATTTTGTACTTTTGTTACACTTTTGAAGACTGTCTTAATCATTTATCTATCAAGGATTATAGGGGAGCGTCGTCTAATCTAACACTAATAACACTTGGTAATTTGAATAAAATTTGGCCTTTTATTGCTGTCTATAAGACGATTAACGGAAATCTGTTCGATAACTACGACTTCTAGGAACTGAGAGATTCCCTAAGAGTTTTCCTTCAACCGATTTTCTGTAAAAAACGTTGTTGAATTACGAGAACATCCGGGATCTCTTTAAATAAAACGTTGGTTCATTAAAGCCCTGTATTTTTTCCTTCAAAGTTCTTAATGACTTCCCCGAGATCCTAGGTTATTTATGTGGACGAACTGTGCAATTAATGCGGGAATTTCATGAATAAAATCAATGAATACACAAAAAACCAATGACCCGGAACAATATTATAAGATTTGTTTCCGAAAATCTCAATCACTTTTATTATATTTTACACTAAGAATTGTAACACTGACGTTTTTCCTTGAAAACGTGGCCCAGTTTTCATAACAGCACTAATCCACAATAAGAGATAAAGAAATGGACAAGGACCGGGTGGTTAGTGCTGTTTCTTGAGTCGTATTTAACTTGGGACAAATACAGTTTATTAAAAAACAAAACACAAAATCAATCAAAAGTGGTCCCCGCCTACATAATCGACGTTGAGTTGCCCCTCGCGATCGCAACAGAGATCAACTGGAGAAGCCACAGAGTCTCACGTGCGTCTTGGCTTTCAACGTTGCTAACTATTTGGTCGAAAGATTTTCTTTCTGCTCTTTGCTTTCTAGATCCACCAAAATCAGGAGACGCCCAATGCCTGACCGACATCCAAAAAAGACCTCTCTTCCCTACTCTAGTGAAAGGGTGGCCATAATAGCAAATACTTCAATTATTGATTTTTTAGAATGTGTCAACCATCTTAATTTATTGGAGCGTACACAGGGTCTAGCTTTTGCGGATGGCCTGTCGCGAGTAACGCTGGCTCAGGAGAGTTTGATTTGCCTTATATAATTATAAAATTGAGAAAAGGGCAAACGTTGCTCATTAGGGAATGAGAGAAGACATTTAGCGAAATTGAGCTATCACCAGTTATGCTTACTGACCAGTCAGGGTAACTGGGGAGCATTGACACAAAAGACATAATGAATCAAGGGATTTATATGAGTGTCTTAACGACAGTCCGGAGACAGCCAGGGGCGCTCGTGAAGGAGGATTAAACGGGCAAAGGATTATGCTCCCGCTATGGATTTAATAACGTCCACTCTTAGTCACTTAGAGGTAATCCCAGGCATGATCCTATCCAACACGATAAATCAAATATTAAATGAGAAAACAAATCAATTAAATCAAAGTAAACGAGTTAACCGAAGAAATCAAAATCAGGTTCTAAGAATTATAATAAATTGTTGGTACCGTCTGAGTCAGACTCCTCTTCCTCCACTTTCTCAGGTTTCTTCACTTCTACTGGATTTTCCACGACAGGTGCAGCGATTGAAGATCCAACAGGGACAGGAGCGGCAGAGACAGAAACGGAGGAAAGCATGGACGATCCCTTACAAGCCAAATCATTGAAGTTGTTCCCTTTGGTAAGGAAACGAAGTGGTTCAAATTATCCACATCGACCTCCCCTCCAGCGGCAGTTATAATCGCTGAAATATCTTCGACTGAGGGGCTTTCATTCCCACCAAGTTGAGCCAAGGCGTATGCAGCAATGTAACGCATCAAGAACTATAAATAATCACGTTTTTAATTTAAATTAAATGTTAAAAAATAACTTATTAATTTAATATATATTTTAAAATATTTTAATTTTTTTAGAAGTCATATTGAGTGCTTTGGCTTGACGAGTGACGCTGTCATCAGTGAACATCTCATTGCAGAACTGGAATGTCTTCAAAAGGACTCACACCCAACAAGAAGTTAGAACATTCCTTAGTTCTTGCTCTACGATAAGTTATCATAGATGTTCTTGACTTAAAAGTAAAGTGTCTCCTGCCTGGAAGGAGCGATAGCTAATATGGCTTTTCTTAAAGTGTAGTATTATTATATTGATAGTACGTTCTTATCAATGACTTGTTTTTTATTGTTTAGTATTTAAATAACACGTGTCACTGTGTTTAGATTGTTACTAATTTAACGGTCATATATGAGCTGGGTCGATAATTAAAATTATTAATTAAAAATATGATTGATAGAAAATATGGAAATAATGACTCGCAAGGACTTAAGGCGCAGTGTAGCGAGTGCCGAGGAAGAGGCCTGATGGCCCCTAGTTCGAATTTCGCTGTTGTACATTTCGGTTGAAGGTTCCAAGCATCTACGATATTTTGGCTTGACGAGTGACGCCGTCATCAGTGAACATTTCACTGCGAAACAGGATCGTCTATAAAGGACATATATCAAAGAAAAAGAAGTGTAGAGCATTCTCAGGTTCTCCCTTCACGATTAGCTATAATAACTGTTCTTTACTTAAATAAAGTGTGTGTCCTTCCTGGAAGGAGAAATAGCTAATATGGCTATGCGTATAAGTACATATGATCTGTTCCCACATGAGAACAGGATAAAACCTCTTTTAGGTACCTCCAGACTTATTAAAAAGGTAATTTCTTGTCTAGGTCTCTTCACTATCTATTCTACCTGTTTTTTCCATGTAACTTTCCTCATCACACATCTCTGCAGTTCATCTCGGTCATCCGCTGTTCTCATTTTCCTTACCAATATGAGGATAATCTCGATCTGGACAAAGAGGATGCGTAGTTCTCTGCCGTCCACTAAAGCCCCCAATCAAATCCTGATCTTACATGCATCCGACACTTCCTTTGTTAAGAACTTATGTTTCCGATGTTTCCAACGACTCTCACTGTCTATGATAACGAGAAACAAAGCAAAAAAATAAGCAGTTACTGTAATAGAGACGTCAATAACCAAGACAGGAAAGAGGTAATCATGCTTGCCGTTGTTGTGAAGGTATAGGACTTAACGACGAGGCCGATTGTTTGATTTTCATAACATAGCCTTGTAAAGAGGACTCGAATTTTACGAAATAAATACGTTTCACTTCCATTAATGTTCGGCGGTAGAAATCGGAGAACCTGTCGCAATAAGTCCTTGTTGTTCCATTCGATCTTGAGTTAAGCAGTAATGACAGTCATTTCAATCATCATTTTTTTATGATGAAAACACAAACAAAGTCAAATAAAAACAGTAAATCACGTCCCACGTGAGAGTATAATTATATAAATAAAAGTATGAAATAACGATGTAGAGATAATCAAATTTTTAGATGTTTTAGAATCTAAAAAAAACTCCCCCGCTGGGAATCGAACCCAGGTCACCGCGATGACAACGCGGTATACTAACCACTATACTACAGGGGACATTTTCTACGTTTGCCTATTACTCAACAACAATTACTAACGAGGGCTGAAATCCTTTGTTGTCCACAACAGATCCACAACGGCATGGATTAGACTCCCACATATTGATTCCAAGACGAATCAATTTTATTTCAGAGGGTCCTGTTCAGATGAGAACCAATTGAAGATGATGGAAACGCTTTCAGCCAAGCATCACTGTGAGTGGAAAGAAGCAGACAGAATGTAAGCACGGCGGTATAAGTCGTTTGTTTTCATAAGGGACGAATGAGTATTCTTATACATAATGTTGGTCTAGTTTCAGTCTGTGTGTATCAATAGGGGTTTCTCCAAAAACCACCCACCAACTTTGCAATTTTGTCTTCCAGAACGGATTTGCAGAAATCTGGAAGAATAGTCCGGATGAGAAATGTGTTGCTTGATAATAAACAGGAAGGATGGAGCGGAAACGTCCATAACAGAAGTTGGGCCGATGCCTCAAAGTCTGATGGTTTACAAATGTGTGCGTCAATCCAATGTTATCGAATTTATATTCACAATTTCTTCAATAGACTTGGCGGTAAGAATGTTGAAATTCTCCAGGTTTTCCGGAACGAGGTAGCAAGTAGAGGAACTCCCAAAAGCATTATTCTTGGAAGGAAAGGATAATTCTTCATTAGAAAAAAGTAGTATGTGGATCAAGCTCGTGCAGTTGAAACGGTGGCTCCACTAATCTCCGATAGTCTCTTATTAAGAATATGGTTGATAATCTCCGTGGAAATGGGTGAGCCCAATATCACAAGGTGTTCCACACCGATATAGCATCATCGGAGAGAAAAGACATGGTCCTGTATAGTGATTTAGAAAATTCATTTATGCAAGAGTCCCAGGTTACAAATTTCAGATTTACGCTCATTAATCTCGAGTCCATAACTGCTACTAAAATTATATTTTTGAAATATTAAAGAATGATCAAAAAAGTATGATCAATATTGATTGAAAGATAAGTGTCTCTTACGTCATCAGATGGACAGAATATAATGATTGCCATATCCGAGAGTTTGTGGGACTTAACCATAGAATGGGAGAGGCAGGATCAGAGGAGGAGTATTGGTTTAAAGAGGCGGGAATTATTGACCTAAAAACTAAAAATTAGTAATGAACATTTTTTGCAAAAATTATGTCATAAAATGAAAGAACATGTTTTTTGAGTATGCACTCAATTCTTGAAATAGTAAAATCTGTTCGATGGTAAATTCCATACATTGATGTCCGAGCAACCATGAAGAGTTTGGTGAAATCCAGATGAGTGTCTTTAAAGATAAGGATCCTCATTAACCAGAAGTACCAAATTACAGAGATAGTATAAATGAGTTTTACTCCCAAATTAATCAAGTGATATCAATCCCTCGCAACGAAGGAAGAGCGAGTGGGTCCCACCTATGGAAGTTAAACCTGATAAACAGAAATAGCAACTCCACAATCACAGAGCTTATCGGACGAAAGGAAATCAAAGATATAGTAATGAAATGGGGGATAAAAAGACTAGGGCCGTAACCTTGATGAAACGGGACATAGCACTTTTTCGTTACAGCTCGCCTTCTGAGTATTCCTCGCACGGGATTAAACTTTTAGATCTCAGGGAACGTCCGTAATTGATAGTTACGCTTTTATTAGCTACCGGTTTCCTCGTAGGGACCGGAGGTAAATAAATATTCAGGAGAATTGGCTTATATTAAAAAATGACATAAAGATTTGGGGAAAATACTTAGAAATCCACGAATATATAATTGGCGTTTTGAACTCAATCTGAGATATTTTTATCGAAAATAGAACGAAAAAAGCATAGAGTTCTTTTAAAAAATCGAGTACCTTTTATTTAGGGAAAATATTTTGAAGCATCCACGCCGTATTCATCTAGATGATTTAGGGAGCCTTTTACGCTGTGACCAAGGATTTCTATTTCCATCGCTAGCTTGCTTGTGGTCAACGAAAAAACACTGAGCCAAGTTGAGAATTCTAGTGGGACATGTCGAAAACGCATGTTAATCTGTATTTTACATGTGGTCTTTTTGAGCAAAGTCATAGAATGTGATTTGCAAACGCTTCCTACTAGTTAGTTAAGTTACCCCGGCCTCACTAACTTATAGGAGACCAGCGGCTATTAAGTAGTACGCAGCAAATGCCGGTCGCTCTCATTGGTCGGTCAGTCTTGCCATTGTAGACGAACAGCGTACTAATTCAGGACATGTCATTAAGGCAGACAAAAATTAATTAAATTATTTTATAAGGAAAAAGGAAAAAGAATAGTTAATTTTAATTCAGCTGTTGGGAGATGCACAAGCTATTCCCACGGACAACAGCCAACGAGAGCCTCTCCTTGAGCCATCTCGTCTCACGAAGATCACCAGTTTTGTCAGTTAGTAGTTTTCCCAAATGGTTCAGGAACTTCAGCGTTTTAAGGCCAAAGTTCCCCGAAGTTTCAATCGCGACAGGTGCGAAAATGTACCTGTCGCTGATATCCGAGTATTTAGCATTTTTTACTTCCTCTGCTTGAGAAGAAGGTCTGCCCGGTGAATAATTTTTTTTGCTTGGGGCGAAAGAGCAGACACAGGTCACATCCCATACAAGGTTTCGCCCTCGCTCAAAAGGAAAGGAGGTCATGCCGTCAGGGCGTCTTCCGTTGTCAAATAGACCAGTCGGTTCGATCCGGCAACGGAATCCAGCCGATTCTAATGCCCTCTTAATGATGCCGTTCATTGCCGAATGTCGAGAAGATCTGCCAATTCCGCTCCGGCATGAGAGGAGGTGGAGACCCAGTTCGTCCGATAGACAGCCACATTTGCACTTCGATTTGGTGCAAACAGGCAATCCGAGGTGTAGACATACAGCTGTACGAAGTGAGTCATCATCCAACAATCCACCAACTTCTTGACATGGGTAAACCCCAAGCCAAGATCCATCAACCGCCTCCCTCGAATTTTGGAAACAATCCAGGCGATGTCCAGAGAGCCGGCTGACTAGGTTGGATGCCAGAGCATTCCATCTATGGATCATCCAAGACGATTGTTGGTCTGGTTACGCGGCTCGCTAAGCCCTTCACTCGCCACACGTCCATGTATTCAACCAAGTCATTGGACAGTTTCCGAGATGGAAGCTTTGAAAGAATTGAGTCCACTTGGTTTTTGCATGAAAGTTTTGAGGCAAAATACGCCGGGCCAGCAATTTGGCAGGGAGTAGTAAGACCGATTCCACCCAATGATATCGGTAATTGAGTCTGTATCCATCCAGGGGTGTCAAGAGAAACGTTAAGTACGAATTCAGTACATCTTTTGAGGCAATCAGAGTATTCCATTAAAAGGGAATCACACTTATAACATGGTGCAGTCCTTAGTAAATAGTTTAATCTTGGAATGGACAAGCAGTTTCTCAATAGGAAGAGGGCAATATGGTTGTCAACATGCCGCAAACGGGTCTCAAAAGTACCGAGCTCTATTGTCCTTTCTTTAAACACGTCCACAATTTGGTCTTCGAATATAGGAGAACCGAGGAACAGAGACTCCCCAACTGGAACCGATGCATAATTTTCGAGAGTGTATTTAAACTGGTCATTGTAGAAAGTAGTCAGATCGGGACTCAAATTGATCTTGATTAATTCACATTTGGCCTTGTTGACAGAAAGGCCAATCGCTTCGAATTCAGATATCAAACGACGCACGTCCTCCAAAACTGTATCTGGATGTCCACCAATGATTCCGTCATCCAAATACCATAAATTTAAAGGTGATTTTAAGCATGCGGCTACCCTGGATCCCCAAAGCAAAGAGAAGAGGTCCAAGTGGGTCGCCTTGTTGAACACCAGTTCGTGATTTAATGATGGCATCGTGGAAAACCAATGATGATGGATTAGAATATGAAAGGCGAACAATCTCCCAAATATGTGGTAAATTTTTTTGGCATAACTCCAATAAATGATCTCTCCTTATGGAATTAAATGCGTTCTTAAGATCTACTTTGCAGACAACAACGTCCTCTTTGCATTCGGACGACGACGTGAAGAAACTCCTCACTGCGTGGACACAAGCCTCTGCACCGCCACGAACTCCAACGCCCATCTGTATAGGACTGAAATAGGAAGTAATCTTTGAACCCCAGAAAAGCAAGCGACTTTAGCTGCAAGTCTCCTGAACACGTTTCCAATAGCAATCGGTCTGACACCGCCGTCAGGCTTTCGGAGAGCAACAAGATTAGCAGAAAATAACATATCTCGACCGAAAGGAGACAAACATCCAGAAAGAATTTTGTTGATCAGTTCGCAAATAACATTCGAAAGATCCTTTCCGACAGATCCCATCATTGGAGCTGTGAGATCACGTAGGTGACCGGGTCTCAAGCCATCAATACCACCTCCATTAAATTATTTTATTAAATTAAATAAAAAATTAATTAAATTATTTTATTAAATGTCAATTATTACAAAATTAGGTCAAGTCTAAGATGTTAATATTACAGAGTTTGTAAAGCAGTGATTAGTTCCTCTGGGCGGGCAGATTTTACGGATATTTGATAGATAATATTAAACAGAGGGAATCTAAGAGTGAAATCATTTCCTACCCGTCCAGTAATCCCTCCCTTGTCAGATATTCGTGTATTTCTGCCGCCACCTGGGGTCCAGGCAATTTCTGACCGTTCATGAACTCCTTTTCAATTTCAGGAAAAGTCTAGATTATATATTTAGTACTTTTCCCGTAAGGACAAACTGTTCTGAGGCAGTCCGATTTCTCCCACCGTAACACGTGGTCACAAGATCCGCAATTCCACAGCTCTCTAGAAAAACGTCAGTTTGACTGCCTAAATTCATATTTCTTTAGGTTTCCAACCCCCGCCGAATATTCTGACAAATTTGATAATCTCGGTTAAGCCGATTCGAATGATAGCAGCCTTAGTGTTCCCCCCGTATTTCAGTCCGTCGGCAAACCCAGCTCCAAGGGCAACCAAATTCTAAAATAAAATAAATTTAAGCCTTTAGAGCTCCACAAAGTTCAACAGCGATTCGGTCAGAGACCACATTAACTTTGAAATTTTTTGTATGAAACAGGGACTTCAAAATCTCTCCATTCTCCCTATGATCACATCCTTGAGTAGAGACATTAAACATACCTATAGTAGACTCAGCAAAGAGTCCCGTGGCAACTTCATTGGCCAAATTAGCCCCCATTAAGCAGTAGCAGTCAGTCCCCAATGTTTGTTGTATTTCGTCTGAGAAGAAACTGATTTCCCCTTTTCCAGCATTGAAACCCTAAAAATTTAAATTATGTTTAAGTTAAAATATTAAAAATTGAAATAGTTTGTAATAATAAATAGCCACGTGGTCAGAGTAGTCGCTGTATGACCTTTTTGTTTATTTTATTTTATTACATTTTATAATAAAAAATAATAAATTAATTAAAATCAATATACTGACGTGAAGTCAAGTAGATTACGTGCGTAAATAATAGTTTCTTAATCTTTTTTCTTTGTTAACCTTAATAAGTGAGACATTAATGACGCCTGGTTTTACATGAGGCTTAGCAGAGTTACAGAGACCCTTCAGAAACTGGTGGGGCATCACCCAAATCAATATGTCCGCATCACAAACCGTATTTCTGAGGTCAGGATCGGCAATCTTAGCTGATTTAAAAGAGAACATTACAATATTTGAAGGTAGTGTAATATCTGGTAAATATTTCACATTTTCATGCTTTTTGTTTATAATTTCCGACAGTTTTTCACCACCAACCATTTCCTCATGGACATACATCTTTACTGTGTTGTCGAATAAGTCACTGTTGGTCACGGTTTGTCCAATTATTACAGATATAGCACTTCCCCTGCTCAATTTTAAACAAAATTACCAATTCCCCGAACCAATTATTGCAACCTTAAGCATTCTTAGTATTTGTTTTATTATAAATTTAATTTAAATAATAATTGAATGTATAAAAATAATTTAATTTAAATAATATTTATTTTGAGACGCGTATACCGGCGTTTCATGTTAATCAATGGAGTGGCGCTTGGAATCATGATAATTGATCCCACACTAGTATTTTATTCAAAAACTCGAAAAATTTATAAATAAAAAATATAAGTAAATAAAAATTTTGACTTTATTGACCTAAAAATTAAATTTTGACCTTTTTTGACATTACGCAAAATTTTGACTTTTTTGACTTTATAATTTTGATTTATATAATATTTTTGATTAAAAACTACATTTTTATAAGTTTTAATCAATTTTAATGAACACATCAATTTTTGACTTTATTGACAAAAATCACCCTATTTATTATTAAACGCACGTTCACAGAACCAAAGAATGTCATATAATCTATGGTGCCAGTTTGTGGCACACGATTTAAGATTTTTCACCAGGCGTCTCCAGCGGCCTCTGTCCATGAAAAGCGACCGTAGGTCTTCTAGGTCCTATGTACATTCGAGTTTCTTTTCGATCATCTTAAGATCCTTGTTGAGGATTGTGTTCGCTTTTAATTGCTACCATATTTTGAACAGACCAGTTATCCACGTGGCTAATTGGACGAAGATTAAGGTGGTGACGTACTTCTATTGCACAGAGTGTCTACTTTGCTTCATGATGAGTGAAAGTCGGTATCTTCCTTTTTCCCGGAAGCATGGATGAGATGACGGACTTGTGAGACATTAGAAACTCGAAAAAAACTTCGGGCCCATGTAGGATACGGGTTCTAATCTTGTCCACTCTGATTCATGCATGTTGATAATTATATTTTAGAAAATTTCCCTGTAAGGAGACTCAATTCTGGTGCGATAACCCACGTGCAAAAACGAGAGTACTTTCCAGTAAAAATTTAAAATCATGAAACCCCACGTCTAGCCACTGTTCTTCGAAATGGGATAACCTACCTATTAAGGATTGGAAGAAGGAACAAATCTAGACATGTTCACATCTGGAGTTTTTTGAGATTGGGAAAGTTAGAAAATTAATCTTCCTACGGCTCAAGGGGCGCTTGAATGTCAACCGTTTTGGCAGGTAATGGGAAGAATGAGGGGGTGACGAACTCTATTGTAATAAATGTTGACTCTGCTCATGGTGGATGGAAGCCAATGTCCTCTTTCTTCTCACGACCGTGAATAAGGTGATGGACTAAGGAGAAATCAGAAACCCAAAGTTCTGAACAAAAAAAGAGTCGGATACAAGAAGAATCCAGGTTTGAATCTGGTCCAGCCCAAAATTGAAAGAACCCGGGAAATCATCTGTCAGAAGCTGCACGTGTAGATTCATATAAAATAATTCTATGTATGGATCAAATCTGGCACTCAAAACTGATTGAGTTACTCCCATGATCGAAAGGCCTATAAAGAAGTTCGCTCTTTAGCGTTCCTGCAACCAAATTAGTCCATCACCTCAATAAAAAAAAAGAAAACAAGCACTGTCTTAAGTTAAGAGGCCAGGATTGCAAATGCGTTCCTCTGATCACAGCCATTTGAGTCTCTGCCTCAACCAGAGTCCTTCGTGGTGATCGCATCTAAACATAATATTCCAACAATTAAATTTAAATCCAATAAAATAATCGATATTTCAGACAATTTTAAATATTGTTATTAAGCACGTTCGAGAATTAATAGCATACTAATTTGCTTGTTCCTCCTCAGACAGACTTGTCCACATTTTACTTCACTCCCCTAAATTTCATGGCAGATTCGAACCCAGAGGACAGTGTATCCAAGGCTTCCCAGTTCCTTAACTTTACATATCTACGGTCTCAGGAGTATATCATTTTGTCCATCCATAAGAGAAGTGGAACTCAAGGTCACATCCACCTTGAAGAGACTAAGACATTCATGTAACAGAGGTATGTCACATTTTCAACCACCTGACCAACTAACCACTTAGCCGCATATAAATACTTAAAATTAAGGAGTCACTCCGTTTAAAGAGGCCCAGAAGGTTTCCCCGATTCTCATAATTCAAACCAACGCACGCGGCTAAATGCACAAAAATTCGCAGAAACTCCACTAAAGGAAATTCCTAGAACGCAAAAATGGGAGAATCAGGCAATTTCTGGTTTTGTTACTAAAAAATCAAAATACAAATCATAACAAAATTATTTGAGAACAAATTGCATAATAAAAACGTAACAATCACGTTTTAAGTATTTTAATAGCAGCGGGAAGTCTGCCTGAGAACATGGAACACACGAAGCAGATTCCGTGAAGACATAACGAACAGACCTTAGCCAGATAACCAAACCCACGTGGCTTGCAAAACATCGGAAGAGAATTCTAAGACATAAATTTTGAATTTAACCGTATTTTGTAACAAATCTCCATAATTTCGCTCAACGTAGTAAATAAACGTTCGCCTTGTTGCAAGCGCCATTGCGGCCACGTGCTTAGAAAGCCAAAAATAAAATGCCAAGATCATGATAAGCTTTCCATAGGAAGAACACCCAAGAGAATTCAAATGTACGAACACTGGTTGAGGTAAAAATCGTAAAACTCATCATTTTGTTCACTCAATTTTAAATGTACCAAATTAAAATGCTCATCGTGTTTCACCGAAAGTCCTTCTAAGGTCATTATAAGAGGCTGGTATAAATTTTTATATTCATGAATTTTTTTATCCTTTGCATAATCTTCCATCAGTTCAAACAAAGTGCTGATCTCCATGTTTACTATGACTATAATAAAAAAACGAAAGTACCCACAATGATGTAAATATACCATGAGTGCCAATGGTTAATATTTATAACTATTAGGTTAACCATATTTAATATTACATATTTATAAAAAATAAAGTATTTAATTATTTAAATTTTTATTACTCACGTCGACCACAAAAAATAGCAAACATGTTCTTTGAGGGAATAAACCTTTCAGTAGCAAAATCACTTCAGGCGATGTGAGGACCGCAATAGTAACATTTAAGAACACCCGTGTTGCGGGACCCGGTGCCATCTGTCCAGAACTGTCGAAATATGGCACAGATGGTCTCTACTATAATCGCAAGCATGCTAATGTTCACTACGAATTCCTCATTATCTCTCTGCTAAGGATTCTTAATTCCTATTTAAAAACCTAACACGAGCCGCTTTAAAATTTACTCCTAGTCATCTTACTGTCTACGTTACGGAAAACTTTAGCATTGACTGTTTTGAAACGAATGGAAGAACCTGTGAATCAGTACTTCTCTTCAGGCTAATACTGAAGTTGAAGATCAACAGCAAACTGTACTATTAGCTGAACTGGTCGACAGTACGGGTATGGAATGAGATCGCACGGAAATTCGAAACTAATGTTGGACACCTCAAGGCGACTCACTTTACCATTGTCTTTCAAAGTCTACGTAGAGGTGGAACTCCGTTACCTTAGAAAAATATATAACGGAAACAATTTTCGAAATAGGGTATGCGAACAATGTTGACGTTACATCTGAAACAAAACAGCCTTGAGACACTTTTTGATGAAGTCCCATAGGCATTAAAAGTGGTTTCTATTTGTAAACCAGGAAAATGGAAACCGTAACAATCGTAAAAACTAGGTTCACTATGTGGGATATCAAACCGAGGGGTAAATATACTAGAATTCTTCTATTAAAAACACTAAGAATAATTCATCAAATAATGGCCTAACAAATTAAAGAACAATGTGAAATCCATCGAGACGCTTCTAGATATAAACTTGAGGGAATCATATTAATTCTGGACAGGGTAACCTCTGGCAACAGTGCTATGAAAGACTACTCAATGTGGATGGAGAAACCATCCAATATTCACACAGTCCTTCTGAACTACTGGAAAAAAGAAACATCCTGTCTTTACAGTGTAGAACCGATTCAGTTTAGTAGGTCTTTTTTCGTTCAGTCAATCACTACGAGTCACCTTAGATGATGTCAATTTAGTACTAGAGAAGAGAAGGAACGGAAGAAAGGAAGAGAAATCCTAAGCCAAATAACCAGTAAGAATAATCGTTAACGACATTACATCCAAACCACTGATCATAAATTTCCAGTAATATCACTGTTTATGTTTTAAAATAAAGCTTGTGAAATTCGATCAATAAAGATAGTTAAAATATTTATGGCCACTTTAATTACTATTCCAAGTGGACAGATGCATGCTCTTGAACAACATAACAAAGAGAATGTGCTTGACACAATTACTATTTTGCAAACGCAACAAAAAGAAAGTTATCTCCTCGTCGCTTCTGCAACACTTCCATGTTAGAACCTCCACATTCTCCTTAAGAAGGCCGAGGACATCTGGGTCGTCGGCATCTTCGAGTTCCCAAGATTTTTGTAATTTCAACAGGGAGAGAGTAGCGATGACGTCTGTGGTATCCACAACTGCTCTGGAAATAAGCTTCTCTAGCATTGTTTGTTGAACTTGGTTTTTGACATAATTAGGTCACCAATAAGTGAAGTAAATAATTTATTACCACCACTACATTCATCATCTCCCACTTGCCCAGAGAGCAGGAAAACCAATCGGAGTCACGTATAGATGAAGGGCAATTGAAGACACAAATGGTCTGAGACTCCCAAGTATAGTCAAACAGTTATGTAACCTATTCTCGCAATTAGCAGCTCCATATTACATCCGCGGTCCTCCATTGTACCAACTGCTACCCGGAAGCTCCCCCCTTCGTGTTGCACAGGATATCAATTGAAAAAGAGAACTTCTGGGTCGACCCACTTTCCTTCGCCTGGATAGAGGATAGGGATAGGAAAAGAGAGTTCTACCTTCGTCACAAAAGTGAGGAAAAGATATCCAATCATGTCAGAACCATGAGAATTTAAATTGATTTAATAACTAAAAATTAGTAAAATCAATCTTAATCAATAATTAAATAATTAACCTTAATTGCTGCTCAATAGCCGCCATCATCCAGTCCGACTTCCCAGAGGTCGTTGAAAAGGTTGACAAAGGAATAGTAGTGGTTCTTTTAGTTGCCAGTTTGATACTGGTATCTAATTTTCTCCACGTGAAGGTGAACCAACATATGATATACTCTGCTCCTTTTGCAACTTCCACGTGCTAACAACAAATCACCTATTTCAATGTCATGAGTTAACACAAAGTTTCTCCACAATGCCGGAACTGACCGATCTATGGGAGCGACCAACATCTGCTGGGTACTACTTAATAGCTGCTGGCATCCTACAAGTTAGTGAGGCTTGGGTAACTTAACTAACTAATTGCTGCTCGCTCTATAACCAAGGACACTTCATCTTTTGTCCACCTTCACCACCTTCAATTTTTTTCTCCACAACAGATACATTTGACAGATTTATACATTGACAGTATCTTCTAGTTGGTTGTGCAGCACCATGGAAAATTTTTTCTGCAAGATGCTTCCACGCCTCCTCGACGATTGGTTTCCATTCGACAGTAATTATCTTTATTAAAAAAATTTCCAATATGTCTTTAAAACCTAATAGTAGAAATTATCGTCAACACCTACGTATGAATTAGCACGGTAAGATCTCTAGCTAATAATCGGGGAGTGTGGAAGAGATTGACACCTTTTCCTATACATGTGGGGTTTGTGCTTTCAATCGGAAATCGAAGAATTGAGGTGGTGATTAGTTAGTCAGTTAAAAGTACTCTCGCGTTACCCATAAGCATATGAATACATGGGGTTCCGGTTTTGCCGTGGTCTTTCTATCGATTCTACCAGTTTTCTCAATTCAACTTTCCTCCTTCACGCTTCCTGTTCATAGACAAGAATGACAAACTCAAAAGACATCGAAGACATTCTGAAAACGAAGGAAGCATCGATGTACCGACATTCGGTTTGAATTCGATACATTTTAATTTGAAGGCGTAGTAGAGCCACCCGTATTGATATCTTCTGCTTTGAAAAGTCATCGGTCCTAATCCGAGTCTACAACTCAGTACTTATACTCGGACGATAACGAAAATTCCTGAGGGGGGACAACTCTCCAAATAGCCCTCTCAACGAAATCATTCTTAGATAAAAAACCAAAAAATATCAACAGGCACTACCCCCAATGAGAAGTACAAAATGTCCCTCCTCGCTGATATGACCTCTTCTCAATCTGAGGTCACTTAGTCAGCCAAAGACATTCCTTTTCTCTATAACCCAGTGATCCTTGAAAATTAATTCCTTGCAAAAAACAATAAATCTTTAAGAAAATCCTTAAATTAGTAAAACCGAAAAGTAATAAATAAATTAAGCATATTCAGAAAATATCGATTCGAACGCTTTAAGAGCAATATCACGTAAACCAGGATTAGGGCAAATCACAGCCAACTAAAACTGATTAAGCCAAACTAACCAAAGCATTCAGTTCCACAAATGAAACAATCAAACTTGACAAAACGAGGGCGCCGTTATCGAATTTCATAGAAAAATTCATCACAGTACGTCCCTTCTCATCAGTGGACTTAAACATCATAAAAATATTCAATTTCTTCAGTTCTTCAATCAAATTTCCTACAAATCACGGTTTACATCAAACTTTCATCACTGAAGGAACCTTTCCAAGTGTAGTCGTAGTTATTATGTTAAATTGATAGGGATTCCACCAATTTTGCTGAAACGTATTCAACTGGTCATTCGAATTGAATAAGACCGCATAGTGGACATGTGTTTGCAGAGTTCCTTGGGTTAGAGTCACGATCAGCTAAACTATAACTAACAAGAATCACATTCGGGTAAATTAGCGAGAGAGAAGAGATCATTAAATCTCGCTGGAACTCAATGACTAAAGAAAATGAAATATGGTTCTGAGATTCAAAGTGAACGCTTGGCTGGTATGGCGAAAACAGTCCGAAACTACGAAAGAAGGCAATAGAACGGTCTCTTTACCTATTTTGGCTGATGGCGGTGTTGAGTAAAGTCAAATTCTGACTCCCTTGACTTATAATGTCCACAAAGACCGTAATCGATGTCTTACGATCCCAAGAGACCGCCATTTGAAGACTGTCTGAACTTACATGGGATACCCAAGTCTATAATATGAAAGAGGCAATTACCGAGTTAGTTTTCAGAGTTAAAGTCTGAGGTTGAAATGACATTGGGTCATTCCAATAATAAGCAGGAGGTTCGTCGGATATGAAAAAGTCAAAGTCCAGAGCACTTCCAGACTGAGAAGGCAAGGATTGCTGGATATTTTGAGGCTGACTAAACAAAGTCTGCTGGACAGGCGGTTGTTGAATGTTGGAGATATTCAGAGGAGCAGTTTGTTGAGGAAACATTTGCTGTTGCATAGCTGATTGCTGTGAAGACATTGATTCCTGATAAACAGGATGCTGAAAGTATGACGACTGCTCGTTGACTGGTTGCTGAAACATTGGCTCCTCAAGCACGAGTTGTTGAGGGTGCTGTTGTTGAGAGTGCTGTTGGGACTGGTTGTTGCGTCTGCATAGGCGAATTGAAGTTCAAGTCCATGAGTAAATCGAGAGTAGACATCTCAGATTGCACATTTTGAGTCTGATTTTGAGCTGACGATTCTTGAAACTGAGAAATAAGCAAATCTAAACCACTGAACTTTCCATTTCGGTTGTTTGACCCCCCAAAAGTTCGTCACCAAAATCCATTAGATCGCCCATGTTATTTTTCACCTTTATGGAGGCATAAACCTTGCGAAGCTTAATAGAATCAGCAGTCGTCTCCCTTAAACTCAAAACAGTAACAATACTGTTTAGAAACAGTCGTTGTGTTATTCCCCTCCCCAAGCGAGAAGCACGGGAGTTTATGAGTCACAGAAGCTACACTCCCGATATGTTTTATCATTTCTTTGAGTAGAGCAGAATCGAGTGAGTCAATATTCTCATTTATGATGGGCTTTTGACCCAAAATGATATTATTGGCTTCTTCTGGGTGGATAGAGATGAGACGCCAGTAAATATATCCCCGGTCTCTCAGATCGGGGTTATCGCTTACCTTTACAGTGATAAAAATGGAAGACTTTAGTGCATAAGTCTAAGATTTTTTCCAAAGGATCCTTTCCAATATTGGGTTTCTTTAGGTATAGTTTAACCACCGCAGTTAAAAGTTGTAATTGCACCTAAAATAAGGGTATTTGCCATTCTCGTTACCTGTGGGTCCTCGTCAAAGAAATTATCGAAGAAGGAAGTCAGTAATTCTTCAGCGTTGTTAATTCTGTCTGCATACTCCCCCACAATCCAGATTAAGGCTGCTTTTGCTTCAGACTCATCGAAGGACTCGAGATTCTCACATAAGGTACCGATAATACTCTCATATTTGTTGGGATACTTTCTAAAAATATCCTGTTAAATCAAAAATCCTAAAACCAACCCTAATGACCACTATGGCCTCCTGAAGTATGTAATCCACTTTAGTCTTCACTAATTCATACAAAGTCAGCACACTCTGCTCAGCCAGTTCGGGAACCTTTATAGCGCAGCGTCCAATCGCCCGTACTGACCTCCGAACAAAGTCAATGTCCACTCCTGAGGCATATCTAGGATAATCTTGATGACATAACTCTTTTAGTTCAGGGAGAACAACATTTATGTTCTCAGCGGTAGTCAGCATTATGATGATGTCAAGCTTTTCAAGCTTCACGTAAGTTGCGTCGTTGTATTTCGCAAAGAAACACGTGACATGATTGCTCAAAACTTTGGGCCTTGAATGACGAATTTAGCTACCTTTTTTGTAGAATCAAGATAATATTTCTCAGAACCACATATTGGATCTCTGGAGGTCCGGACAACAAGGTTACAAGGGGGTTACAGAGCTTCTTGTCGCAGTTTTCGAGGAACACCTCGTCTTTAATAAAAGACATCATCCGTATAATGACCTTAATAGTGGACATTACGACTCCGGAATTCGAATGAGATAGTCGTTGAGTGACCCGTTCGCAGATTCTTAAAAATAAGGTTAAAATGTTACGTTTGGGCTTCTTTTTCATTGAAAGGCTCATAGGCGGCCACATAGTCGAGAATACTGACTTGTCCCCATTCGCCACATTCGTTCAAAGCAGTCATGAGGAGGTTCAATTCGCTGGAAGAAATATCAGCTAATTTATAAAAACTCTAAAAACCCCGTTTTCCAAGGGAAATACCTTGCATTTCTGCAAGAGTGGCCACTGTGTTTGAAACGACCTAGAAATGAACTGGAAGGAAAACCATAGAGTTGATATCGCTGAGATATTGCTTGATGTTTGCGAATCCCTGATCGTGGACCAACTTCGGGTCGATTTTGTACATTTTCCCTATACACAGAACAGCAGTTTTTCTCACATACGGGTCAGAGTCTCTTAGACAGTTCCTCAGGGGTTCACAAAGGTATTCAGTGATAATACCCATGTTCATGCAGGCCATCGTTCGAATTGCGAGGGCTCGCACTAAGGGCATTGGGTCCTTTGCGTCCTAGGAAGTTAAAAGACATTTGATTACTTTAGTGAAATTGTTAACCGACATAATTGCCATGTCCGAATTATTTTCAGAATAATTCAGCAAATACGAATAAACGAGTTTTTTGGTTTCTAGGTCATTCGATTGGCTACAGTTTAAAACCTCGACGAAAAGTTTACTAAGTTTTAATTCAAATTTTATGAGATTTAATAAAATTAGGTTAACCAACGCCGAATTAAATAATGTAAAATATGTGTAGTTACCTAACATCTTTCCCTGCAGTCATAGAAGAAATAACGTTACGTAGGGCATCCTTTCTTCGACTAGGCCTGTCACTATTCAAATCACTCTTAAGTTGATTCAATTCATTCACTTTGAAAATGAAAAAAATAAATTATACAGCTTTGATTTAAAGATGCTCGGTTAGACGACATGAAAAACAATAATTAAAAATAGATTAAATAAATTTAAAAAAATAAACGCTAAATAATTAATAAATAATTAATATAAAATATATTCAATTAATTCCAACTAAAAAATTATGTATTTATTAATTTATTTATTAAATGCAATTAAATTATTTTATGAAATGAATATTTTTTATTATATCATAAAAAATAAATTTATTTAAATTTGTTATATATTAAAAATAATTAAATGGTTAACCAAATTTAAAAATTCAAATAAATAATTCAAATAATAACATTTATCTTCTGACCTTTGCGTTGTTTCGCACTGTTTTTCCCATATCATAAAAATTTAAAAGACTATTTTTTCAATGGGAGACCGAAAAAATCAACCAGTTAAGCGAATTACAAAGCAAGCATTGAAGAAAAACACCGAATTTATTGCACTTGGTTAAATAATGTTTTTTATTATCTTAGGGACCAAAGCAAATTCTAGAAGTTCAGAAAAGACATTCAATTATGAATTCTTAAGAAAAAACGAAATTCCTAAAAAATTCAAGCTGGATTCAAGTCCGGTGAAAAATCGTAGCTTTTTTCATTACAAAAATAGTTACCCCTTTGGAAGTTATGAATGAAATCGACCTGAATATATTCAGTGGCTCAAAAGACTTTGTAATATCATGTATTAAGAACCTGTTAATACAAAATGACCTGAACTACCTCCTACCAGTTATTTACTCCGCCAAACTCAATCCTAGTATTTTCGCCGACAAAGAAGTCCTACCTGTATTTCAATAAATTTATTTCAGTTAATGAGAGATCTTATAAAGGCCGATGTACCCGACTCTGAGCTGATAACAGTCGCCGTCATAAATATTCTTCTCTGGAGTTTTAATGACCTTAAAGAGTGGCCCGTCTTTATTATGGAGGTTTATAGCTTTGTCTGCTTGCTTTCTTTTCAAAACAATTCGTGTTTTTATCTTCCTCTTTGCTGACTAAATTTGTGTTATTTTATTTAAATTTAATTTATTATTTATATTATTTTAATTATTAATTATTATTATTGTATTAATTCACAGCTTTTCCTTGACGACTTTCTTTCTGATGATCGTTGGTGCGACCATAACCAATGCCAAGCCATGGCTGCCAACTTGCTGGCTACTTTCATGCCAATCCACCATTTCTTCCAACCTTCCATTACTAATGACGGTATTAATCAGTATCAACCCATAGTGGTCAATTCGTGCCCATTCATGGACTACTTTCACTTCAAGTTGAACTTCTTGACTCCTTTCAATCGATTTTCTTCCATTTCTGCTCAAATTGGGGACCTTGTAGCAGCCACTCTGACAAAGAATGCACGAGATTCTTCCCCGAATCTTCTCAAATTAGCTGGTCTTACCGCGATGTTTGACTCTGTTAAGCTCTTCGTTTCATATCGGCTTGAACAATGGATTCAGAACCCAAAGGTACCCATATGAATCACTTCCCAGCTGTCAGCCCTTGCTTTTGAAGTCTTCAATGCTTGCTGTTTTACTAAATGGCAGAACAAGGCTTCTGGTGACTTACATGACTTTCTGAGGAACATCATTAAGAGTCGACCAAAAATAAAGCAACAAGTCTTTTTGATTGAAAATTCATTCAAGTTTAATTTTGGCGGGAATTTTTATTAGAAATTTTCTTCTTGTGAATATTGACTCTTTCGATTTTATCACCGATTTTATTATCGAAGCTGAAATATTTTCCTTTAGAACTCTTTCTGTTCATCTTCTCAACAGTTGTCTCCTACTTTGTTCAGACCAAGCTTTTTCTGTAAGCGCTTATTCGATAAACTCTAGTGTCTCGTTTCCGCCATATTTTCACTCTTTTCAAGCAACTCTCGCAGTTTCGTGGTGAATTTCGTTCGTGACTTGCTGAGATTGGAACCCTTTTGTTCTTCTTTCTCAGTCTTCCACTCAAAACTGCTCCTCAATTTTCGGACTTTGACGTTGTAGCCTCTTTGGCTAACAATTTTAAAGTTTCTTCCATTCGACTTATTTGCTAGGAAAAGTTCTTTAATTCGGTCGTCGATATCACCTGTATTGCCCTAATTGTCTTCACAGTGACTAATATTCCTGGTTTCTTGTATTTGATTATGCCAGATTATCCCCCAGTCGTGTCCTCGATTCAGGAAAGTGCCCTCGAGTGGCTCAAATCTGTTGTATTTTCTTTATGTTCGAGTTCAATGTCATCCGCGTTTATAATTTGGTTTAATTTACTGTTATTGTTTCAGGCTTAAGCGGTTGATGTGTTATGAAGAGATTTCAGAGCTTATTCCACGTGACCTTGTCTCGGAGACATTGACTTTAGAGTAGAGTGTCATATCATTGTTTAGAGACATTGTTAGGCGGGTAAAAATGTCAATTCTTTCTGAAAAGTCTGTGGAATGTTTGTTTTCTATTGCCTCCATGTCGTCAAAGCATAGTCACTGAAATGCTCATTGACTACTTCCTGACCACTGCCATTGAAAGGTATCGTATTCAATCACTTCTAGACTACAAAGTCGAGGATCTTCAGAAAACGCTTCCACTGTGATCCATACTGACAATGTTTATGGGTTTACTGTCGGTTGTGAATGCTTTAGTGGTAAAATCGATGGCTTAGTATCCTATGACGTCATGAAACTCATTTCTACCCTCCTTGGGGATAACGTCAACCCTCCCGGGTGCTGGAATATTTGGCTATTGGGTTTCATCCTCTCTCTATTCTACTGTGAACAGCCTCTCCTGATTGTCGACAGTTTTCCCGCTCTTTCCTTTCTTGTGGAACTCGTGATATTGGGGTTTTCCATCATAGCTAATCGGTAGACCAGATCTAACCGAAAATATATCTGTGGAGGAAACCACCACTTCCGACCTTGAGGACAAATGTGACACCCACGTGGCCCACCTTTCCGAATTGTAGTTCATCATGTGTCACTTAACTAGATCAAAGCAAAATCCGCCACAGACTTTCATAGAAAAACTGTCCTTACTAAACAAAACGCATCATCTCGATTATTATGTAATAAAATTGGATAATTATTCATTTTTTGTCAATTTTCTCCGCAAAAATAAGGTTTGCCTGTTTTGATGATTAGAATTTGGAAATGGCTTACAAAAGTATTGAAAAAGTAGGCAAAATCAACCCGGAACTTTATGATGTTCTGGACACCTCCTTACTCATCAATCACCTCTGCTTTAAAGTGAAGAACTCCGTTTGTCGTTTATCTCACATTTAGAAATTTGACCGCTGTGGATTGAATCTCTTAGTCGCTCTGAATGCACGTTGTAATGATAACACGTTGATGGAAAATTTTGGCGGTTTTTTTAGTTCGTTGAGCGATTACGACAAAATTGCCCGCCTAAAATCAATTTCTGTAATTTGTCGTTTATCATTAAGATTCTGGATATGATTTTTGAAGTGAATTTTCACCCAGAAAAGGGATGCTTTTTATCAAAAATCGCCTCAAATAAGTCCTTTGTTAATTGTATTCCCCAAATTCTCAACCATTTTTTCGCAGTAACATATTATTCTAAATCTAGGCCTTAAACGTTGAATCTGACTTATTCATGGTTGAAAAATATTTAACATTCGTCACAAAATCTGTAAATCTTTTAGAAAACGATATTAATGCATGATTGCTTATTTTATACATTTAGACTCTTCAGACTGGCTTATAAGTCGCCACGTTGTCTTCGATTTCCCTACAAATATTCACATGTTGACAATTTTGAGTGATTTCTATGTCACTTTGTTGGTTTTCAATGTATTTAAATTTTAGCGGGAAAAATCAGCCGTTTTTAACAATCACTCCTCCCTTTTGGCTGTTGTCATGCTTTCCTGTCATTTCCCTGAGTTTAAGCAATTGCTCAACGAGGAACCAATTAGTGGATGTCTTGCCAGTCTAAAATTGCCTGAATGGCTGGCTATCAAAGTCTTGGTCTCCCAGGTGGACCTTGAAGTTCTCAATTTGAACGGTTTTGTGCTCGCCTGATCTTTAGCCTTGGAAAGTATTAATGCTGAGACCTGTACTCTCATTACCAATACAATGGTCCTTCCTGACCATAAGCTTGCCTTCCTCCAAGAATATCTCTCACAGACAGACCCACGTGGGCCAACCGGCATAGATCCCGAAGAGTCAGTTTTGAAATGCGAGGAAGCAATGGACGTTGAACAGAGTCCTTTACCAAGTGGTGATCAAGTGTATACTGGGAGTTCCTTGGCTCAGCTAATGAGTGAAAGTGGGTCCTCTAAATCAGAACTTGTTGACTATTTGCAGGTAGTTCCTCCTCTATATATCTAAGATCCACTCAGAACCACGTGACCCCTTCTAACTTATTCGAGGATATTATGGCTGTATATTCCTTAGTAATAAACAGGCATTGAACCTTCTTGGAGTGAGATTCTTTGAGCAATTGCAGCAGTTTGACCGAAAAGGCTTGCCTAACCTGACTACTCTGTTTGTGCACGTGCTGTTTCTCCACATTGTAGTAATGTGCTGATATTGAAGGAACTTGACGGGTGGAATGAAGTTGTATCAGAGTTACTGACCAATTCTCCCATGAATTGTAGTCTCTACAACAAAATTGTAACCAGACTGCAGAAATTTGGATTGAATGTCCAATCCTTCCTCTCAAGTGGGGAGATCATTGGTATTTCTTTGTTATGACGTAGACGACGAAGACAGGCCAATCTTGGAAGAGATGGATGTTAAAATTGAGTTGTTTTGTTGATTTACTTAAAGAAACGACCTGTTTTCGATTGAAGGCGTCTTAAACGACGAAATTGTGCTGGCTGACCAGGGTCGATTCTTCGGGGGAATCCTTTCGGCTGGGAAGTTGGGGGATCTGGTGAAGTTCTCTCGTCAGCTCGTTCTTAAGCTGAAGAACATTGACCATCAACATGTAATGAACTTCTTATCTGAAGTCCTCGCACGTGTTAAGGTAGCATTATGCTGTTACCTAGCGATTGGACGTGGCTGAGTTTCCCCCTCTTCCTAGAATAGATTATGTGTTGTGTCACGTTCTTAACGAGTGCAGACAGCTTAACAGTCTCGAGCCAATTTCGCGCCGGTTTCCTATTTTGCTTGACCTGATCGAGTTTGGCGGGAATTTTAGGTTATTAAAGCTTTGTATCTCCGAAATACCATGGTATTCTGTCTCATCCATTTTTTTAGCCAAACTTACAAGAGGTTGCTGATTTCCAGATTCTACACTGCCTTTCCAAAGATATTCCCCCCGTTTTTTGAGGACTTCACTGAAATTGGGGTAAATGTCTCCTTTAAGACCGCGGATTCTGTTATGAGAAGACTTCTGGTACTCCTCAGTGTCCCTGAAACGGGCCTGAAAGCCAAGAATCGCATGCAAAAGGCCGCCATGATCTGCAAGAAGGTTGGACTGAGCCACCCTGTTTTGCTTTTGCAGTAATATTGTTACTTATACGGTTATTTGGGGCATCTGGCTTCCATATTGGCTGGGAGAGGGAACTTTACCTTCAATGAACTCACTTCAAAGCACAACTACCACCTGTTTGCTCACGTGGTCGGACTACTTGAGTTTATACTCGATCAGCGTCCAAAAGTTTCGGATGTTTGCGACATTTGTACTTGCTTTATCGTCCTTATTGATGTTTGTATGTTAACTCACCTGGTAGACTCAACTTGAGACCAAGAATCCCCAAGGGATTAACGGAATTATGTCAATTGTGGTCAAACTGGTGTCTTTGATGTATAAAATTTACTGCATGTGGCCTGAGGAATCAAAATCGTTGGCTAACAAAGCCTTGGAGTCTTTAGGTTGTTTTCTGTGTCGTATGTCTTTAGGAACTATGCCAATGCCGTTTCAGGTTCTCACTCTATCAGTGAGGGGGTCAGAAGGCTTCAGTCGACAATTTCCGCCACAGATCGTGGGCCTCGTTATCTTCGCGTTTTGGAAAAGAGGGAAAAAATGACGAAAAAACGAACAAATTTTCCCGCGTCATTGAACCCTACTGAAAGATGTTATAAAAGTATATTTGGTTTAATGTTAGAATTGCTTGCCAAGTTAGTTAATTTGGATGATCTTTCTAAACGTAGACTGCACGTTTTGGATGAATTTAAGGTTTGTGGTCTGAGTTAGTTTAGCCTGAACTGATTAGTTTGTACAGTAATTCCACTGAGGAGGTTAGAACTATTTCCTCGCGGTTGATTATGCGTAATTTGATTATCAACCCTGATGAGAGGTTTGCTAGGGAATTTTTTGGTCAAAAAGTGAGGCATGAAATCGACAATTTGAATCTTCCTGAAATGATGATTTTCTGTGGAGGTTCCGATTTGGGGTAATTTGTAGACTCCAGTGCTCAATTGGTGGCAGATTTGTGTGATTTGTGTATAAGGATGAGTATTCCCATCGACTTTGGTGACATGATTAGGACGCTTACATTGAAATTTAATTGTTGACTTGTTTTTTATTGCAAATAAATTTTTATAATTATTGTTAATGGATATTGAAACAAAGTGATAAGTGTCATATAATCATTATCACAATTGTGAGCACATATATTATATTCATTGCAAGACTTCGTTGACAAAGTCGAATTGACTTTTTTTCTTGACCATTGCTTTGCTTACCAAACTAAAGGGAAAATGAAAAATATGAATATTACGATTCTTAAGACAAAATTGATTTATTTATTTAAAAACCAAAAATTACAGCTAAGTTAGAGAGGAAACACGGCCACTAAGTGATTCCAGATTCTCTTAGTAGCCTTCTCAATTTTTCTCGATGTTCCTCCTTCGATCCAACGCACTTTATGTAAGTTCGGTGAACACACCTGGTGCCTTTGGGGTATCATTTGAGCGTCCGTTCTCTTCATGTGTCGCTGTAACAGGATAGTCGAGAAACGTTGGAGGGTTTTTGTAGCTGTTGCTTGGAAATCGGAGACCTTTAGGTTTGTTTTAGATAGGGCCGTATTCCATGCAGCTTATTCATAATACACATGACTGATCCCTTGGAGCTTCCCCTTTTGGTTGTTACTTTTATGTTTGCCACCGGTTTCCTCCACTTGAAAGGACTGGAGGTAAACTAAATTATTAACATGTAGACATGTAGGAAACTGGCAACCGTCTAAAAACGCACCACTAAGACAAGAAGCTCCCAGATATCCATTACTCGTACTTTGTTTTAATGACATCTGTTTTTCGATGAATAAATAAAAGGTGGTTGCCTGGATACATAGCAATTGAATAAATGCATCCAGTTCCCACCGTCGATGAAGCGGAGAGTTCATCCAATGAGAAGAAAGGAATAAAATTTCAAATCCTAGATGTTATAAGAACCTATCTGAGGAATTAACCAATTGAGTTATGAGATCAAGTGATCCCCTGCCACTGGGCGCCTCCTGAGACAGGTGGATGACATGAGGAAACTCTAGTAGAACAAAGTAAGATTAAAAACAGAGGAAGGGAGAGAAACATGAGAGGAAGGATAGGAAACAACGGCGCATTGCAGAAGGGAAACATTCTAATTACTAAGCTACCTGGTCGACGAAAAAATTAGAAGAGATAACTTCCAACTTATCCAAATCCCATGAGAATCAATCAATTCTCTTCTCCCCATTCTAATGAAATGTCCTAGTAATAACCAACGCCAGTTTCCAAAGTAATTCGAAACAGAAATTAACTCTTCCACTTTGTGTCCAGTCACCATACTCTCTAGAGCCTTTTCACCCATCTAACGATGATAGCCAGAAGAAAAAATATGAGACCATAGAAAGACGTTTAGTCTTCAAACTCGCTACAGCTAAAACATCGGAGATTCTTTTATCTAAATCTATCCCCCTGATATAATTTATCGATATTAAATGGAAGAACCACTTGGGTTCACATCACAGATTTACTATACATATACGCCACTTGGCAAGAGTCAGTAAGAATACCAATTGACGATGACCATTCTATCATGTGTAAACTATCGATGGTCTCTGAGTCAAATCCAAAGGATGAGTATTTTCAGGTTGCTCCTTGGCAGAGTGGGAATTTGGGCAGTCAGAATGATCTGTTAATGCGATATGTGGAGCAAAAAATAGGTTGATGTACGTTACGTTCCCACGTGAGAGTATAATTAAAAAAATAACAAGTAAGAAAAATATGTTGAGATAAAACTATCAATTAAAAAACTCCCCCGCTGGGAATCGAACCCAGGTCACCGCGATGACAACGCGGTATACTAACCACTATACTACAGGGGACACTTTTATTCTTCCTCACTCATACTTCCATCCTCTTCGTAGTTAATAGTTTAGGCAGTCATGGTTTGGGTATTCCTTTCCTCAATTCGACATTCTTACTCTCAAGCAAACATCATTCGTCAACTGCATGTCTTTCGTCGATCATTCGATGTCCACATCAGTTTATTGTGGCCAACCCATATTTATAATACTCTCTGGGCAGTGACAATAATACTGATTGACTTGACATTAAGCTAATATAATCAGATTATCAGAACTGATCCACTTGTGATTATTATTGTTTCTGGACTACTGGGTTAATAGAGAAAGAATATCCCATTTAATTGAGTGAAACCAGTGGGGACGGGAAACTTGAAGAGCTCTCCGTAATAGTTTCGAGTAGTTTTTGAGATATTTGATTAAGGTGTCGTAGAGGGGATGCTTGGTAGGTTTCCCTCCTGACAAATTTAAATTGTCTTCAAGTAAAAGTTCTCCTGAGTCAGAGTCGGAATTAGAGTCGAAGACTGAAAGTTGGTGGCTTACTGAAATGGCCATCGACCAGATATAATCGTGAAGACTTCTTTCATGATGATGTTAGCTGGGGTGTCTTGTTCCATTCTTAGAATGTGACCAAACAGTTTCCAGCGCATCTTCATGCTCAAGGTGCTCAGAGGTCTAGAGGAGCATCTTTTATACAATCACTCCTTTTACGTATTGCCCACTTTAGTTCTAAGAGAGACCCAAGTTGCTTTCTATGAAAGTTCGAGATCTCCCATGTGCCATAGTTGTAAGGATCGGTTTTGTGAAAGCCTCATACAACCTAAGGTGGAGTGATGGGTAAACTGGACGTCTTTGGATCCATCCTTCATAGATTTTGCGTAGTCACCGTGGATAATAATTTCCTCTTCCCACTGTCTTCTGAGTCCCCGAAAAGGGAACCAACCTTTATGGTCTTCCTCCAGTTTTCAGTACTTTGTGGTTCCATCCGCTTTATTTCGAAGATATCCGTTTCGAAGTAGTTTTGCAAACCATGGAATCAGAGTGTCCCCCGTGGCTGCTTGGAAGATTCTATCCTTGGCAGATAATATAATTTTCATAAGAAAGAATGATACAACGTGGCATATCACCAATGCCAGTAAAAATGGAGAAACCTGAGGTATTCAATTGAGAATGAGACGATTTTTTATTCCACGTGGTCACACTTCACTTGGAATAGTCGTCCACTTATAAGAGCCATATTAACTATAGCTCCTCCCGGGCAAGACACACACTTTAAGTAAAGAGCAGTTATGATTGCTAATCGTAGAGGGAGAACCAAGGAATGCTCTTTATTTTTTTCTTTTGTTTCGTGTGAGTTTTTTATAGACGATCCAGTTCCGCAGTGAAATGTTCACTGATAACGGCCTCACTCGCCAAGTCAAAGCATTGTAGATGCGTGGAACCTTCACCTGTTCAGCATAATTAGATAAGTAATCGGGAGACACAACTATCACAGGGGTGGTTATTCTCACCAAGAGCGTTTCCAGACGATACTGGTGAAAAAAGGGGAGGTACTCTCTTCTAACGACATGGGATGGCATCATAACTTAGCGGAAGTGGATAGATATATCCATGTTTGAGAGTGTCTCCCGTAATGCTCACAGTTCAGGATCTCTTGTTCGACAAACTGTGAAGAAGCAAACGAGAATTGTAATCTTAGATAGATGAAGTTCCACTGAAGGTATTCGAGACAGTTGGGGGTGAATAGAAATATCAATGTTTATTTCTAACACTGCGTTGAAAAGAACACAAAAAATGTCCCTTGATACACGTCGACAGTGCTCTCCCTGGAAACCAACTGTGGAAGAGACAAACGAAGGTATTGAAGAAAGTAAATTAATCCATTTGAGTGTGGTATTCTATCCCCAACATCAAAAATATAGTAGATCCTCAACTTTCTGGACGGCAACCTTTTGCCAGAGCGCGACCAACGAAAAAATTATTCTGATCCCTAACAAAGTCCTCTCATGGAAAATAAATATATAGATCTTGGAAAGACTGATGGTGGACCAGGACATGAGAAGCAGTGTCCCCTCCTCTGGTCATAAAGAAAGCAGGCAGGGGAGAACAACTAAGTAGCTAATTTTGTACTTGTAGTCTTTAAGTCCGCATAGTGAGCATAGCGGAGGCGCACAGTGAACACGAACTTCTCAAGGTGAAGAAATTTCACTTCCATCTATGTTCGTGAAGGACGTCACAGAAACTTGTGATACCAAGTCTTAGGACAACCCAGCCATAGATCACTTTGAAAAGTGAAGGAACGATTACTCGCATCACCTAGCAACAAAATCAATAAATATTTCATTAAAAAAGTTTTTGCTTATTAATGTCTCTAATAGCGGAGGGTTACATAAATTTTAAAACTTTTTTGGAAACTAACAATACGCTCTTCTCGTGGTAGAAACATCTGGAGCAGTCAGACCCACGTCTTCCTCCTTCCTCGGGCGACTGGGTAGTATAATCTCGAATCACTGAGGTAACCTCAAAGAACGGTTCTGTCTGTTCTAACTCATTTCTCTCAGTCCATAGAGTCTATAGCCACTGATAAGGCCTACGGTCTTCTAACTTCTAATGACGAATGGAAGTTGGCTAATATGGGGACTGTTTCAATTTCGTCACAATTGCATTTTAAACTTCTGTTATAGCCGGGTCTGTCACCAGAGGTAATCTCCAATAGAATTTAAGCGTGATCTCCGCTGATCTCCTCCATGCTTGGTTCTGTGAACTTCTCGAATTGCCATCGTTCGCGGCAATGCTCACTGTCTCTTGCAGGTGGTGTCTGATTTGTTTCATTTATCAAACAATTGTTTTACTAAATTTGAATAATTGATGAGTAATCATCCGATCGGTTTAAGACACCTGGAGCAGCTGCTTCGACTGCGGAGAACCTAAAAATCAAGAAATATTCTTGCCTCGGGGATCGTTACCGATTTACTCCTGTTGCGACCGAATCATCGGGAGCCGTTGGTCCAATGACGGCTGAGTTCTTGCGAGAACTCGGAGGATTGCTTGCCAGAAAGAAAAGGGATCAACGAGAAGGGTTATGGCTAAGAAAAAAGATTGGAATAGCCATACTCCGAGGGAAATCGTCCGCAATCCACGCATCAGGCTTCCTCAACTGAAATTTGTTTAATTGTTAAAAAAATTATTTTGTAAAAAAAATCATCCGATTAAGCTTTAATGTTGATATTCCACTGATATAACAATAATCGATATAATCAGGGATAGGGAAAAAGCAAGTTCTCTAAACTTCGGATAGATCAATAAAGAGTACGGATTTGGTCCAAAATACAGAATACCATCAAAGTATGAAAATTATTACTTTATATCTGGATGGAAGAGAAGTTAGAGATCTCTTTGCTTGCCATTGACCACCAGGAAAGTGAAGGATCTCTGTGAGTGCCTGTCTTGGCGACACGCTCCATAATGGCCGTCAACTTCCTACATGTCAGCAAAGCTGGGGTTAACAATATTATTTGAGAGTTACCTTCGTGATAGTGAGTCTCGAAAAGTCAGCATGTTGTTCTAGGGTAGTGTTTCTTAACGTGGTCCCCAGAAATATTTTTAGGTCAATTAATTTTTATGACTAAAAAAATATTTAATTTTTATTATTTATTCGCATTAGAATATTTAATTATTATTCCACGTGTTTTTTGTTATTTGATTGTAATGGTTAATCGCAAATGGATTGATTCTAATGTTCAATATGGATTCGATAAAGCGCAGTGTATGATATGCGACGTCATAATGGGAAACAACTCTTTGAAGTCGTCGAAATTAAAAAGACAACGAAAAAACTCACCCACAAGATGTTGACACTGTCGAAAGTTTTATTGCAAAGAGAACTAAATATGATAAATCTGGTAAACTTAGTGATTTCGGATTTAGACCAATGGATGGACCATGTCTGCTAGAGCTTCACATGAGGTATTAATAATTGAAGCATTTATTTTAGATATCTTTAATTATTGCCAAAAAAAAGTATCTCACTCATTTGGAGAATATTTAATAAAACCTACCTCTTTGACAATGGCAAGAATATTGAAATAAAATTGAAGATTATTTCCCATTTACTGAACCAATTGCGACTTTGATAATACACCCTTTACTCCGGAAACCAATAAATTAATTTACGACGGCCAATAAATTGATTTCCAAGAACAGTTGATTGAATTGCGAAATTCTCAGTTTTGCAAGTTGACATGTAATTCGCTTTCGATTATGGAATTCTGGATTTCTGTTTTTAAAGAATATCTATTCTTAAGTAAAAATCCACTGGAAGTGATAATTCCCTTTCCAACCACATATTTATGTGAAATGGCAATGTCTTGTTATTCTGAAAAGTAAAGTTCGCAACCGACTTAAAGTGGAAGACGATATGAGAATGGCACTCACCAACATTGTACCAAAAATTGAATAGCTAGTTTCTGAAAAGCAGGATCAAAAATCACACTAACTCTAAATATTATGATTTTTAATTTTGTTAGTTTTTTTATTAAATTGTTTTGCTACATGTGGTCCCCAGAAAAACTCAACAGACTAAAGTGGTCCCATCTCAAAAAGGTTAAGAAACACTGTTTTAGGGTTTCCCTTCTATGATTTCAACAAATTCAGTCACGCTTAGGTTAGGCGTCTCTTCAGAAATCGCCTGAAAGAAAAACGTGAAACTGTTTAAAAGAGAATCCTCAGTTAATTGAGTGATTCCAGAGTGACAAGGAAGGACGATACTCGGGAGGATGGCCATGTGTTGCTCTCCCCATTGAGCATTGAGTCAGCTCATATTTGGAGAGTTCGAGAAAGTTTTATAGAACAAATGTCTTCAGTTAACTAAATGATCCCAGATCGACTGGAAGAAGCCGATATGGGTTTTCTATACTGCTTTTCTCATTAGACATAGTGGTGTCAGTTCGTATTTGAAGAGTTTTTGAGGTATCCTAGTAGGATTTTGTAGAAAAGGCTGTTTGGAAGGTTGATCGCCCTTAAGAATTTTCTGTAACGAGAATTCCTTAGAGATAAGCATAGTGACTCTTTATATAGATTATATGTTCGACTTGCATATTAGAATGTGGATACATTGTTGAGTGGTAACAATGAATTGAGTACTTTAGTAATATTGGATTCCATTCTCTTAGTTGAGTATTATCGATATTAATTTATTCTAGAAAGTTCTTTATTCTAGAAACTTCAAATTCCCTCTTTATTTCTACTACAATCATTTAATATGAAATTGATCAACTACTAATAATTAAAAAAATAGGATAATTTAGTATTTTTCCCGCCCTCGTAATTTATTAAGTTTTCCGATTTATCATGAAAGCAATTGAGAGAATTTATTAATTTTCCCGCTTTGAGCAACTGAAGGATCCATTAGGTATCTAAGACACCACACTAAAAGAATTGAACTGTTATGCTCAAACACTATTGAGGTAATAAAATCAGAACTTGGCTAGTATTGTCTTGCATGCCTTATTCTACATCAACAAATGAAAGCGGAGCTTGACTTAGAGCTTCCACATGCGCTTCCCTCAAGACACCAATGGATAACGACTTTATATGAATAGAAGTATGCGTCCGCATCGAATTGGACATTTCCGTAGATCACCGTTATTGATCCATAAGGACGGTAGAGGTGAAAAGTTTTCTCGCCCTCAACTATCGAGTGAGTTCTGGAAGATGTCTGAGGCATAGACCCATCAGTGGAATTTTTGGATGGGACTGAAAGACAAAGACGTATTGCTTACACCTCCAGTTGTCTCGTCAGCGATCATGAGGAATAAGAACCGGTCCCGGAGCCCTCGTGTATCTTTCCTTTAGAACAGCCGTATTACGAATAATTAAATTCTTGAAATGTACAGAATTTGAAAATTATGACGATCTTGTGAGAGCGCTTGCTTCCGATGGTAAAATTATCATATTATTGTGGTTGATAACCGAGAACGAATTCCTAAAAAGCTTGATATCTAAGACAGTATGTACAGAAATCGACATTCCATTAATTTTAAATCTTAAAAAGAATTTATCTTCACACAAAAGTATTTCCACGAAAAAATATTCAAAAATCATGCAATCAATAAAAAATGTGGTTTATTTTAAATAATAATTTTACAATAATTAAAAATAATATTAAAAATGAGCTGACGGAAAGAAAATTTTGGAATATATTTAATTACTAATATTATACAATTAATTTAATTTTATATGGCAAACCTAAAAGCATAATAAAATAAGGTCGCGCTGGATACAATAACGAGATGGTTAGTTCTTGGTGGTGCTTATATTTTAGAGAGAGTGTATTAGTGTTCACATTGGACAAGCTGGAGTACAAATTGGCAATGCTTGCTGGGAACTGTACTGCCTGGAGCACGGAATCCAGCCAGATGGACAGATGCCATCGGACAAAACGATCGGAGGTGGAGACGACTCATTTAACACATTCTTTGCGGAAACTGGTGCTGGAAAACACGTGCCAAGAGCTGTCTTTGTCGACCTCGAACCCACTGTCGTTGGTTAGGTAGCTTTGGGTGACATTTTCAGATGAAGTAAGGACCGGTACATACCGCCAGCTCTTCCATCCTGAGCAACTGATAACAGGAAAGGAGGATGCTGCCAACAACTATGCACGTGGTCATTACACAGTTGGAAAGGAAGTGATTGATCTGGTGCTGGACAGAATCCGTAAATTGGCTGATCAGTGCACTGGACTACAAGGATTCTTGATTTTCCACAGTTTTGGTGGTGGAACTGGATCTGGATTCACTTCTCTGTTGATGGAGAGACTTTCTGTGGACTATGGCAAGAAATCCAAACTTGAATTCTCTGTCTATCCTGCTCCACAGATCTCAACGGCCGTGGTTGAGCCCTACAACTCTATTTTGACTACCCATACCACTCTGGAGCACTCTGACTGTGCTTTCATGGTTGACAACGAAGCCATTTATGACATTTGCCGCCGAAATCTTGATATTGAAAGACCAACCTACACGAATTTGAACAGATTGGTAGCACAGGTCGTCAGTTCTATTACTGCTTCTCTGCGATTCGATGGAGCCTTGAATGTGGACTTGACTGAGTTTCAGACTAACCTTGTGCCATACCCAAGGATTCACTTCCCATTGGCTACTACGCTCCCATAGTGAGTGCTGAGAAGGCATACCACGAGCAGTTGTCTGTCTCTGAGATTACGAATGCCTGTTTTGAGCCTGCAAGCCAGATGGTGAAGTGTGACCCAAGGCATGGGAAGTACATGGCTTGTTGCATGTTGTACAGAGGAGATGTAGTCCCTAAGGATGTTAACGCTGCTATTGCCACTATTAAGACCAAGAGAACTATTCAGTTTGTTGATTGGTGCCCTACTGGATTTAAGGTTGGAATTAACTACCAGCCACCTACTGTTGTGCCTGGGGGTGACTTGGCGAAGGTGCAGAGGGCTGTCTGCATGTTGAGTAATACAACCGCCATTGCTGAGGCCTGGGGAAGGTTGGACCACAAATTCGACTTGATGTATGCCAAGAGGGCTTTCGTACATTGGTATGTTGGAGAGGGAATGGAAGAAGGCGAGTTCAGTGAAGCCCGAGAGGACTTGGCTGCCCTTGAAAAAGATTATGAAGAGGTAGGCGTTGACTCCGTCGATAATGAGGGAGAAGACGAAGGCGAGGAATACTAATTTAACTTAGTTATGAGTTCTGTTTCTGATTAATTTACTAATTTGGGTTTTCACTGTTTCTTTGGATACTTTTGGTTACCTTAGTATTCTGGTTTTCTCAGCTTGAGATTAATTCAATATTTTTTTTCGGTTGATTTTTAGTTATTTCGCTGTTAATTAAACTTTATTTTTTGTTAGCTGTTATCTAATTCTTAGGCGTATTTCGATTAGTTTATGGATTTGGTGGGTTTGGCGTTTCTATGGTATTGGGAATTGATTGCCTTTGGTTAGTTTCCTTGTTACTGGTGACAATGGTTTTTTTGCTAAGGAAACCCGGTTGCTAGGTCAACAAAAGATGGTTGAGTAGATCAAGCATGCTTAGACATATTAAATATCAATGGATAATGCCATTGTTTGCAATTAAACTTTTAATCGACAATTAAAGTACAAATCTATTTTGCTATAGTTTTTTATCATACAAAACAATCAAGACATTAATCTATACTGACTTTATGTTTGAAATAGAATAATATTGGCATATGAACATAATTTGGATTATCTTTATTTGCAACAGAAAAAAACATTAGTAACAAATCACGCTACAGTTGCCAAGAGACAGCGGGCATTGCCGTGAACAATGACTACACCCAGCGGTGTAAAAACCATCGCTGTTCGCGAGACTCTTTGATCGCATCCCAATTTCGTTAATGAATTTTGTACTCATTTCCCAACAGCTCCAGAGGTTTCGAAGGCGATTGGGACGAAGTGGAAACAATCTAAAAGCCTTTCTTCGATTAATTCTGTTAACCACACTTAGCATTTTGTAACATGTCCTTGAAAATGACAGCCAGTCAATAACAGCTTGATCAAAGAACCTTTTATCTATTCTAGTAATTTAATTTGTTAACTCCGGATACACCCAGAAAGATGTTATAGTTAACGAATGTATCCAGTTCACATGGTCGCTGAAGAGAGACCTTCCAATATAACATAAGAGTCCATCCAGAGCCAGTTGAAGAGACGGAAAACATTCAGTCCTTACTGTAGTGGGAATCACTTCAATGGAATGGAAAGAGAATAATCCTTTTTCGTGCAACCCTGTCACTGACCGTCACTTGATATAGATGAATAACATGAAGCCACTCTAGTAGGACGAGAAAAGAGAAGAAACCTCTGATTAAGAAGCCAGAGAATGAGAAATCGAACGCATGGAGCATTGTTAAAGGATGACAGGAGATGACTTAGCTAATTATCATTAATTCAGGACATAGACCTGCCTAAAGATAGTTTGTTGGTTCAATTATTCTTGAATATGATTTTCATCAAAAGTAGGTTTATTTTTTGTAGTTTAGTTTTTTTTATAAATGTAAGCTTTCATGTTTTTTTTAAAATTTTTATAATTTCTTTTTTATAATGTAACCTTTCAGCGATTGCTGTCGAGATAACCGGAGCGATAAGTCCCTGGTTTTTTCAAGAAACTCGGACTTATCGCCTCGCTCAGAAGCCATGATGACTGCGAAACGCAATGGTTCATCAAGTTAGTCTCATACCTCTCCAAAGGGGAAACGCCGCATCAATAAAGTCGGTGGGAATTAGTTCCTTGTCGTAATAAAGTCGGTGGGCTACCTGATCGAAGATTTCTCTTTTTTCCCTCTTGGATCCATTTTGTTCTGGAGACGCCCAATGCCTGGCCGGCATCCATAAAGGATCCATCTCTTCATTCCACCGGAAACAATTTAACTTCCCGGCGACGAGTTCTGAAATCGACCTTAGCTCACCAGACAACGCTCTCTGGATCACTGAGAGTTCTGCTGGAAGGCGTCAGGATGAAAGAAATAGCTTAGTTTTACTCTTGTCTTTGAATAATCTAATTTATTCTCAAAATAATTAAATAACAGCAGATCTCCGTGAGCGTTACTGGCTATTTGAGTGAATCTCCCCATCATGAGAGGGAATAGCCACGCAGTCAGGCGTCCCTGTATGACGCCAGAGTAATTGAATGGTTCCGGTATTCTTCAAGACGGAAGCAATGCATCTCCGGTTTTCGTATAGTGTCCAGCCATTGATCGGTACCTCGCCGTTCCTTTCTCAGAAGAGTTTCTTGAGGTTTTGAAATTTTTCAGAAAACGTGCGTGAGCTGGGACATCAGATACACGAATTTTTAGAGATGCTTGGGTTCGAATCCCGTCCAGTCTGGACAGAAGGAACTTGGATAAGTCTGTCTTGGGAGTGAACAAGGCTTTCGCCATAAACACTGATGAGCAGCTTTCTGGAAGACGTTGGAAAATGTGAAGTACCCGATGAACGAGGAGGACGGAACAGCTACTTCCAGTCTTCACAACTTGTGTATAAACTAATGGAACATTATGCTTCAGTCAGTCACGCAGAATTTGCTCGTTTTCTGCATGTGAATTTTTGACCAAACCACGTGATCCCGAATACCTTCGAATCGAATGATGTGGACAATTCCATTGCTTCATTATTCACCACCTGCACGTGTGGTCTGACGGTGTCTCTGCTATACACATTAAGCTCTTAAGGTCGAGGAATTAAGTCCACATCTCCCTATAGCTCACTTTCAATGGGGAGCATGTAAGGTCTCGTTAGAATACTCCAGGGTTGGCAGATCGTGAGCGGACAAACAGGAAGGGTCGTCCCAAGAACTTCAAAGTCCGTCTCAAAGTTCATACTAACGACGTGCCTCGAGGATCCCTTTATCGACTGTCAACTCTTCTCTAGGACTGGCCTTGAATAAGAACGTGTCGCGTTTGACTCGGTCCTGATATTCTGACAATAAGTAAGCAAGAAACACAGCTTCATGAGACAGTTCTTGGAGCAATAAAAGAGATTTCTTTTATTAGGTTCCTTATATACGCAGTACATTGAACCAACCATCAGCTACGGCTGTGATACCATGAGCGCAAACCTCGCAAAATCTTTAATTTGAACTCGTCCTCTTTGATAGGCCTTACACCCTTTGAAACTTTAGCGAGGAGAACGGGCCCCCGGTTTCTCTCACCTGAACACCTATCAGTAGATGAGACTACTGGAACTTGGTGGGATCCCGTGAGGAACTGAGCAAAAATGAGCTAGCTGCTGGATTTGAGCGATCTACAACGATTCGCTCAACCTCTTTGGCACAATTGATCTCGGAAGGCTTCAACAAACCCAAGCGTCATCTACGGACAATATTAGTCTCGTTAGACACCCACAAAGCGTTTGATTCAGTCCCGAGTATCGAGACCCCGTCTCCTCCCGAGTAGTGTCCCTTAAAGATCTCCCCTATCTTCAGCGCCTTTTAACTAATTCTTAAACGACTTACCCTGCCATGGAGGACCTGATTCAATGCTTCTAAACGCGGTTGATTTATTTTTTGCAAACCAAAAAAGATACGTGGATGTGGCAAAATCAGAACTTCAGTCACATCTAAACGACCTGGGGGCTTGACTGACTTCAAATCGACATTCCGTATCCACGGAACAATCTTCATATACAATTTTTACCACCGATCGGAGATAAAGGGATACGCTAGAAATCGACCTTTATGGAAATAGTATTCCCACGCAGAGACATTCAAGAACATAGTGACCTTGAACTCCTTGATCTTTTGTCACAACATATGAACGTTCTGGAAATGGGTCTCAGGAAACTCGACATCATAAAATCATTTCTAAACTCCAAGACTCAGCAGTCACAAGTCCACTTCTTGGTCTTTAAGTCAAAGTAATCTTCCATCCCTGTGTTGGCGGATACGTCCGGGTTCATTCTTAATACATGCCCAAATAGCCTCCACCGGGCATCTATCACATCCTTGCTGATGTACGAACACATACACTTGTTATCAATACCAGTGGTTGAAATTCTACGTGGCCACTCTATTCCGAGTAAACTTCTTAGTTGCCTTCTATAGAACGAATCCAGTTTCGATAGTTCGTTGAAAGAACTTCCCCAGGTCCCAGGGTTGTACAGTAGGATCGGTTTCACAAAGGCGTTGTAAAGCCTGCATCTGATGTCAATTCCAAGTCCTTTGGCTCTTAGCCATCCTTTCCTCAGTTTAGTCATTGCCGCTTTGTCAGTGTTTTCCTCCTTAGTACATCTTAAGCGTCTCCTAGTAGAGAGCCAAGCTTATTAGTACATATCCATCTTTCATGAGTAATATCATCTAGAGAAGTTTAGTTGGATTAAATTATTTTTATAATATTCTTAATATTCTGTTGCTTTTAAATTAAATTATAAAAACAAAATCAATATATTGAATTTTTTGGTTAAATTAAATTATAAAAACAAAATCAAGCTCATACTGGGTTGAGATCTACTCTCAGAATATCTTCGACGTGCTAATGTCTGAGGCCAACCAGCATCGCCTTGCATGCCTCGTGTCCGCAGCCAACCATGGGAGCGGAGCATGGCTGGATGCACTCCCGTGTGCCTCCCTGGGGACCCTTTTGGACGATGACTGTATTGGGATTGGGATCGCACAGCGCCTCGGAGTTGATGCATGCGTCGAACACCAATGTCGTTGTGGAGAGATTGTCAATACCAAAAGGCTGCATCCGCTTTCGTGCAAACGGAGTTCGGGCAGAGCACCCCGCCACGCTGCTATGAACAACATTGTCATGCGTGCTCTTGAAGCTGCAGGCTTCCCGGCAGTGCTGGAGCCCGAGGGATTTGACCGCGGAGACGGGAAAAGACCAAATGGGCTAACAATATTTCCGTTCTCTGAAGGAAAATCGCTAGTATGGGACTGCACTTGTGTGGATTCTTTTCGAACACGATGATGCTCAGTTCGGCGCAGTCTGTTGGATCGGCATCCGATCTGGTGAAATTGGAGATCGCTTTCGTTTTGTACCGGTGGAAATCGAAACGTCTGGTGCTGCGGGAACTATCACAGCCTCTTTCCTGAAGGAAATCGGATTAATTTATTGTCGGCGTTCATTTGACGGATCCGCCATTTGCCGGACCGTACTTCACATTTTAGAGTAAAACATTATTTTACATGATAATGAGATATTGAAATCAATTTATTATATATTTTTAAAAAAATAGTAGTTTTATTTTAAAAAAATATAATCCACTCCACGTGATAACTAAGTTACCTGAGTCTGTCGCCACACGAAATGGAAATAATAAAAAATTTAAAAATGAATTTTATTGTCCTCAAATTCCTAAAAGGCATAAATATAGGCTTAGTTAATTGTCTGACTGAATCTTTTGAGTTTGAGGATGAAAAACAATTTTACCTGAAAATGGATTCAGGATGAGATTTTTTGCGTCTGATCAAACAGAATTAAAGTTTCTAACGATTGAGGTAACTAGTGTTGCTGATCTAAAAATAGGCTGAAGACAATTATGGCCATTTTGGCATAGACAGGTTATATAGTCTTTTAAGGAAGAAAATTTACAATTTGACGAGAAAAGAAGTTCAAGAAGTAATAAATAATTGCATATTTTGTCAAGCCAAAAGAATGATTTCCATGTATACAAGAACAGGTTGAAAGGTACATTTGTTCTACAAAAAATATAGATTTAATCAAAGTATTAAACGGTGGATATCATCAACCTCAGCCTCAAATAGAGAATTTGGAAGATACGTCAATGTCATTAAAAAATTGTATTTCAATACAATATTACTATTCCGCCTCGCTGCTATGCTGCTGTGATAAACATGGCAAACGCGGCATTACACAGGGTGAAAAACCTTTGGCTAAAACGGAAGGGGAATAACATAAAACAAAGGATAATGTTATACGACACCTTCATCAAACCAATCCTACTATACAACTCTGGGACCTGGGCCACCTCTAAAGAGGAATTGGAGAGACTAGACTCATTTCACAGGAATCATCTAATAAACATAACTGGAATGTTTTGGCCATCCAAGATCTCGCGGAATGGACTGTATAATAAGTGTGACTGTGCACCATTAAGTCACGAGATCATTAGTCTCGTTGGAGACTTTTTGGACATGTCCTGAGGTTGGACCCGATATTCCCCCCGAATATCGCAATGGAAGATTACTACTCCACCAATGTAAAACGCTTTCGTGGAAGACCGAGAACTACCTTCTCGGTCGTTCTACAAATCGATCTGAAAGCCGTGAATAAGACATTGGCATCTGGTGACGATCTGGACTCACTGAGGGACCTAGCAAAGAACAGAAGAGCTTGGAGCAACCTAACTAATTATCTTATTTTTTGCTGCACATGCGGGGCTATAAATATTATGGCTCTCGTGAAAGTGCTAATAATAATATTACTATTCATAAAAACACTGGACAGATTCCATTTTATATTTTATGGGTTCAACCTACTCCCAAAATCCAGAGTCATGTGAGTGCATTATTTATAATAAAGAAGATAATGAAGACAACCTTACTATAGCACGCCAAAATGCATACAAGAATCTACAGATTTGTGGAGAAAATATGTCTAAAAGAAGACGTGGAAATTTGACGAAGAGGAGATAAAAATTGGATGGTTCTTAGTGTATTAAGGTGATGTTGTTGGGAGAGAACCTGTAGAACCTTGATAGAGAACACCTACATAGCAACGGTCTATTCGGACTAATAATCGATTGTTTATTACGTTTTAATCTCCGAAAAATTTGGCCGCTTAAGTTTGGACATAATTCCAAGCAAGCCGACGATCAGAAGAGAAGAAAGTACCGAAGCATTTCGGAGGATCACTTGTTTGTCTCATTTGCTATTAAGACTCCGTCGGGTCGGCTTGACTTCTGGTGTTCAGAGTATTGCTAGCGAGTAGCGTGCGTCATGTAGCTCACCATTTCTGGTGGCGTCAGGTAGAATCCTAAATTGTATAAAAAACGATTAGTCAATAACCATCCAGAGGAGTCCCCATTGGACGGCACTTCTTCCCGTCCGAGCATTTTTTCTGGTGGCGATTCGTCACTTCTGGAGATGTTGAACAGATTCCTGGATCCAAAAAGTTTCTTGACTTTCTGAGCCTAAATATTAATGATACCAGAGGCAAACCACTCGAACTTAGTTTGTTCTTTGAGAGCAACAAAAACGATTAATTTAATTATCTTTAATATTAATTTATTTTTTATATATCAATATTGATTTTTAAGTTTTAGAGGGAGATAATTTGAATCCTTTTGTTCGGCCTAGTGTGATGTAAAGGTGTGAGGCAATGACAAAAATATTCACAGTAGGAAGCGCTCGCATGTGCGATGAATAGGTTTGATAATTTCGAAAGTTTTAATATTCTCTATTTGATGTAGTTTGCTGAAAATAGCCGTATTTTAATATTAATATTGAAAAAAGACCACAAGTAAAGTCCAGAACCAGATTACTGTGAGTTCCCGACAAGTCTTACTAGAGTTTTCAACTTGGCATTGTGTTCCTTCCTTGACCACAAGCAAGCCAAGTGATGTAAATAGAAATTTTTGGTCATAGTTCAACAGGTTCCCTAAATCATTTAGATCAATTTGGCGTGGAACCTTCCAAATTCTATTTTAGAACCCCGTGATCGTTGAGAAAGAAAGAAAAAACGGAAAACAGTAGGTGACCCAAATTCCAGTAGTGGTAATACATTGTTCGATTGATGATCATCTTGAGAGATGCGAGATTCACCAGATTTTTCTGTTAAGCAACCGGACTAGTTTTAGTAATTAGATCATATAATTCATCCCCAGTTAGACCAATACTCCTCTTCTGACCCTGCCTCTTCCATTCCTTTGAGTCAGTTGCCGCAGCACTCTCGGATAATTCTTGCTATCTGGCAACGTAAGTGACCCTTCTCTTTCAATTGACAATTCATGGAAATACAGCATGAATATCTACTGGGAAAAATTGAGAAGAAACCGTGCACTCTATTTTATTTGTGTTTGAAAAAAACAGAAGTGAATATTGCTGAATCCTCTGGATGGCTAGTTCATGGAAATCACTCCCCGTAACCGAAAGAAGACTGTGCGGACATTTTAACTGAGCAAAAAGACCGTCGATCACATTGCAACTAGATGTGGGAGAATGCTGAATAGCTCGTATCTCAGGCGGAATAACGAAGTGGTCAGATGTTTACACCTACATCTCTGCAGTCAATATGGAATAAGAAAAACTAAGAAACTGAAGACCCACGCAGTCCAATCTGTTGTCGTAAATGAATTTGTGGAGATTCTTGTAGACACGATGTTCAGTACGGATACGGCTGAAACGAATAATAAACCCTTGTCGACGTGAATACACCTATACGGGCAAAAGAGGTTGGGCATAAGAAGAGATTGAGCATGAAAAGAAGTCTTAACATTCAGAGAATCGCCTATTTACTCAGGACAGCCTCGTACTATTCCCAACTGGAGCAGCTTGAGCATTTTGATTTGTTTCCTCAGCTCGACGGAGCAAATATTTAATGTCAAATTCGACGATGCTACATGGAAGCAAGCTACACTCCCAGTTAGATTTGGGAGTCTTGGAATCCGTCGTACTTCGGACGTCTCACTTCGTTCACATCTGTCTTCACTCACGGCCTGAGAACTTTTGGTCAGGAGAATTCTACACTCCCTACCCGAATTCTCAATTGACCAAGACATAATCCACGCACGAGAAGCCTGGAATGCCACCAACCTCTCCCTGCCTCCTTCACAAGACTGCCAGCGAAAAATGGACAATTTATTGTGCTGGAAATCATTTGGATTCCTACTGGAATCGGCCAATCAGCACCGACGCGCTTGTTTGCTTTCGGGGGCTTCCCCTGAGAGCGGAGCTTGGCTAAACGCCATCCCAAATGGAGCTCTTGGCACCTTTCTGGATGATGAATGCGTTAGAAGTGGTATCTCTCTGCGGCTGGGACTGAAAGTATGTGTGCCTCACCTGTGCCGGTGTGGCGTCCTGATAGACTGCTATGGCCTACCCTCTCGCCTGCAAGAGGATCGCTGGCAGATCTCCAAGGCACAAGTCTCTGAATGAGATTGTCAAGCATGCTATGGATGCTGATGGTTACTCGGCCATTCTTGAACCGGTCGGGATATGCAGAAGTGACGGGAAACGACTGGAGGGATGACCAAATTTCCCTTTGAGGCCGAGAAACCACTTGTTTGGGACGTGACAAGTACAGACACGTTCGTCAATCTTCACGAGTGCGCTTCAAGGGCCTGCTCTGCGGAGAAGGCCAAACTCGAAAAACACGGTTACCTTCCAGATATTATCCAATTTGTTCCCCTTGCTATGGAGACTTCCGGATCCTACTTTCCCTCTACACTAGAGTTTTTCGGACGTCTTGGAAACCGGATCACCTCATGCACTGGAGATCTCCACGAACGCCGCTGACTGTTTGAGCGAATTTCACTCGCAATTCTGAGAGGGAACAGCCACGCAGTAAAAGAGCGGCAGCTAACTAATGTTTTGTCCTTATCATTTTTAATAAAAATCAAACGGGTGTTATGAATTAATAACGGATCTCTTTTTATGCTGAGTTGGTCTATTGGGTCGTTTTTGAGTCTATGATTAAAAAGTGAACCTTACTGAGAGAACGAACGACAATGAACGAAAGTAGACATTAAAACCACACTTCACGTACGTCCTTTCATGTCTAATCTGTGTAAAACAAACGAGAGAAAATTCGGTATTCAATACTCCCGTTGCCCAAATTTTGGACACCTTTGGTGCTATAAGCTAGCAAGAAAGACTACTTAACTCTGCCAAATTGTTCATGCTCTCATGCATTAGGCGGAAGAGCCTTCCTCTGGATCTGTCCTGGACCTTTCCAAAACGGATGAATTCCTACGCCGTTTGAATCAGCCTGTGTTGGAGAGGGTTATCCCACTTACAATCCAAAGGTCGGCGCGTCTAACAGTTGCTTCCTGTCTTTCAAAGCTAATCACTAGGGCAGTCGATGTCAAGATGCCTGGATGCGCCTTCTCTGATTTGCACCTCTTTTCCTAGGATCAAATCCAACCGAACTGAAAGTAGGGATCTCAAATCAATCGTCAAGAGAAATGTTTTTAAATACGAAACCGTTAACCTGTTGACTGCTCTAGGAAGTCTTTCAATTGCTGATCATTAGCCTACATCATCCAGGATTAAGAAATACGTGCGGGATCTACGTAAAGAAGTGAATAAGTTCCCCATGCAAGTTGATCTTCGGACAACACACCATGGAAGCAAGACTGGAGTCCAACAAGGCCCCTACTCTTTCCCTGGGGCATCGATTGTACAGCTTCAGCGATCAGAACCCAAATGAACTTATGGTACCTGGATGATGTCCCTATTAAAAGGAACTGGGAAATTATGGTGGCAGAGGTCGAGTCCGTCATCTCTTCTCTCGCAGCACTTGGATTGGAACTAAATCCATCAAAATTTGAAATCATTAACGTTGCCTGCGCAGAAGAAGACTTTACCAATGCAGTGCCTGCGATTTCTACTTATCTAAGTCACCCGACTCGAAAATGCGATTTTCTCGACTCTCCTCTACTTGGAAGTAAAATATAAACTCTCATGGAAGAGAAAAAAATCCGTTCTACTATTCACAACCACCTTTAAAGTTCTGGACTCCCACACGTCTTTATTCTTCCTCAGAAATTTTCACCGCCTTTTTTTCTACGGAGAGCCTCATGTTTCACGGAGATAGACTTTTTCAGATCATCGGCGAAAATAAGAGGATCCGTTAAAGAAACACTCAAAATTTCTTTTGATAAAACCGGATGGATCCGATTCAAAACCCCTTCCTTATAGAGGAATCTGGATGAGCTCATCACTAGAACTCGCCCTCCCGGCCTGTCTATTTTCGACAAATAGTTCCAGTAGTCTTATACGCCAGATCCTCTACATTAACAGATTGGACGCTGAACCAGGGGTATGGACGGCTCAGGAAGTATAAGTGTGGAATTCCCGAAGAACCCTAATAAACTATGAGACTGATACGAGCTTTTATGCTCAAAGACCATATATGAGATAAACCCGAACTTGATCAGCATCATCTGGCTTCTACATCGACGAACGAAAGTAATGCGTGGCTCAGACCCTTACCAAGCACCTCACTTGGGACACTATTGGATGACGACGCCACGAGAATTGGAGATTGCGTCCTCTGCGAATGGATGTTTCCGCGATCTATCACTGTAAATGTGGAGTAATGGTCGACGCGAAAGGTCTGCAACTCTCTCTTGCCCAAGGAGTGCTGGTAGGAGTCCAAGACATAATGCAATCAACAGAGTTATTGCGTGGGGACTAGGAGCGGCCGGATTCCCTGTCCAGTTGGACCCTTTCGGACTGGCCCCAGCTAACAAAAGGCTTGGCGGAACAACTCTCTTTTCATGGAAAGTGGTAGATACTTCTCCTGTGGTGCCACCTGTGTGTAGCTTCTCTCCCTCCAACCATACAATGACAGCAACTAACCCACAATGAGCTTCGGAGAAATCTGAGACACTAAAGAAGAAATATAAATGTCTGGGTCAACAGTTCATCTTTGAGCCAGTCACCTTGGAAACATCAGGACTAATACAAAGCAGATCACTAATTCTGCTGTATCGCAAGGAGGAAAAATTAAAAGAACTTGCTCATTGATTGCATTTCCTCGGAGATCGTCAGGGAAAATGCGCTCTCGATTCTGAGTGCAACCAGTATTTTTAACTGTCAGTTTTTATCAAGATATAATTTTAATATTATGGTGAGGCTGTGAGAATAGCTACCTCGCTTCGTCTTGGTCTTAAATTGTGTGCCGAAAGAAAATGCCGCTGTGGACGTTGGATCGATCCTTTTGGTTATCATCCCTTGTCATGCAAGATGAGTGCGGGTTGTTTCCCCAGGCACTCCTGTCTTAACATGGCATTAAAGAATTCCCTTGCCTCTGCTGGACACCATTACCTGTTAGAACCTGCTGGTCTTTCCCGAAACGATGGAAAACGCCGTGATGGGATGACGACTTTTCCATTCGCCAACGGACGAAACCTGATCTGGGACGCGACGTGTGTCGATACTTATTCCCCATCTAATTTGGTTGCTTCTGCTTCGATCCCAGGACATGCTTCGAAGCAGGCCGAGGAACGAAAGAGAAGGAAGTACCAGAGAATTTCGAAGTAGTATCTTTTTGTTCCATTCGCGGTGGAAACGTCAGGAATCCTTGGCCCCCAAGCAGATGAGTTGGTTCGTAAGATCGGCTCCATGATTCAAGCTGTGACCAAGGATCCGCGAGAGACTGGTTGTTTCCGAGAACGTATCTCGTTGGCTATTGTTAGGGGAAATAGCATGGCCATTCAGATGCATTAATTTAATTTTTATTCATTTATTGATAATAAAACCATTTATTAAAAAAAAATTTATTACGAACAAGACAGATATTAATTATAAAATAAAAAAATAAAATAATTATTCAATTTCATGAAAAGAATAATAATAGAATTATGTGTGGCATAGTGGTTAGGTGTCGGGCTTAAGTGGCTTAGGCTACGGGTTCAAATCTCGCTGCTGTTCACCTGGTGAAAGGTTCCACGCATCAACGATGCAGAAATGGTTTGACGAGTGACGCCGTCATCAGTGAATACTCACTGCTGAACTGGATTGTCTAGAAAGGACACTCACACAAGAAAACGAAAAAAAGAAGTGAAGATCATTCTTGGTTCTACGATTAGTTAAAATTAACTGTTCTTTACTTAAATAAAGTGTGTGTCCTGCCTATGCGGAGCTATAAATACTATGGCTCTCGTGAAAAGGCTTGATTATTATTAATAATAGAATTATGTGTTCATATTGCTCTTCCCATGTCCAATGAGAAGAGCTGTTCAGGATTCCCGACCCCACTGGACTCGTCCTCTCCCTTGTCGGTCTGGGATCATTTAGTCAGTTGAGAACTTTTTATTTTTCTTTTTAACCCAGTGATCCTGGAAATAATAATAAAATCAAATTTTGAATATGTGATCGCCTGTCTCAGGTGGCGCCCAGTGACAGGCTGGGACGAAAAGTGAACATTTGCTCTCCTCCATTCTACTGAAGGGGTTTCCACAACTGCAAGGAATGGATGTCTTTTACTTTTTATGCTGGTTCCGGATGGACTTGTGTGACGTTGAAAGACTCTGTTTTATTGACTGTGGAAACTGGATACACATAATTAGTTGTTTACTGTTAACTTCTTTCTCGGTGTATCGGGGATTTTTTGGAGACATTAGAAGCTCGTTGGAAAAATCAAATTGAAGACAGACGTGTCGCAAAGTCTAATATTTTCAACCTGATTATCTCAGGGACTCACACACAAAAAAAAAAAATAAGTGCCAGATACAAAACCATTTGGCAACAAGGTGCGGTCGTATGTTAAACAGCGACTACCTGCGAAGGCACAATGAGGTGGTTAAATGCATACATCTGCACCTGTGTTATATCTCAATAATCGACAAAGCACGTCGAAAATCCAATAATCGATAAAGCAAGCACGTCGAAGACAGAAGGCACAGTATGATCTCTGCAAACAAACTCGGATTAATACACAAAGCAAAAGTGTAAATAGTCTCGGTAGTTTTGACTTGGGATGGGATCGAAAGCCTTGAAGCAGGAATATCCACGATTAATAAGACAGCAGAGAATATTCTTAATAGATAAAAAGATGAAGTGGGAATTTCGAACGAGTAGAAGGAGTCTAAGAGTAACCCCCACAACATAAATATTGGTTGGGCATACCAAAGGGTTGCGGGAATAGGATATCTTTATTGGAATGATCTACAAAATGCGTGCTGTTAAACATGTTATTGCTTGAAAAGGACAACCTAACTCATGACTTCCCAAACTATTTAATAAAAAAAACGTAAAGTGTGAGTGGGGTAGGGTCAAAAAAGACGAATTGACACAAAACACATCAATTTATTGTAATAAATATGGATGATTGAATGAAACGAATGTCCCCTGTAGTATAGTGGTTAGTATACCGCGTTGTCATCGCGGTGACCTGGGTTCGATTCCCAGCGGGGGAGTTAATATTTATTCAAAAAAAACACATAAAAATTTTATTATTTCAACATCTATTTTTTTACTTTTTATTTATTTAATGGCTACTGCATCGACGAACGTGTGGAAGAATGTATTTAATTATACTCTCATGTGCGACGAATGTACACCAAACTATTTTTGGCTTCACAAATCGCATTTACAGCTCATTCTGACTTCCCAAATGCAGACTCTACCAAGCGAAGGTAACCGGAAAAATACTCGTCTTTTGGATATCGTTATCGAAAACCTCTGTAGCGGGTTGAAAAAATCAATAAAGTAGTTATTAAAAAATGACTCAGAGATCCTCGATAGTTCAAAAATCTTGGATGACTTGAAGTTCGCAACCCTGTTTACATTTCTCTCCCTGCACATCTCTCGTCGCTAATGGCCTTTCAAGAGGATTCTACACTCCCTCCTAATTTCTATACTGAACAGGACGCCGGTCATGCCCGTGAGGCCTGGAGCCGTACCTATCAGATCGACTGTTTGGCCTACACCGTCTCTCATGCAGGAAGAGTGCAGGCAGAATAGCCACACAGTCAGGGCAACCGCTGTATGACTATTTTTTCATTTTTTTGTTTTAAATAAAATAATAAAAATTGGTCTGTAGCTTGCCGGATCTCTCTTTGGCTTCCCTGGTTTTGGAATCATCTTCACAACAGCTTTCTTCATATTAAAGGGAGATGGCCAAATCATAAACACATCAAAAAACATCTTAGATAGTCAAATAAAACATCCTGACCCTCTTTGATAAATTTCATTGATATGTGGTCATATCCTGGAGCATTAACCTTGGATTCCCTGATAGCCGTCATCACTTCAATTTTTGCGCCTCTTTCTCAGCCTAAACTCATTCTTAACCGGTTACAATTATTAATGTTTTTTTTCTAAGTCCAATAAAAAATGGACAAAATAAGAAATTGTTAAAATTCCTTCAACGGACGGTGACATATTATTTTCGGCAGAAACAATTATTTAATACAAAAAAAGTTAGTGAGATAATTTTTTTCATTTTTGACGAATTTTTTGAAATCTCGGTGTCATTGAGGCAAGTGCAACTCGTAGTGCACTAATAAACGAGTTCGATAGATTTCATTGCATCTAGTGCAAAAAATCCAGTTTCGCAACAAAACTTAAGACATTTGTGCAATAAAAATATCTCAACACCTTACCATAAGACCAATTTATTATTTAATAATTTTACTTCCTATTTTACCTGTTTCCATGGTAACATTTTTGCGGTTTTAATTTACGATTTTAATAAATGGTTCAAATGAAACTTATTAGACTCATCCCTCTTTCAATACTTTGGGTTTTAGATATCTCCTGAGTTCATCATCACCCCAATACTCACAAAAAGAAAAAAAGACAAAAAATTTAATTTATCGTCTCATGCAATCATAAAACTATAATGACATTAATTTTCCGACGATAAACAACTTGGTGTACTAGAATAAGCCTTAAAAATTTGATTTTTTTGAAAAAGATCAAAAAATTATAAATAAGATAATTAGTGACTTATTTTTTAGTTTCGTATTTTCTATATAATTAACAAAAATTTTAACCCCCATAGTTGTTGAGATAACTGGAGGAATAAGCAGGTAATCGCTTAAAAACTGGGACGTCTGGCTAACTAAAAAGCCACGATGCAAGTGAGACTCGGAAAATTTTAACTAAAAGTCGGTAAAATAATTTATTCGACTTAAAAAATATCAAAAATAACTCAAAAAAATTATTTACTTTATTTTAGAGGAAGGAAGTTGTGGTTACTTCCCAGGAAGTAAGTTTTTATTTACTCTAGAAACCTCTTTGAATAACAATTTGAATAATATTAAATAATTTTGAGTTTTTACCAAAAAAACAACTTTATGTTATTTTTATTGGTAATCTTGTTGCACGTGCATAAATCCATCACTACCATCAAATTTTAGCTTAAAATCAATTTTAATAAGAAGCAATGTTTTATTTATAAAAATTAATTAAAATTCACAAATCACTATTATCGGACTTAAATAATAGTAGAGGGAATAGAAAAAATATCAGTCAATTAAAATATTGCTATATTGCAGTATGGACATGATCTACGGTACTAGAAGTTAATATTAAGCAAACCTTTAACCATTTTTTTATGCAGAAAGTGTGATATTTGTGACCACAGTGGAGAACTATAGCGATTACATAAGGCGAATAAATTTCCCTGCAAATTGGACAAAAATCATCCTTATCCCAAACTGTCATTTATCCCGGAACTATATCTTCGTTTTTATAACCAAGATCGGCGTAAAAATCCGTAACATTTGGAATATTTTGCCGTAAAACGAACGGAATGTTACAATTTTCGGTATAATAATGAAAATGACAATTTATGCGTATAACCTAGCATTTTGAATAATTATTTATTTTTATAATTTTATTTTTTATTTACAAAAAAAAAAGAAAAAATTAGAATTAAGGAAATCAGTCTAAACTTAATTACCATTCCCTTCTGTCTGCCGAGTCAACGCTAGGTTCAAGGACGTCCTCTGAGTGGGAAGAGATGAAATTTCTGAGTCTTTTAGGTAAAGCGCAAGGCGAATGTCAGAAGGTTTTAAAATTTACCACAGCGAAAGAGCAGATCAGCTTACTTCATCCACTTAAATGTTTCTGTTTTCTCAGGGAATAATGATGTATACAATCTGAAAGATGCTGGACATCCCAACATGTGTGTCAGTACAAGTGATTATTATCTCATCTCCTTGTCCCAACACAAGTCAACTGAGTCATCAATTTTAAGTTTATATTTATTAATAGTTTTTTCTCTCTTATTTTTGTTGACTCATTTTGGCCAGAAAACCCTGTATAATTGACTAGCGACCTGAGTCTAACGGCACTCGCAAAAATATATACATGCTCAAGCCTTTCACTATCGATACACCTGACACTCAACATGAACATCAATAACATCACAAAACACGATTCAGTGATTGTCGACTCCTACTTATAATAACAATATTCGCACTTTCCGAGGAGCCATATCAGTTATAGCTTCCCTCAGGCAGAACGCACTTTATTTTAGCAAAGAACAGTTATAATAGCTAATCGAGGGAGGATCAAGGAATGCTCTTCACTTCTTTGTTTTCTTTTTTTGGGTGTATGTCCTTTATAGACAATCGATCCGCAGTGAAGTTCACTGATACGGCGTCAAGCCAAAGCATATTGATGCGTGGAACCTTCAACCAAAATGTGCAGTATCGGATTCGACTAGCGACCATCAGGCCTCTTGCCCGGCAACCGTCACCCGGCCTCCATGCTTATCCCAAAACGTTTATCTTATGTTTTTTTTTCAAATTTAGTGGTTCGGGAGAAGATTAAATATGTGAATCAATTTTATATACGGAGAATAGCTATAACTGTCCATAATTGTTATTCTATTGACTATCGACGATAAAAAATAAGGGACGTTAAGGTAATCAAGATTCCTTGAGTTCAAATTTTATGATTTCCATTTCTAATAAACCCAGTATATTCCACAGCCGTCTTTGAGTTTGCATAAAAAATGAATTTTTAGAATTTGAAATGATTTTTATTAGCTCACCACAGATTGAGTGAATTTTCAAATTCTCTTCTAACCTGTTCGAAGGTAAAATTCTTTTATCACTCAGAGTTTTTTTTGCGGCTAAAGCTAATTTTTTAGTCATCCAAAGTCCTAAAATTTTCCATCGGTGACTAGTTTCATCTAACAACTTGAACAAAGTCAAAAATTAAAAATTGCTTAAAATTAATTTGATCACATAAAGAGTGTGCAATAGTGATACGAAAGTTAGTTAAAAAAAAAAAGTCCAATAGAACGAGATTTATTAAGAGAAAGCAGGTATTCCAACCTCCAAATATATAGCTTTAAGTATAAAATCTGATTTGATTTCCAATAGTTCCATTTGTAAGCAATCTTTTGTATTGGAAACATTAAAAGAGAATTGCGCTGTAAATAATAAAAATGTTGTTCAAAAGACGAGAAATCATTAAATTTTTTTGAAATTCCTTTAATAACGATTTTAGTTGTTTTTCATACTTGGAAAAATTTATTACAGTATGTGCACCAACAGTACTCCTGAGCTCTTTGAACGTAGGAAAATGAACTTAATCTTCATTAATAGCTGAGACTTCCATAATTTCAAATTCAAAGACATTTCATTAATTTGTGCGGCAACAGTGTCTCTGGTTAACAAATAATTTTTACAAGGCATTGCTTGATGAAATCAGCATCGAAATATGATTTTCCATTCATTGCAAGCATTCTGCCGATTTCATAGCTTGCAGTAACTGATGCAGTACTTCGATCATGAATTTTTTTCTTAATTGAGTTTGTAACGATTATGAAAATTTTTTTGCTTAAATCTCCTTTCAATGAGCATACAATTTCTCTTAAACATCTGTAGCTCACAATTGTTTTATGTATAAGTCTTTCAGATTTTATCCATTCAACCGTTTCTTCCAAAAGTTCCTAATTTACGTGAAATGGTTTGTTTTTATGAATTTGACAAATTTGTATTATTTTTTGCATTTGCAATGTTTCCACTGCACTCTGACAAATTTTTTAAAGCGGAAAGTTTTTCTTTGACTAACTAACTCATTGATCCTGACTCGTTCCAGCGTTCCAGAACTTGTCTCCAGGAAACGACATTGTCCCCGAGAAAACAATAGCTGGATCCTCTTGATGCCGGCCAGACATTGGGCGTCTCCTCAGTATTGTGGATCCAATGACGTCATCGGAGGGAAGAAAAATATTTTTCTATCATCCGTTGTACAAAAATAGAGAAGTTACCATTAATGTTCATAGTTTAAACACCGTTTCTTAGTTCCAGAAGAAGCACGTGACATTGAAAACCAAGGTTTACAAATACTATTAAGAAAAATTTAATTAAATTTAAAAAAATAACAAAATGATTTTTTGTTTTATAGCCATTAAATTGAGCCGCACTTAAGCTTGTCAAGGTCCGCATGAAGGCCTCTGCTTGTCGAGGACCGCATGTTTGACACATCTGTTCTAGACTCACCCTTCCGCAGTCCTGCAATCCGTCTGATTAACCTGATAAACTCAGACGTAGTCAGCCCAATAACGACAGACGCCCCAAAGGAGATCGGCTAGAAAGTGAACCGGTCACCAATGCCCGATGCTTCCTCCTTTTTAAATCTTCAGCAGTGCCCGCTGCGGTACCCATGCGCAACGATCAATTAAGATACCATAAATATTTTCCTAAAGTTTACCTTTAATTTTTCTTATGATTTCTTTGAAATTGCATTTTCTACAATATCCCCATTAATCAAGCCCATTTTGAACATGATATTGCATCTAGTGACCCTTTTTATAGCTTCATCTATTTTAGCTACAGGATTTTTATCATAGATAAGTTTTTTCATCGTCCAATTATTAATATAATTTTTAAACGTTTTTTATCACTTGGTCACGTGGCTGTATTAAAGAAGTTGTAATTTTGGAAAAAAATACTATTCGATGATTAAATAGTGGATAGACGTACCATGGCAAGTTGCATTATCCATCAGAAATGCTATTTTTCTTCTTCTTTTCCTCGTTCTTCGTTAATACGAGATAACCAATTATCAAATATACTTTTTGTTATCCAAGCTTTCTATGAAGCAACCCATTCAATGGCAATGACTTTTAGATTTACTCTTCTCAATACTCTTGGCGACTTTGACCGCCCTATTATAAGTGGTTCATATTTTTCTCCAGTGTAGCTGCAACATGAAAGAAGTGAGATTTTATGTCATGGCTACTCGAGGCGGCCGGAATCACCTGACGACTATGTCTTCTTATTTTATGTCAGATGGCAAAAAGCTGGATGATTCACTTTTTTTAACAAAACTTTTTTCGACAAAGATTTATAAATAAATTGCCGTTTCATCAAAATCGAAAATATTTTCTTCACCATATTCTTTAAGAAATCATTAAATTTTTTATCAAAAGTTTTCTGCTTCTCCTTTTTGCTCCTTTAAGACTTCCTTTAGAAAATGCGTCTTTATACAGACCTGACTGTATTTCCTACATATTATATTTTTTTAATTAAATTAAAATAGTTCCAATGACCAATGGTAACCTAACTCTTTGATCCTGACTCGTTCCAGCGTTCCAGAACTTGTCTCCAGGTAACGACATTGTCCCCCGGTGAAGAATAGTTAGATCCTCTTGATGACGGCCAGGCATTGGGGGTCTCCTCAGTAACGTGGATCCATTGAAATCATCGGAGGGAAGGAAAATAATTTATGATAAACCATCCACATAGCACTACATGGCGGCACGTGGTTAATCAATCAATTTATTAATATTAAACAAATATTTCGATACATATTTTCCCCACTTGAAGGTTTATTACTAAAAAAATTCATTAAAATGATGAAATCCCAAAATTGCGGTATCCCCAAAACAAGGTCGGACTGTATTACGAATATTTAACATTATTTTTTATTAAAAGTTCTTTTTTGAGTATTTGTGCAAATATTGCAATGGATCGCCCAATATTGCTTAAAGTTGATAGTCATTTTTCTAATGCAAAAGTACGTAATTTATAAAGTAAAATCGTTCTAAAGTCCAGCGGATATGATCGAGTGGCTGTTACCTCTGACTACTGCCAGCGATATCCTTTGGAAAAGCCACTCGGTTTCCCTACGCTCCCACGAGGCTTTGGTCAATAGACACCCAAGTGCTCTAAGGAAAGAAACCGTCTTGGGGCCAAAGACTCCGCTCGTCTCGACGACGACTGGCTGTACATTTTTATAATTAAAAATATTTTTTAATATTAACATTTTTCAAGAAAAAGTTATGAGACAGATGTTGGTTGCAAGGTCCTCGTTATCCCAATTGTAATGACTTAAAAGGAATTGCAACAAAGTCCCAGACACGGATATCTAAGAAAGTTAGAATTAGATAGGAAGTTCCAGGTCTACCTACAGTCCACTGTTTTACATCGAACCCTAGAGAATCTTACACTGGAGTACAGGAGGCAGACCCCGGAGATGGTATTATTAACATAAAAATTATATTTTTCAATTTTTTGAGTATCAACCACAAATAATAATCGAATTATTTACAGCGCTAGTTTAAATTCTTCTTGTTATGCCAAAACGAAACGATTCTGTGTTTAGAAAAGCTAGAAGAACAGTCTCTAAATTCAAAGATGAATCTTGCGTTACCGATGATGGGATTCTATTTTATCTGCTTTGCTTATCTGTAAAAAATAGTAAAAAATATGTAAAAAATAGTCAACTGTTCTAAAATTTTTCGATTAATATTCATAAAAATGACTTTTCCTTGAAAAATGGCATTTTATGGAGGAAATTTTTATAGTTATGACCTCGTTGCTTGTGCATCAACATTTTTTAGTGAGAACCCTCCACACTCTTTCGAGAATAGGATTTGCGGTGAACATCTAGGACCTCTGCTTTATTTAGCTTTATTTGCTTTAGTTTTGAATTCCTTTGGTCTTCTTGAATTGCAACAGATAGTATGTGTCTCGGTTGTCCTCGATTCCGCAAGTGCGCTAGAATCATGTTTTATTAGATTGTTAGCAGATATTTTTTTATTTTTACGCGAAGTTTTTTTTTAGGTTTTTTTTCGAAATTTAAATTGAAAAGTTCAATTTGTATTAAAATTAACTGTTAAAGTAAATTATTGTTGATTATCTGTTTCTTGCAGAATTGTGAGAACATCTGGTTCATTTTGACAACCCGTATTCACCACTATGACGTCATCGTTTTTCTGTAATAAAGAATCAATTAACTTGATTTTTTGTTCTCGATTGCAAGTTCTTCAATATCTCTTTATTTGCTTCGTGAACTTGGTTTTGTAACTTTTCTACTGCCCTGGGCCTTCTACTCGTAGTGTTCGCGGCGTTATTCCCAGGAATTCTGTTGGCCATATCCCACGTGCCAATGAATGAACTCCACAAAGGCTTCGAGGACTTTAAATTTTGGTTGAGATGTCCTCTGTCGTCCGTAATAACTTGAGTAAATCCGTCCAACATTTTTAGACTCTACCACGTGCTATCACAAACTTACATTGCGAGACTCAACCGGTACCTCCCAGTTTCTCAGTCTTTTCGGTGTATATGCGTCTTCGTATTGTGAAGCACTAAATAGGATTGACATTTCTGTTGCTATGAAAATATATTTTTATTATTTTAATTTTTTAAGTTTTATTAAAACTTTATTGCAAAAACTAACAGTTAACATGATACGAATAAACCATGGAACGCGCCGTCGTTACTACGAAGGTCCAGTCACTCGACCGATACGTGCTTGTGTGGGGTCGAGGAAGGAGCATCGAGCCAAGATGAGGTCCCTGCTAGTGCGTGCTGGGATCACTTGATTAGTTAGTTTATGTAACCGTGGTCTCTGATGTTATTATTATTACTACGAGCTCCTCTCATGATTGAGAACGCATTTCTGACCATTTGCAAGAAAATGGGGTCTCTGAGCCAGCTCCTTTCTCTCCTATCATTTTTTTCGCGATGAGCGATCCTATTCTGTTTAGCAGGAACAGTGACCTGTTTTCCATGATTCCACGGCGACTTGTTGAAAAATGAACTGTCCACCGAGACATACGCATTTCTTCATCTTTAGGGTCTCAGCCTTCTCCGAAGCAGAGCCTTGGTTAGTTGCTGTCATAACGAGGTTGAAGGAAGAGAGGCTATCCACAACTCTGGACTTGGATAATCTCTAAACGGGAAATGAAACGCCTAGACTCTTTCCACAGAGCTCAGCTCAAATCGGTGATCAAAATCAACTGGCCTATGAAGATCTCTAATGCAAACCTTTATAATAAATGCAAATCCGGCAATGAGTCAGATGATATGTTCCAACCAAGATGGAGCCTCTTTGGCCACGTGTTATGTCTAAATGATCAGGTCATCGCAAATATCTCAATGGACAACTAATTCGAACACACAGGAGTCGGATTCCGTGGAAAACCAAGAACGACAATTCCTACTATCTTAGATGAAGACCTATCAGCGGTTGATATGAGACTAACTGTGGCGGACGACCTGGACGATCCAGAGAACTAGCGCGAAACAGAGATCATGGTCGAGGCTGACGAGAGGATGATTCAGAATACAACACAAGGGAAACTTAATTAATTTCATATTTTTTCGGGAGTGCGGAGACATTTCACCGACTACACACAAAAATACCCTTTAATAAGAATTGTAGAAAAGTATATTTCCAAATCAACAAGTTACGGCAGTTTAATCACTTATTGATTGTGAATAATAACCTCATTTAGTCAAGTTTTTAATTGGTCGGAAAATTCAGGAGGTGTGTACCTCTATTACACAAAAATGTCTACATTCTTCATTTTTATCTGAATATAGCCGAAGTGATGGACATAGAAGACATATAAATCAGATGTTCAGAACAAAAGAAGAGTTAAATGCTCGTAGGATCGGTTTTGAAAATTGCTTATCACAAAATCGAAAGAATTTAAGGAGGTCGTCTGTCAGAGGTATGACTTATAGAATGCGGTTTAAATAACCCCATTAAGGCAAAATTAAATTATTAAAATATAGAAAATTAGTAATTGAGCTTATAATTTTAATCGATTTTGTTTGGAAATTTCCAGCGGTAAAAATACTATATAAAGAATTTTTAGCGGAGGAATTGAAATGTCAACGTCTGTGTGGGTGTGCAGGAGTGGTTCTTCAGTCTATGTTGTCCCAACTGTTTCTGAGGGACAGGTTGCTATCTATGACGGACAATTTTCTGATTCCTCTGAAGGAATGCAAATTTTGGCAAGACGACTTTCAGATGCGGGACTCCAACAAGTGGCGGACTTTGAGTTTGAGACTGAACTTCCGGATGATGCAATTGTCTCTGCTCTTACGGAAAACGTTGATTAGTTTTTAGTGATTCTTTGTTTTCTAGTTGGTTTTTTATTCATTCTGATTATTTCAATAGAAAATTAAGTTTTCGATAACAATGGCACTTATTCAAATATGTTGAAGTGTTACTTATTTAGAAAAGGGTAGCTACTTGTCAGTATAAAAATCAATATAGTGCATTTTTTAGTATTTTATATCTCTTAATTTTTTAACAAGAACACTAAAACTAACAGTTAGCAACTGCTGGCTGCTCTCATTTTTGGTAAATTAATTAGTTGAAAGCTGGGGGCTGCTCGAGTTAAGAGAATTTCAAATACGACAGCCTCTACACCAGATTCCGTGTACATTCGTTGTTGTCGAAACGAGAGGAGTTTTTGAGCCAAGACGGTTACTTTTCTAAGATCGCTTGGGTCAATGATATCGAAAGTGAGTAATGAGCGTCGAAAACCGAATGGCTGTTCCAAATGATTTCTCTTATTTGTCGGGAAACAGCCATTCCATACTCTCAGCTGGATTATTTTTTATTTTTTGTTACGTAATAAATTTTTTTCCATTAAATTAAATTATTCCATACACCAAGAGTAAAAACAAATTGACTAATTCCTCGATCCTTAAGTTTCCATAGAAACATCATCCAAGAACAGTGACCAAATGGACAATGTCCGGAAAACTGAGGTTGAAGCTAAAATTCGTCACCTGGGAGCGAAATAGTTCCTATAGATTATTTTGAATGTCGGCCTTGGGCATTTTATGACTAAGGCTGATCCGATGATGCCGCCAGAAGAGGAAAAATCTTCAATCAAGCAGCCACGTGGAAATAACGCTAATATGAAATTAAAAATTTCCTACAATTAATTTACTAAAAACTATTTAACTTTAAATAAAAAAAATCAATTAAAAAATAAAATAAAATCGCCACATCGTGGCTCACCTACGATGTGGTGACATTGCATAATTTATGTGAAAAAGAGCCGCAAAATCCCTTTCCCCTCTTCATTGATACGTGGATGGTGTCGTGCATTACTACTTTCTTCCGGCGATGTCAAACCGAATCCAGGACCGCCATTGATTATTGCCCAACATGGCTTCAGATCGGGATACTCAACTGCGGTTATCTCCTCCTACAGGAAACATACATCCTTCGATCCTAAATTAACTTGGAATGGAGAGCTTATCCCAGGTAATAAGAACCCATCAATCCTTGGAGATACATATGACCGTTGATGACGTTCACACATCATGTGGACACAATAATCTCAAGAGTTCAAAAAAAGACGGGGATCCTCAAGACCTTTTCTAGATCTCCAATATCTTCACTTTCTCATCTCAAATTATTATACAAACAGTTTATTCTATTGACAATGGACCATGCATGGACCACGCAGAACAAATTAGAGGTCATACAAAACCAATGCCTCCGGATCCTTCTTAAATGTGACAGAATGACACCTACGTCAGAAATGAGGAACACATTAGATCTCAAAAAGTTATGGAACATCTCGGTGACGAACAACAAAAATTCTTGAAAATGGTACGATCTTCTGGTAGCCCCCTTGAAGATGAGTTTCTTGCCTACCAGAAATATGCTCGCAAATTTGAGATAAAACTTTCCTCTTTTGGACGATCATAAAAGATTGCAGACAAAATCGAAACAAAGGAGGACGCACTGACACCGGGATCACTTAATTAGACGATAACTTTTTCCTCTTTCCTGTGTTCCCGGGGTTATAATAATAGTAACATGGCGAGAGCGTATTTTACGCTATGTGGATACTTAAATGGAAGATTTTTTTTCTATTCTTCCTCCCTTTTTCTCCAGGAGCTTGAATTTTTAGCGTGCGTCATGTGGTTCGCTATCTCTGGTAGTGCTAGATATACTCCTAAATTATATCCAAAAAGGACTATTAGTAAACAACTATCCAGAGGAGTTCTCCTTGGACGGTACTTCCTTCAAGTCCGAGCATGCGAAGACTGCTGAAAGAGGCCGGGATCACTTGAACATTTTAGTTCTGTCTATGACGATGTTCAGTTACTTTTCTTCATTAATTCATGTAGTGATATGATCTACTTGTCTCAGGAGGTCCGATGCTAGGACCCTATCAAAAACGATCATTTATTGCTTCCCACTCTAATATATCATTTTTGGAGAGATTTCCACGACTTTGGTTTGGGAGGACTAAGTTACCGCTTAACAAGTAACATGGACATCGATGCATCATCTCCAATTTATTTCGAAAAATAAAGAACCTCCGCTTCTTCTCAAATATCTGAAAACAGCCTTGTTGAGTAATCTCCACCTGTTAGTATGTCCACCTCATATCATATCCGGTAAGATGAGCTTTACAGCAGCTTACAATCTTGGAATATCATGTTTTGCTGTCTTCAATCTTTGTTCTCATTTTTTGACAATTAAAACTTGAACAGCTATTGATCCTTCCGTTGTTTTATTTTAGCCCAATCTACGTTAAAAACCGCCTGTTTGCAAAATTATGTAATGCGGAACATAACTGCTTTTGGAACCTTGAAAGTGACTTTTTTGATGAAATTGACATTTCAGAAAATAAATTCAGAAAAGTACATAAAAATTGACCTCTTTTCCACATTAATTTAAATTCCTGTCGAATATGTGAAAGATTAGGTACAAGTTATTCTTCCTCGTCTTGATAGTGCACCAAAGTATCTGAAAACCTCTAAATCATTCGTATCCATGTAACTTCGAGACGACGCTATTATAAAGTTAAATACCAAATCCCCCGAACTTAGAGAATAATCTGAATCTTGGCTAAGTACTTTATACTAATTCTGACCCCAGAGCTCTTATCTGTGATGCTTTACAATAACTGATGAGTTTATTTGGAGATCTTAGGCGTCCCTCGTGTTTTATGGTCATTGATATTATCCCTCATATAGGTTTCCTCTATAATTGGCGTTTAAATAAAGTTAGAGCACTGAGATTTTCTATTTGAGGATACCGGAATCCTGGGATCCCTTTCAGAATTTGGGTTCAAAAACGTTCATGAAAACTCGATAAATTATTTTGAATTGCCACTTATGAAATGACAATTCAACTACTTGATGAATTAATTATGTATAATTATGCGTTATCGACAGAGGATTATAGTCATTTTTTGGTAAATTTCATATTCCTATAAAGAAATATCTTGTCGTTGCTGTAAAATTTGATTTATTAATCTCTTTCCATTGGAAGACAATTATTAATCTCTTTCCATCGTTTCCTCGAGACAAGTTCATCGCTGGAACGCGTAAGATCAAGGGGTAAGTTAGTTTGGTTTTACCCTCGGTCTTTGGAATAAATTTATATATTATTGTCTTCACGAACAAGCAGAGAATCAGCGATTATTAGGAAGTGCGCCATAAATTCAGATCAGTCCCAAAGATCCTTCACAACACAGTCGGGGGTGTTTTGCGCAGGAAAATAAATGACAGCTAACTTTTTAAGGATATTGTCTTCCACTATTAGGAGACAACTTACAATCTACAAAGATGGGCGGCATTTCTATTAAAAACTTAATTTTCGATTGAAAGTAATCAGAATGAATTGAAAACCAACTAGAAAACAAAGAATCACTAAAAACTAATCAACGTTTTCCGTAAGAGCAGAGACAATTGCATCATCCGGAAGTTCAGTCTCAAACTCAAAGTCCGCCACTTGTTGGAGTCCCGCATCTGAAAGTCGTCTTGCCAAAATTTGCATTCCTTCACTGGAATCAGAAAATTGTCCGTCATAGATAGCAACCTGTCCCTCAGAAACAGTTGGGACAACAACGACTGAAGAACCACTCCTGCACACCCAAACAGACGTTGACATTTCAATTCCTCCGCTCAAAATTCTTTTTATAGTATTTTTACCGCTGGAAATTTCCAAGTAAAATTTCCAAACAAAATCGATTAAAATTATAAGCTCATTAATTTATTACATATTTTTTGATTTAATTTACTTGGCCATGTTTTAATGAGATTATTATTAGCAACATACAAATCACAAACAAGCACCTTAGATCAATATTACTGGACATACTGGTGGCAGATGGTGAAGAATATTGATGATGCCAAATATCAAGGCTGTTTAGCTGAAACATCGATGCTTTTACAGATTTCCACGTAACAAATTTTGAATGCATATATATCACCTGAACAATTTTTATGAATACAGCGAACAAATATCATTCGAATGAGGGATTGCTGAATTTACACGACGAGTTACAATGCGATTTCATTTTTGCGGAAAATTACAGATTTTTGTTTTCGTGTTTATTCATCCCATAAGAATACAAAATATCCAGGAGATTGTCTTTAGTTAAATTAAATATTTTATTCTGTTTATCGCTCGTGGTATTTGTTGCTACAAAGCGGTCTTCGAATCTCTCACAGCCTTCAAGCTTCTGTGAATACCATTCACCACCGATTTAGTTTATGCATTATTTCAAATCTAGCTCAGTGTTTCTCAACCTGGGCGTTTTATATTTTTGGGCGATGGAATTCTAATTTGGGCGATAGAATTTTTAATGATCTTGAAAAATAAGTTTCAAGTATTATAAAATGAGTTCTGTTCGTAATTTCAAATTTGTATCATTTGGCTTAATCCAAAGTCCCAGTGATAAAATAAGCCGTATTGCTTAATATCCAATATTACTTTGTTGAAGGAAAGCCGTCAAGGTCATTGTTCCATCTGCAAAGCATGCATCCGTCTAAACGAGTAACTTAAAAAATTAAAGGAAATTATATCAAAGCGATTACTCTAAGCAAAAACAAAAAATAATAGTTTTCTTTTTAAAAATTATTATGCACATTCGCAACAAGAAAGTTAATCCATTGACGTCGCTTGTGCCGCACCCGGATAATCTGCAGTCAGACCTGCTCCTCTTGATTTCCATTTTTTGGAGGTCGTCTAAGTCATCAGAATTTTCAAGTCGCGTTTTGACATCTTTAGATCATTGTTTATGGTCAGTAGAACGGTTGTCCGAGATCTGCCCCGAAATGGGCCGGGGCTTAGAAAATACGATTCCATAATGTTATTTTCTTGAGCACCAAAGTCCAAATAGCCCCCCTCGAGTAATTTTTTATAGTGGTCTCCAAGCTTTCAGATTTACAGATAGTGTGTAGGTTCTGATCACCTTCACATAGCGCATGTCCAATAGGGATTTCAGTTGTTTTCTGTGAAAAGCATTCAGACTTTTTAAAACACTTTATGTTAAAAAATAGAAATTAAAAGTTAGAAAGCTTGAATGGCCATACTGTTTCCTCTGACAATAGCTATCGAGATACGTCTCGAAGCCATCAGCCTTTTAGTCACTTTTCATTTTAGAAGATCTTGAAATTTGTATAAGATATCTGAAATAAATTTGGAGATTTCTACACCTTACTTTTCATCATTCAAAACTGAACTTATTTTTTATAAAAAATTGATTTGTTGAATGTTAATATGGCTCAGTGGATCATCAATCCATTTAATAATGCACTTTGCTAAGAGACATATTAGCTATAGCTCCTCCCAGGCAGGACCACTTTATTTAAGTAAAAACAGTTAGCACAACTAATCATTGAGGAGAACAAAGGAATGCTCTTCGCTTCTAATGCCTTTATTGACCAAAATAATAACAGCCATTTCAAAAGACCAATATTATTTCTCCGCAGGGAACACGATTTATTAAAGCGAATAATAGTTATGCTAACAAATTGTTGAGAGGGAGGCAAAGAATGTTCTTTAACTTTTTTTCTTTTTGATTTGTGTAGGTTTTTATAAACGATCCGGTTCAACAGTGAGGTATTCGCTGATAACGGTGTCACTCATCGAAACCGAAGCATTGTAGATGGGTGGAACTTTCTGCTAGAATGTATTTGAAATATTCGAACTTTTTAAAGGGATTTATAACATTGACAAAAAATCGCCTTAATTATTGTCCCATGCATCACATCCGCTTGTGCCACAATGTCCAGTCAAATTCTTAAGCTTGAACATCTCACAACCAATGTTTAATCACCAAGTAAAAATCTATTTTTTTATTTTGAATAATATTCATTTAAATGATTTAAATTTTTTCTTAATTAAACACGTTTTATTTAACAATAAAATATTATTTATTAACAATAACGGGGGAGAGAGGCTGCTGACATTACGGAGTAAGAGTTTCCGCGGACAATGCAATTCCGATTCGTTGCCTCAGCCAGACCGCTTAATGATTTAAATGATTAATTTTTTTACTGGAATACGTATACATACACTTTGGTCAGCCACAATAGGCTTAGGGTAAATTTTACATATTTGAGATCTTGTACACATCAATAGATTTTGATAATAACTCAGATATAAAAAAATGATGTTATATAGTCATTTTTCAAGTGAAATTTATATTGTTACATTCGAAAATTCGCTCCACACATTAACATTAAAGAATGCGATAATTATATTTAAAATTTAAAGATATTATTTCAATTTATCCGAAAATTTAAATTAATTGCCACGTGAATATTATTCATGTTTTTATGGTGAACTTTGGTAATTTTTTACTCTTATAAAATTCACGGATTATGTTCCACATGTCTGACTCTATTTTTGAACTTTAAATTCACATGCAAGTTAAGGATTCTTTATTATTATTATTTAAGCCAAAGAAACACCGTCTTAACCAATAACTAATATTCAGGTGATCCCGGCATCTCTCAATAATCGGGCCATTTTTTCTCGATGCTCCGACTGTGATCCCACGCATTTTCTATACGGACGGGGGTCTTTTTCCTTTTCTCTTCTGAAATTGCCTCCAGTTGCCTCTATGATAGACTCGAGTGCTCTGGGGCAATTTCTTTATCTGTATATTTTTCTAGTAACTTTTTTGCTCTTGACTGGATATCTTGAATTTTTGTTAGGTTCGTTGCCGACAGGTTAGATCCCCATGCAGCACATGCATAGCCTATTGTTGGCTCGACATACTGCTTGTAGAGGGTCCCGATACCTGGCGGATAAATTCCTCCACAGTTCCAAAGGAAGGCCTTTACAAAATTGATCTTCTTTGCACAGGTTGATATGATAGATTCCACATGGGCTGAGAAGCAGAGGAAAGTATCAAAAGTTACTCCCAGTATCTTCTGCGATTTCTTTTGTGGTATAGGTACTCCATTTAACGTGACATCAATTGTTTGCGTTCCCATCTTTCTATTCTTAGTAAATAGAGTGACTGCTGACTTTTCGGAACATGCATTTAATCGATTTCGCACAACCATCCAAATATGTTATTTAGTATTCCTTGTAGTCTTTCTTAGCATGTTCGACGTTTACGTCTCTAGATGCGACAACTATGTCATCGGCATAGGAAAGTAGTATGTCATTATTATTCATAGGTACGGGAGATCACTCAAAAACAAATTAAAAAGGATTGGTGAAGAGGAGATCCTTGGGGTACACCATTGGGTAATAATCCGATCTGGAACTCTTGTTTCCGACGGATACTTTCCCTCGGCGTCCACTTACGAAATTTGCTAACCATAACTTTAATGGTGCATCAATTTTTGTCAAAAATATTTTTCGTATGAGGATCTTCCTTGGGACAGAGTCGAAAGCTTTTTGAATGTCGATCGTACATATGACCGATTTTTCCTGTTTTGGCTTGTTCTTGTGTCCTTCAGTTATGAACTTCATTAATGTTGTTAGGAAGGAGGTTGTTGATAATCCTTCCTTGAAGCCATGTTGGAATGTTTGTGGGAGAGAAGGGCGAATAACTTTTAGGACCAGTTTCTCCAGGATTCTCGAAAACACATATAAGGGAAACTGGTCTGTAAGAGCCGGGATCGTTCTTCGGTCTTCCCGGCTTCAATATTGGTCGAATTTTTGATAGTTTCCATAAAGTCGGTATGGTATTTGTTCAGCGATGTGTTGTAGATGTTTGTTAATGCATTTATTGATGCTGGGCCCAAGTGTTTCAGCAGAATAAAAGGAATTCCGTCTGGGCCACATGAGTTTGTTTTTTCTAATTTGACATTGCTTTGGATACATCTTTGGGAGAAAATAAATCAGCGGGGCAAATTTGGATGGCTTTCTCTTTATTTTCGTTTGTGAGTTAATCTTTTTATAAGGAATGTGACTGATTCGAATACAATGTTTCATATATTTATTCAGATTGAGCTGGCATTGTTCTTTGTTATCTTCGTATTCTGGGTTCTTCAGACGCCTCAACATCTTCCACATGTTGGAAATTGAGGTCTGGTTATTCATGGCAGCAGAGATTCGCCTGAGTTTCTTCCTTTGGGTGTTGTTTGTGCTTTTCGTGATAAGAATGTTTAGGTCTATGGAGGAGAAATTTTCAGATTGGAAATGTTCCAGTTTTGAATCAACGAAATTTGTAAAGCCAGTCCAATTTGCATTTTTTGTAATCATAGAAATGAATAGGCTTCGGTACAAGCGTGGCTCGCAGTTCAGCTTCATTAAACATTGAATGGTGGTCGCTCCGGAGTCATAAACGGACCGTCCAATTAATGATCGTGGAAAGACGAGGTGAGCAGACGGATAAGTCCGGAGATGTCACCATGTCCTTCGCGTTGTATGGTGTCCTAGAGTTCTTTATCGGGTTGTTGATGATTATTAAGTTTTGCATTTGGGATAGTAGCAGGTTCCTCTGTTATCAGCGGATTGGTAGCGGAACCAAGAAGGGTGCTTCGCATTAAGGTCTCCACATAAAAGCAAGTTCTCCAGTTTGTCCAAGGGTAGATAGGTCAAAGGAGAAATTTTTCTTGCAGGAGCCAGGAGGAGGAACATAAACATTCGCAATTTCAATTTTTCCAATGGAAGTTATAACAGAGATTCCAATTATCTCCGTGTTTCGAGTCTTCCATTAAGCTCTTGTAAAGAGAAGGGTTCTCGAGGTATTTTATTCCTTTTCTCACAAGAGTCAGTAGACCCCCTCCTTGACCAGATGGGCGGTCGGATCTTACTGTGTTGTATCCGTTAAAGAGAGAGTAGGAATGTTATTTGAAAGTTTCGTTTCCTGGAGAAGGCAGATGTCCACTCTGTTCCTCTCCAAGAATAAGGAAAGTTCGGCAATTTTTCCTCTGATCCCGTTTATGTTTAAGCTTTGGATTGTTAACTTCTTTGGGCCTGGGTTTTGTTCCACGTCTCCTGAGGTCAACAGTCTCAATCGATAGAATGTTCCAACAGTGAGAGAATACCGTCCAGTGGGAAGTCCTCTGGTTTGGTAGAGAGCAAATGGTTCTTTTTTAGATATAGTTTAGGACTATATCCGACGCCACCAGAAACGGTGAACCACATGACGCACGCTAATATACTATAAAGAACCCTAATTTTTAATATTTAATTTTTTTTATTTAAAGACATATTTATTTATAACAATAAAATCGTTCTAAAGTCCAGCGGATATGATCGAGTGGCTGTTACCTCTGACTACTGCCAGGGATATCCTTTGGAAAAGCCACTCGGTTTCCCGACGCTCCCTCGAGGCTTTGGTCAATAGACACCCAAGTGCTCTAAGGAAAGAGACCGTCTTGGGGCCAAAGACTCCGCTCGTCTCGACGACCACTGGCTGTACATGGAAACGGTAATATTTAATTATATACTACATTAAATTTTATTTGTATCTAAAATTTGGAGTGTCATTTTAAGCGATAAATTGTGAATCTTATTAATGTCACAAGGGCCATTCGTGTAATAAAAAGAAGAGACAAGCTAGACAGGGGCGTTGCCAAAACTTTCTGTTCTCCGGGAGAGTGTATGATAATGGTGTGCCTTATAACTACTTAAAAAATCGGTAATAAATGAATCGATGCTTATCAAATTAACCTGACATGCGCTGATTTGACATCAAAAACCTCAAATATGATTGTATCTGTTTTAACTTTGAAAAAGAACGTTCACAACTGACAATTGAGTAGCCAAAGTCTTCAGCGCTATCAGTAGAACGTGTGATCGCTAGAAGCCAATTTTGTCTATGATGAAAAAACATCGAGAAAAAAATGAGTATAACATAATAACATGAACTCTATGACTTGGATCTGTTTCTTCCTACAGGTGCTGCTATGGGTGGCTGCCTTTATGGTCCCCTCTAGGCACGCCCATGCAGCTGGACGATACAGAAGCAACCCTCGATAGAAATTCCAGAAGAATCAATCACATTCCTCTCCAGACATCTCCACCTCTTGGATACATCAAAGTTTTGGCACCCTCACTTGACCAGCTTGGTTGATATTATCAATCAAATCCTTTTCCAGGTCCACCAATACACTAAGGGACTTGTGGGTACGCCTAAACTCTCTTTAATACGTTTCAATGTCTCTGACAAAATATCGCTTGCCATATCTTAAATTCTTCAAAATATCCTATCATTCGAAGGGAAACCTACTTAAATTTAGATGCGATCACCTCCAAGAACAAATCTGCTATGGAGACAACAGAAGGTTTTTTTAGAAATTCACCTTAAGCGTTTTATTTTTCGCAATTATATAGGCAAATTATTTTGCAAATAAAAAAATAATTTCATAGGATGCCCAAAGAGTAGTATTGTTCTTTGAAAACATTGCCAGTGACAAAATTTTAGAGGTCATATTTTAACGTTTAATAAAATGCCTGGTTTGGGTCTTTCTCTTCCTTCGGACGTTGCTTTGGGCGCCTATTTATCTTCGTTCGGCTCGTCAAGGCGTTTAGTGGATACGGTCCTTCACTCTATTTCCGGACTAAACGTACCGCTGACGCCGTCGGGAGCCTGGGATGAATTTATACCTGAATACTCCGGCCAGTTGTGATAAGCAAAAGTCCTATTTGTTTTGTGTCTTCGAAAAGAAGAAAGAGTCCCTTGAAACGACGGAAGATGTAAGAAGGCTTGCTTGCCTCAAAACGGCCAGTTGTCACTCGACGGGGGCCTGGATGAACGCTTATCCATCTGCCGAAATTGGAAACCTGTTGGATGATGAAGCTGTGAGAATAGCTACCTCGCTTCGTCTAGGTCTTAAATTGTGTGCCGAAAGAAAATGCCGCTGTGGACGTTGGATCGATCCTTTTGGTTATCATCCCTTGTCATGCAAGATGTGTGCGGGTCGTTTCCCTAGGCACTCCTGTCTTAACATGGCATTAAAGAATTCCCTTGCCTCTGCTGGACACCATTGCCTGTTAGAACCTGCTGGTCTTTCCCGAAACGATGGAAAACGCCCTGATGGGATGACGACTTTTCCATTCGCCAACGGACGAAACCTGATCTGGGACGCGACGTGTGTCGATACTTATTTCCCGTCTAATTTGGTTGCTTCTGCTTCAGTCCCAGGAAATGCTTCGAAGCAGGCCGAGGAACGGAAGAGGAGAAGTACCAGAGAATTTCGGAAGAGTATCTTTTTGTTCCATTCGCGGTGGAAACGTCAGGAATCCTTGGCCCCCAAGCAGATGAGTTGGTTCGTAAGATCGGCTCCATGATTCAAGCTGTGACCAAGGATCCGCGAGAGACTGGTTGGTTCGAGAACGTATCTCGTTGGTTATTGTTAGGGGAAATAGCATGGCCATTCAGATGCATTAATATATTAAACAAAATTGAGTTGTTTGCGTACATTCTTTAATTCTCATATTCTATTTAAAAAAATATATAAAAAAATATAATACTGTTCAAGAGTGAGGTTGATATTCGGATGGTAAAGATTAATCAAATTTTTATAAATATGATTTTATGATTTTTAAATTTAAAATTCATGGTGCTCCATGAATTTTTTCTCTAGACCCAGTTTGAAAACGTTGTTTTAACTCTTGCAAAAATGCGGCCTTGGTAGATATTAAGGTATCATTCAGAAAACCTCCTGGAAAATTGATTTTTTTGATAAGACGCTTTTAAACTCTACGAGCCTCCTACTAGTTAGTGAGACCGGGGTTACTTAATTAACTAAACTCTACTACCCACTTCCATTCTACCAACTTCTGTGCAGCTCTAAAAGACGGTTGATATTTATTAGAATCTTTCAAAATAGTGTATTTTTTCAATAAAGGATTACTTTTGTTTTTGATATCGTCTTTCGAAGCAAGTGCAAAATCTATCCACTGATTACTTGCACAAAATAAAATCATTTTATAATTTAAAATTTGAGTTTTTTCATTAAAAATAAGACGTGTATAGCGTACACGCGAAGCACTTAAATTCATGTGCTAATAAAATTTTAATTTTTTTCATTTTATATTATATTAAAAATTAAATTTAAATTGTTTTATATTAAAAATTAAATTAAAAATTGTGGGCAATTTAAAAAGTTGGCCAATTAATAAGGAGAATAGGATTTTTGTGGCCAATTTAAAAACAGGCCAATTTGCGAGGTTTGACTTTACGTGAGTTAGAATCAATAATTCGAATTATCTATTTAAAACAAATGCGGATTCATAAGGTGCAATCTGTAGTTGAAAACACCAGGGTCCAGATCAAGGTAGAGGGTATTATCCGAACCTTGATGTTAGTCAAGCGAAAATAAAGCTGAGATTGTGGTACACGATAAGGAGTATGGCCAAGTCCTCATTATAGAAGTTGGCATTACGTCACAAGACCGTTTGCAGACTGTGGAGGTGGAGAAAAAATGAACTAGGACTTCATTGCAAACGAGATGTGGCAGATGTTTAGTTTGCAAAGTCATCACTAGGGCAAGTTGTTTCTAGCACTTAAAAAAATTTTTTTAGCGCTAAAAAATCACAAAATCTAGCAATTATAATTAAAAAAGTTAGCACTTAAAATGATAAAATCTAGCATTTAAATTTGTCTAATCTATAACTTAAAATAATAAAATATAACATTTAAATTTTATTTGGAAGAATGAAATTGTCAGGCGAGCTATGGATGCCGCTGGATACTTGGCCATTCTTGAACCGGTCGGGTTATGCAGAAGTGTCGGGAAACGACCGGACGAGATGACCATATTTCCATTTGAGGCCGGGAAACCACTGGTTTGGGATGCGACATGTACAGACACGTTCGCCCAGAAAAATCTTCACGAGAGTGCTACAAGGGCCTGTTCAGCATCTGTAAAGGCGGAGAAGGCCAAACTTGTTAAATACGTCGACCTTCCCGATGATGTCAAATTTGTTCCCCTTGCTATGGAGACTTCCGGATCCTACTCCCCCTCTACACTCGAGTTTCTCGGACGTCTTGAAAACCGGATCACCTCATGCACTGGAGATCTCCGTGAACGCCGCTGGCTATTTGAGCGAATTTCGCTCGCAATTTTGAGAGGGAACAGCCACGCAGTGAGGGCGGCAACTACCTGACTTCTATTGTTTAAATGTCCTTTCATCACTTAAAAATGGGATTTTTTCAATTTTATTTATTGTAATATAATAAAAGTTAATGCCTGATATTGTCTGGATGGAAGTTCCTATTTTTTTTTAAATATTTTTTAGCATTTTAATTGCTCTTTCAACAGATGCATAGGATGCCTGACAGCGTGAAAGAGAAAAATAATCTTGTTAGCTAATTTTTGGTTCAGTCATTTCAATAATAAGTTTAAATCCATTTTCCTCCATTCTTTTATTTATATAATTTTTGATATTTGCCTTGTCATTATCAAAATGTAGTCCTTGTATAATAGTAATCTTCCATCATTTGATTGCAAGGAATCACTTCGTCCATTCTCAGAACATGTCCGATAAGTAGCCAGCGTGAGGTAATTACTTCTCTGCTTATCGGTTTGCATTTACATAATTTGTAGAGAGTGTCTTTTTTGATAATCTGTGGCCATTTAGTTCCCGCAATTTTTATCAATTGATTTCTATGAAATGTGTCTAGTCAGTCACGGTCCGTTTTTGATGTTCCCCATGTTCCCGAGTTATATAATAGGACTGGTTGTATGAACGCGCTATATAAGCGCATCCGAAGATTTAAGGAGATAAGTTTTCTGCGAGTCCAAATACTCCACATCTTTTCGAAAAACATGTTGTAATCGACAATGTTTTTCGCAAAGTGGTCAAATGCACGATCGCCTTGAAATTTTCAATTGGACCTGCAGGTTTGCCAGGTTTTTGTAAAGGAAGTAGAACTCCCATCGCGATGTCAATTGAACAATGAGTCCTGAATATCTTGTTGAATATGAAAGTTATCTTTTCTGCTAGCTGGGTTGGTGCGTATTTTAACAACTCCTTACAAATATTGTCATAGCCAGTTGCTCTGTTGTTATTCAACCGAAGGAGTGCTCCGCGAATTTCGGAATCCGTAAACACATTATTAACTGCAATTTAAATTAGCAGTTAAACAAAAATTAGCATTTAAAATTAAAAATAGCACTTATAGCATTTATAATGTATGTTTTTTTAAACAAAATTAAAAAATAATTATTCCAAATTCAATCGTATATTTAAAAAAGTATAAATAATAAAAATAGCATTTTAGCACTTAAATTGCCCTAGTCATCACAATTCCATTAGTAATGACGTGGGAAGGGGGAATTTCAACAAAGTACTACACGGGTTATCTACAAAAGGGGTAGATAGGAAGCTCCAAGTCCACCAACAGCCCCCTGTTTTAAAGTGAACCCTAGAGAGCATGCCATTGGAGTATAAGCTGAGTCCGGAGATGTCATATAGGCAAAGGTCTCAAGTGGACAATGCGCTCTCAGAGCTGTTCGAACCGACCTGAGAAAGCTGGCGATCAGACAGAAGAGAAAGGCTGCTAATTTTTTAAATATTGACTTTTTTAATAAAATAAGCTAAAGTTAGTTGAGGTTGAAATGTTGATTTTTTATTGTTATGAGGTTGAAATGTTGATTTTTTATTGTTTTTAGTTGTTATGGCATTATTTTTTAGATGCCATATTCTGAATTTTAAGGTGCGATAGAAAACATCCCTAACTAATCATTTGCTGGGTCCCTAATGCAAAATCTAGTCTCCGAAGATTGTGCTGTGATAAAAGCGACCTGGAAATATACATATTAATGAAAATTATTTATCTGATTTATGTTAGCATTATCGATTATTCAGACATCACATGAAAGCAAAAAATAAGAAGTTAATTCGCTTGATGTTTTGGATTTATTTTCATTACTGTTCTTTTTTTCTTAGATAAATTGCGAGTTCTACTTAATTGGAGGTTCAAGTAATAAAAACATTACTAATCCTAGCAGGTGAGTTCTTATAAAGAGATCCGGTCCCACAGTAAGGTATTCACTAATAACGGTGTCACTTGTAAAATCTTAAGCATCGTCGATGCATAGAACTTCTACCGGAATGTACAGCAGTGAGATTTGAACCCGGATTTATTAAACTTGATTAAACGAATTTTATATAAATTAATTATTTTTAGTAAAAGGGAAATATTTGAAAATATATTTTGAAAAAATTGTATAAATTATGAGGTCGTACAAACCAGGTGACGTTGTCGATCAATCTTTTCCTTTCGTCCACGTTCTGACACAAAAATTGCTTGCGAAAAAATGTTCTTGGTAATTTGAAGAATCAAATCTCAAAATATGTAAAAACTGCAAAACCCTTAAATACTGTAGTATAGCCTGCCAAGTTTTACAAATGTTTAAATTTAGAAAAAATCTTGGCAAATCCATAAATTTGAGTGTAGCAAAATTGCTAAAGAAGTCCCCTCAGATCACATTCGCTTATTCTTCCAACTTATCGTAAAAGTATTCTGTACATTTATTTGAAGCACAAATTAGGGATTTTGGACCAAAAGGAAGATTCAGATGAAAGATCATTCAATGATTTGGTCTCAAGTTTGTCTGATTATATTTTTTTAGATTCTGAGATTTCGGTCGATACATATAAGTTAACTTTCATTTTTGCCTTAAGTCACTACGTAGATATACACGAATCCCTGAGTGTAAAAGCAGCATTCGACATTTTCTGTAGAATGTGCACCAACGTATTCACAATTGATGAGAATATGGATTTCACGATAAAGGGGCTTGGTATTTACCTAAAGTTGTGAATATTTTACGGTTATTCTAGCAGCACAAAATATAATCATTCCTGTGTGCCTACCGCAATTGTTAGATACGAAGGAATTCAGCAACAAATTGTTGCTATCCATAATATTTCTGTGGAGGTTGATTTATCGTAACTTTCAGAATATTTACATATCCTATATTGCCTAATTAAAAATAGAGCAGAAAGGCATGCCAACTTAAAACATTATTGCTTTACTTGTGACTGTCCCCGTTGCAAAGATGATGACTTTGATGCTGAAATCAATGCTACTAAATGCCCTTAATGCCAGACAGGTTTGGTAGACTTATCAAATCGGTGTAAACGTGTGATTTCCAAGTGGATGATAAATATTTAGAACAGCGTCGCCAGATGTGTAAAGAATGCAGTGAATTAATATCCCAAATGTAATTTATTAACAAATTCGTAGAGAAACAGATTCGGATGTGTCTGCTATCCCAAAAATTAAAGATATTTTAAACAAATGGACTCCTTCTATGCTACCGACCACTCACATTCATTATACGAATTTGAAAATATTTCCTAGCAACGTTTCTCATCAAGAGTGAGGATTACCGAGAAGGCTTAACTTCTTTTGAAAGCATATACGATCGATTCAAGTTGATTTTTTATCAAATTAGAATGTTTTATGGGATAACTTCCAATATGTCTATGCTGGCTTATAAAATAATAACTTGTAGGGATATCTCGGGCTTCCGGTTTCAAAAAAGTTATATTCGGAGGTGAGAAAATATTGGAACTATTTAGACCGTGAACATGCTTAAGATTACTCATGGAGATAAGAGTGAACAACTCGACTTTTTGAGGACATCCGTCTTAAATGTTTTGTGGTTCAAAAAATTACTTATTAAGTAATAATGGTCTCTTTCCTAAAAAGTTTGATTTCTTTTATAAATAACCCGTTTTAGTTTTCTAGTTGCCATTATAATTGTAGTGTTACATTCTATCACCGTACATTTTCGTTGATTCTTTCTCCGCCCGACAGTAATAGGATCGTTTTGGTTGAGTAGTTGCCGCCCTTTATGATAGCAGTGTCATATTTAGTTTTGATCTTGCAAGGTCAATTATTCTGATTAACAAAGTTCATCATAAAAACATGAAATAAAGATATTTTGAGTGTTCCAGTTTCAAATCCAGTCAAATCGGATATTTTTCATTGAATCTTTCCATTACTGCATTTTTTATATTTCCCTATAAACTTAAGTCTTACCAATCTTATGGTCAGTTCCAAGTCATCAAACTATGGATAACACAGAATTCATTGATTATTCTCAATTCTAATGAGATCTCCCGATAAGCACGTGCAAGTTCATATTACATAATTATGCTTTCATTTTTGACATTATAATTAAAATACCGCTTCTTTCTGATTTAGCCTTTCAGGAAATATTGTTGTTTCCAACAAAGATTTGTTTGCATGCCGAGTCGTTGGAAGTAAATAGCTTTTTGAAGTAATTTGCAATGTTTGTTGCCAGATCCGTCTAGTCGCCGATTTCACTGCTATAGTCACTTTATAGAGTTATGGGTGGTTTATGCTGGAAAGAGCATAAATTACTAGTAAAACTTTCGGTTGCTGACAATCATTGCTAATTTTTCATTTGGCTTTCATTCATACTATAACAAAGTCCTGGGTTCGATTCCCGTCGCTGGATACTTTACTGAAGGTTTCTCTTCCTTTCCTCTGTATTTTTGTTCACTCGTCCAAGTAGAGCAGAGTCATACGATATTAAAAGGTTTCTGCATCTGTACCATGGAAACTCTTCTCTTAAATGAAGCTTACAATCTTGGTAAGTCCATTACAAAGTCACAGGTTATTAATCCAAGGAAGGAACCCAATGGAAACATCTTCTTGTGTCAACTAAATCCATTACAGGTTTCCTCTTCCGTGAAAAGTGGAGAAGTAGGTCCGCCTTCTTCCATTTTCATCGCACGTCCTACGCTTATCATTGTGAAAGAGTTTTCATAATGTTAATCTTCACCAATGGATTTGGTCAGGGAGAATGTAGGGAGACCCTTTCAACAACTATGTCTTGGCAGAAGGACTCGTCGCCTCACGGGTGGAATCTTTTGACAAGAATTGACAATCGAAAAGTCCATCTCTCGGATTCGAACCCACGACTGTCAGATCCAATGTCCTGAGTCCGTTTTAACAAATTTTGTTAAATTGCTCGTTAAAGTAATGAATTCTGTCCGTTCTCGAAATGGAGCAAAAATTCCCAAATATTAACTATTTTGTTAGTTAAATAATACTGAGGGTTCTTGTTTAGTTGATGATCGCCACTTTCCTGCAACAAAATCAATGAAAATTAATAATAAATTGTTTACTCGACACGTGTTTAATATTGTTGGTTGATGGGTTTAAGGTTTTTCCAGAAAATGAGGGTCTTTTTAAAAACCTTATAAAAAATGTTTTAATTTGGACACCGTTGGATAAAAGTAGACAAGTTCATTATTATCAGTAATGCTATTTTTCTTCTTTCTCTCGTTTCTTTGTTAATACGAGATAGCCAATTTTCAAAAATTAAATACTTTTTGTCATCAAAGCTTTGTATGAAGCAGCATATTTTTGGCGACCTTGATTTTTATCTGCTGATCCTCTTAAGGTTTTGAATTTTATATCAAATCGTTTTTTTTAAATCGGTAAAACCACCCATGCAAAAAAGTCTTTATTAAAATACCTATTATCAATTTTACAAGCAATAAGTTTAATGTCGGTCTATTGACCGGAAAAACCTTTGAATCTCAGAGAACGAAAAAATCATAAACTTCCGCATTTAATTTGTGCCCATTTACGCAATTTGACGTAAAGCAGCCTTCACGAGGAATTCTTCCATTTTTAGACTTTCTTTAGAGATGCCATACTTCTCACAAATAAATTCACATTTATACAGATCTGACTGTATTTCCTTAAAATTCTAACTTCCTCGTAATATCCCTAAATTTACTGAGATAAATTTAAAAATTAAAATTGTGACATTACTTACAATTGAACAAGCTTTTAAACAAATAATTGATGTTTCGTTACTAATTTTCCCATTTGGGGGTTTATTACTAAAAAAAATTTTATTATTACTATTAAAAATAAATCTCCCCAAATTCGAAATTTTCTAAAAAAGAGGTTTTCCCGCAGTTTGGGTTTCCTTGAAACGAGGTCGACTTGTACTATCTTTGTAATAAAATATTTCTGGTTATGAGCATTTTTCAGCTTCATGGTCCGATTGACTTGTAGGACACAGAATTAGATTCACCAAACTTTGCAGTTTTTTACGTACTTAATCACAAGTAATTTGTCATTGAAGCTTTGGTTACTAAAAGGCTTTCACTTCGAGGAAGTCTTGCGAATCTTGTCTGAGACCCTTAGAAAACTTTTGTCGTGCAGTCATTTTGTCCTCACTATTTACCTGGTGATGATCGCTTGCAGAGGTATGAGATTCGTGGGCAGTCCATTTTAGACAAAATATGGGAGTCTTGGATCAATTTCATGAGTGCCAAACAACCCTTGGATCACTACACCTAAGTGAACACAATTTTAAGTAGGCACTAAGGGGATGTTGACTATGATCAGTAAAAACAGATGTACTAATCACCACAAAAATTTTATTTCGAACGCGCAATAAATTTACCTTTTTGATAAATTCGAAAACCATGAAAATATTTAGCAAACAATTTTGATTTGAAACACAACAAAATTAAATTGAAAAATCAGTCATCTCTTTATTCCATTCTCCGAGTTTCTTGTCTTTCAAAAGAGACACAAATAACTCAAATCTTCTATTATACTCCACATTGAGCTTCTTTGCTTCCAAATAACTTTCCACCACCAAGTTCTCTCGACTTTTCAAAGTTTGTTTAAACAGCCTAGCCATCTCTGCAGTGGTTAATAGAGGATGCAAAGCCTAATGTTAGGACTAATGACTTACTTGGGTGTCAAAATGGGGTTTTTCTTCTCCCAGAAACCAAGACATTTTATGGTTAGAGATAGAATCGGTGTTCCTCGAATCACGTGCACTTCCCAAACAGAGGATCGTCGGTTTTTTTGGTCCGAATTCTACGAGGCGTCCGTAAAAGGCGTTCTCGAAAAGTTCCTGAGGGGCTAAGTACGACTGTTCTGATTTTAAACGAAATAGCCTACTAATAAGAATGGAAGACATGAAAATGGGCTCTACAAAGTTCCCCAGGAGGTTTCCCTGAATGCCTAGGCAATTCCACTTTAAAATTTTATCGGAGGAACTCATTTGTGACTTATTAACAGCGTCCGTCATAGAAATGGTACCCTCACCTGGAGGTCACTGAGACTATTACCTTGTACATTAATTCTTCTCAGTTCAGAAAAACGTGTTGTATAAGGAATTAGTTCTAGCATTGATCGACCTAACTTACTAAGACTTATCTATTAACATTACATTTCAAACAAACAGGCACAGCCAGATGGAGGGCTACTTAAAAATAAATGAAAAAGCCCGCCTAATTTAAATTTCACACGGGTCGTTGTGGTCGCTAGTTGATTGTACACAAATCTATTTCTATCATAAACTACCTTAGAAATGCTCGTCTCGCTAGATATTCCGCTCTCATTCCCATCCCAGCAGCAATAACTTGGAAATCTCCATCCAATTCCTGGACGATGAGAGCAAAGTTTTTCCGTCCAGCGGTAAATTCGGGGTACGTCTTTTGAATTCCCAGTATAAAGGCCTGACAGACATCATCCACGGAAAGATCGCTACTACTGTCCGTCTCTTCCTGTAATTCTGGTTTTCCGTGATAATTGCTCAGCACAGAAGAAACCGCCTTCTCAGCCGCATTTCGTTTCGCATTCTTGGCGTTGTTCCCGTTAGCCTCCATGATTGGTTTTCCGTCGAGAAAAATAACGGCTTTGTAACTGATTGTAAAATTATAGAAACTTGGATCTGGTTAACTTTTCGACCTTCCACGTGCACATTATCCCATTTTTTTGAGAGTAGTTTGTCACAAAGGACACTGGATTGCGAGAAAGGTACTCATTAGATTTATCACAGTCTAGTAAATTGAATAGATCATGTCATACTTAACTTGGTTGCTGAATTTGAATAGAAATCGGTTATTTTTTCAATGGCATTCTGCGCACACACATACTTGGCGGATTTTTTTGTTGAAGAATATGCAGTAGAAATTTCGTCGTTAATTTTGCATGAATACCCATATTTGGTATTTTGTTTGCTCAGTTCTTCAAATGATACTAAATATTGCAAAGACAATTACTGGATATTCCTCTTTTCGAGCAATACTCATACAGTGAACTTATCGGGTTTACTAATTTGTTTAACATTAATATACCACAGCATTTATCAACGGGTTCCATATTATTTGGCTCTATTAAATAATATATTTATTTAGTTTAGGTTTCCCAAAGAAAACTATAAAAATATCATATAAATTAAGTTTTGATAAAATAATAATGTTTATTTTGTCTATATATATAGTTTTGAATTATTAGACGATTAATAAATTTTAAAATAAAATTATCGGATAATACATAAAAAAAATTATCTCGCAGTTTGTAAGGGCTATCGGTCGATATGTCCGAATAGATCCCAAGGTACTTCATTAAATCCAAAGCGACTGCTACGTAAGCTGAGGTCGATTCCACAACTCGTCGTCAGGGAAAGAAATTGTCTCACGGTGGAATAAATAGATAGATCCTTTTGAATGCTGACTAAGCATTGACCGTTTCCTGAGTAAGGTGGATCCGATGACACCACCAACCCGGCGATAATTTTTAAAACTTGTTTGACTGAGAATACTGCCTGGAACCTCTCCTCGGTTTATGGAACTGCGCCCTTATGTCCAAAATTTTTATTTGAGTAATCAAAAATTTTTAGTTATAATAATTATGTAATTATTAATTTTTAAATAATTATTTTAAAATAATTTTGCACGTTGCTCTCATTGTTTGTGGTGTTTCTCCTTTAAAAACAGTTGGTCAAACTTCTGTTCGCTGATGGAGATACATAATATGGTATTTAATTGCGTGTGCTTTTGCTCACGTTTCATGCATGCCATACATTACTATATTTTTATTTTTTTATTTTAACAGTAACGGAGAATTTCCTACTCATGTACCTCGTGGGGTTCATTTATCCACTGTACAAACGTCGAGAAGATCTTGAATATCGGAAAAGGGCCTACACAGATGAGGAACAGTAGATCACTTGGAAGAAATCTCTATTGCCAATCTTAACGGAAACGGTTATACTCCTAAACGGAGCGATGTGGCTGTGAAGTTATTTCCTCGTAAGGGGCTTATGTGGGCACAATGGGGACATAGATCCAAGTTGTGAGCGTTGTTGAAAGTGCTGAGATCACGTGGTCGACTATTTCTGGTCATAACCTAGATTTAGGTTCATCAGTAATGCCGGTAGTTAACATTAACTGAATGCATATCGTTCCCATGGTTACAGTAGGAGAAAGACCTTTCACTACCACATAAATGGTTCATCCTAACCAAATGCCAAGAAAAGAGCATATCCAGTCCTTGCAGTCGTGGACTACTCCAATTGAGTGAATAAGGACAGATGATCCTCTTTCATGTTATTCCAGACGTCTAACTCATTAAGAAAGAAAAGCATATCACTTCAACTGTCTCGACAGTAGTTGCATGAGAGATTGCAGCAAAATCTCTCACTCCACCATTAAATAATGAAAAAAATGGCAAAATACCTCAAATCCGTCACACTTCTGATAAAAATTACGGTTTATATTAATCACGTTTTTATTCGCTTTTTGTGAAATTCTAAGGCCATGTGGTGCCATCTGGCTACTTTATCAAAGATTTCTCTCTTTCTCCTGCTGGCGTCGTTGGATTCACCTTATTCGGGAGACGTCCAATTCCTGTCCCCCATTCAAAAAAATCCATGTATTCAATCCATCAGGTGACAATTCCACATGCAACCCGTTGTCGCCTAGACGAGTAGATTCTGATTTTCAGATCACTAGGGTGAAGATTTCCAAAGTGACAGAAGACCGTCGTAAAATAGTGGTAGTTCCAAGTATTATTCTGACAGTTGTCAAGGGATTTTTTCAATTTTCATGGTCCGTGATATTAAGAAATTATTTTTCGCAATTTTCGTAGCAAATCCAACTTGTATACAAAAATTACTAACCTGGATGCGACTATTGGACAGAAATGATTTTACTGTCGCCACAGAGTACTATGCACATTTAAATTTTTCCAGTCTTAACGCTGGATTCGTGCCTCAGTCTTTTTAACTTTAATTTTAAGATTTAATAAAAAAAAAACATGTTCTCTCACTTTAACAAAATTTTTGCTGTTCTTCGTTAAGATTATTTCACACAGAACCAATTAATGCTATGTAAACTAAGGTGGAGTTTGTGCCACACGATTCAAGATCCTCATCACCAAAGGATCTCCAGCAAGCTCTGTCCATGAAATACAATCGTAGGTCTTCTAGGTTCTACGTACTTTCAAATTTATTTCTAATCCTATACGGAAAATTGCAAATTTAAAAAAGTTAAATTGCTAAAAAAACATTATATTAATTGCTAATCACTTCCTCGACCTCTTGATACAAAAATAGAACTGGTTGCATAAGTTATGAATCTTGTTCATTCCTCTATGGACTTCTTTGTGAAGTGCCTTCATCATCCGAATTTCACTTTCATTTGACTGAACAACAATCTTCTCCATTTCTTTTTCTTAAGTACAGCTTTTCATTTTTTATGACGAACTTTTTGGATTTTTTTAAATTTTTATCTGTTCAGTTTGGACAAATTTGGTAAATGGTTCTGTAAAGTATGCCTTGTTTCATGAGATTCGCGTATCGGAGACTACGCTCAACAGACTCAATTCAAACACCTAACAACTATTCATATGTTGGGCCTTCACACTGAATCAACAGTCACCCCTTATTCGCTGAAGCTACGATCCATAGTTGCGTATCTGGGATTCCTTCCCATTTGTGAGGAATATGGAAACCCACTTCACCTGTACATTTCCAAGGCAAAAGAAAACCGATGTTCAAAAGTTCCCTTCTCCAAACGAATTCACCTGCAGGAATGAGAGAAGGTTCTTTCACGTTAATAAAAACAATGGAACATCACAGACTTGGATGGCACAGTTGATTGCAGAACTGGGATCACCTAACTGTCTGACATTATTCTGTCTTGCTCAGTGATTCAGGTTATAAATAAATAGGACACACTGAGTTAACATACTGTTAACATTTTATTATTAAAAATTAAATTAAACCTTTTATTTAAAAAAATAAAAATAACAAACAAAAAATTTTATACAAAAATTATCAAAATTACCAAGAATTAAGCCTTACGATAATTGAACATAGATCATACGGGATTACCCCACTAGAATTTCATATTCGTAATTATGATGAGACACCGCATTCCCTTCGGTGAAAAGCCCCGGTACGTGCACGTGACTACATATGACATAATATATTCGATTAATATTGTTCCCCTTTGCTGATATGTTGATTTCAAATCCAATCTACGTGTCAATGTGATTGCGTATCCTCGGGTTCTACCCAGTAGCTCAACAGATTAATTCCCTTAGTTCCACATTATTTTTGAAAGTTTTATGGCAAGACGGTTCAATGCAAGTTTTTAGACATAAATGAATGTCTGGGATTTAGACGATAGCCATTAATATTCCTCTTGTGCCATCTTGTCGAAGATCTCACCAACCAATATTTTTCATGCCCCTATGATGTGCCCATTCTTAGGAAAAGTTTCCAGATCTTCGGGCATACACCGATCAAAATGAGATAACGAATAAATTAGAAAAAATAGACTCGACACTACAGGCAAATAATAACAACCTTTTCACGAGAGCCATAATATTTATAGCTCCGGATAGGCCGGACACACACGTTATTTGAGTAAAGATCAGTTATATTGACTAATCTTAGAAAGGGAGGAAGGAACAAGGTCCTTTGATTTCTCTTCTTCTTTTCTTGAGTGTGAGTTATATTCAGACGATCCGGTTCCGCAGTGAAGCATTCACTGATGACGGAATCACTCGTCATACCCAAAGCATCATAGATTCGTGGAACCTTCAGCCAGAATGTACAGCAGCGAGATTCGATCCCGGGACCATCAGGACTTTGCCGGCGCTTATGACAGAGCCAAGTGCCGGGAAAATGTTAATAAATTATTTATCACCTGAAAATAGAATTTTACGAAATTTTCTAATCATATCAAGTTTAAAAACCGATGTTCATCTATAATTCGTAAATTCTTAAATTAGCCAATTTTTATAAAGTCCCGAAAATTGCGGATATATGAAAACATTTTAATGAGTTGGTACCGAAAATATAAGTTTGATCCTTTACTCTTCTGAATCAGGATTATGCACGAATTCAGGGACAACTGAAAACAGTGGATAGCTTAGATAAAATACGGAAACTTATAAGGAAGAAATTGGATGGAAGCAACCTGTAGTAAGGATAGTAAGGAGTACCACACAAGGTAAACTCTAACTATTCATTTGGTTATGTGAAATGGGAGAGTGTTTTAACTAATAAACATAAGAGAATAGTCATTTTGGCTGTCCCCAAACAGGAAGCGATAGTTTTTCCAACAGTTGAGGCTATGAAGCCAATCGGAAGGAAACAGATTCTTCCGTACGGTATTTTTATCAACTGAAGCTAACAAAGAGAACGAGCAGCAGATGAGGTATCTACGCACGTGATATCCAATACCAGAGATCCTTAGAGTGAAAACGAAAGGATTTTCATCTCTTGTCCTTATTCCATGCCAGGAGAGTTCGATAAATAAAGCCAGACCACGGAAGATGTTAAAAATCGTTAACAATTTTTAATGACTCATAAAGTTAGTGATTTAATTTAATTAATAAATTCCATAAATTATCCCTAAATTTTTAAATTAATTTTTTTACTTTTTTATTAGCTTAGTTGTCAAATTCATAAAATACATCACTAAAAACAGTGTTGCAAGGAAAACTAGAATAATTGAACCTTTTAAATCGAATTCGATTGAAAATTGCTTTATTTTTACATTAATGTCTTCATCTTCGTTCACCGCAACATCCGCGAGTATTTTGAGCACTTTATATTTTTTGTTGTTGAGCTAAATTGAGGATTACCGCTACTTTGTTCAAAACTCTTAGTGTTCTATTGCTTCTCGAAATATTTAAAATAACGTATTTTGATATAAATTCAATTTTTCGAATTTTGAAATATTTTGAACGGCGTAAATCATAATTCTAATCATTCATCATTATTTTACTTTGCATTGTGGGAATATGAGGATCTCGGATAACCGACGGCTACCTTTATTTGGCCTTCATCACCGCAGATGTGCGTTTGTCTATTTTTTGACTTCAAAATAAAATCAACCGATAATTATAGGCATCATAGCATTTATTCTCGTGGCAGAATTCATTCATCATCAAACACAATGTTCGCTTGAATGCGCTCTGAATTTTTTCCCACTTAACGTATCGCCAATGAAATGTTACCTGGGTAATCTTCAATCCGACCAAAATGAGAATTATCGAATTTGTCACTTCCGTGGTGGAAACTAAACGTATAAACTGCTGCTTTACTTTTGCAGTTGTATTCATACATATTGCACATTGCATAATTTGTTTTTTCGCCGATACAGAATCTTTCGAGTCCACTGGGTGGGGGAGAGTCGCAAAATCTTTCTCGATGTTTTATTCCGTGGCATGTCTCACTGCAGTTGCTCCATCTCCCCCATAGACCCCAATTTCCGTTTCTTTCTTTGGTGGAGTAATTAAACTAAAAACCACTACAGGCTGCTTTGTCAGGATCATGTAAGTAATATTGGCTGCATTGACAGGAATAATGCCCGATTTCATTGTGACAATAACTGTTGACCCCACAGCGGTTACTTACCTTGCACTCATTTATATCTGAACACAGAACAAAGCTAAAATACCAATACACCTCCCAGAAGGGGACATTTCAAATCCGCTATGGCAGATGCAGACATCAGAGCCATTTATTTGCGCGCACAGATGATCGCATTGGAGATGACCCTTGCACTCATTGGTGACTAAACTAAAATATTTGAATATACCTACGCACGTGACGCCATCGTTAATGAGATGCATCCCACCAGGGCACGTGCAGTGATAACTCCCTATCGTGTTAACGCAAATTTCCGAGCAATTGTGGTAGTAAATGCATTCGTTAAAATCTGAATTTTAAATAAAAAAGACCGCCTTCACATTCGCCATTAAAACTACGCTTGAATCCGTGCTCACAGGCACATTCATAACCGCCCATTTTATTGACGCAAATTTGATGACTTTTATTGCACGTGTTTAATGTACTATCAAGACACTCGTTGATATCTTTTAATCTTAAATCCCAGCACAAACCATAACACTGATACCCGTTTCCGTAAAAGCCGGATTTACAGTAACAACCGTACGAGGAATCATAGTTAACACAATGTCCATTAACGAGATCACAAAACTGAAATTTATACGGCAAGATTTTGTGCTTGATTTTCATGATCAAGCATTCGTCGATATCTTATCGTCACTAAGTAACCAACCAGCACACAGTGTTTTGTCACCGACAGTATATTTTTCATATCCGTCCCCACATTCGCAGTGATACGAGCTACCATTACTAACGCAGATCTGATTTACTCCACATTTCGCTAACGTCGACTCGCATATGCTTCCTGTGATGCATAATTTCATGAAATTGGTAATTTATATGAACACAGTAAAGTTACCTACGCACACATTATCCTTGTTTGGATAATATCCCCCAGGGCAGACACATTTGAAGGAACCGAACGTGTTAATACACCTCAATTTCATATTGGCTTGTTGACAAACGCTAGGATTTCCACATTCATCGATGTCTGTGGGAGTTATAGCTCAGGGGTACCAATACACTTATTATCAACAAATTCAAATCCTCTTCCGCACAAAAATTTGTTTTTATTTTCAATCCGGAAACATGTAAAATTGCTACTTGAAATATTCGTGCATTTTGAATCCGCTTTTTATAAAAAAATAAAAACCGATGCAATCAATTTTATTTTTTGCCAAATGGAATCCAGGACGGCATCGGCACTCGTAGGACCCGTTTGTATTGGCACAAATTTGCTGGCACTTATCGTACCCCATCAGGCATTCGTTTACATCTTACAATCACATTCATTCCTACCAACACACTGATTACTTGTAGGGTCCTTAAAATATCCCACAAAACAAGAACAATAGTACGATCCTTCTGTATTTACACAACTCTGTTGGCATGGATTATTTTTGCACTCGTCGACATCTAAAATGCTCAAAAAATAGGAACCGATGCACGAACTTTTGTGTTTTACGAATCCACCTTTGCAAATGCAGGAAAAGTCTCCATAATCATTTCGACAACGACTATTTGAAGGGCAGATTTTAGGATCCTCACATTCATTTATATCTCGAATTCACTAGAAACTAGTTTACCGACACATTCGCCATTAATATCGGCAGTACCCTTTGAGCACTCACAAGCATAAGATCCCTCCGTATTTTTGCAAGTTTTATTACCTGCACAAAGACTGGGAGAGGTTTCACATTCGTTAATATCTGCCAAAGTAAAATATCAGGAAACCAATGCATCCCCCATCCAACTTTCGTTTGTACCCTTTTTTACAGAGACATTCAAATTTTCCTGGGAGATTAATGCACCGTTCATTCCGTGAACAATTATGCCAGGATATTTTGCATTCGTCGTAATCTAAGGTTTCAGAATTTCGAAAACCTATGCATTTGTTGTTTAAGGGGTTCAGGTAATAGCCACTTTTACACGTGCATGTTTCACTTTCTTGAACTTTTCGACAATATCCATTAATAGGGTCACATTGTTTCTTTGTACATTGATCGATTACTGCGATTATGTTATCGAATCACTACAAGAACAAGACCCATCACTTAGCAGCTTGTAACCCTTCATACAGGAACATTTAAAACTTCCGGGAAAGTTGGTGCATTGCTCAGAACACGTGTTGTTCATCAAGCATTCGTTGATGTCTATAATTATAGGTATCTCAGATTTGTAAACCATAACAGTTAGAAGGATCAGATTTTGCCTGCAAATAGCCTGTTCTGCATCCACATTCATAACCTCCATGAGTATTAAAGCATAGCTGTTTGCATCCCCCGTTATCAACAAGGCACTCGTTTATGTCTGAAAATAAATAGTGCGTATTTCAAATGTATGTTTCAACAACTAAACATACCTATGCAGTCATCATTGTCTCCTTTTAGAAATCCTTTCTTGCAGTGGCATCTGAATGAACCAATCGTATTTTCACAAATCATGTTTTCATGACATGCAGTACTATTCGAACATTCATTTATATCTTAATTTAAAATTTAAATAAAATAAAATTTAAAATTTAAATCAAATAAAAAAATATACAATTTAAATAAAATACCTTTGCAATGGTTACCATCCAACTTGTACCCTTTGGACAATCTACTGCTCTGTTTGTATGGCACACTAAAATAGTGTTTTTATATCACATTTACAATTTTTATCTTTAATTATCTCATTGTAGTCTTCTTTTTCTTTATCGAGCGAAAAATTGTCAATGTATGTCGTACATTCTTAAATAATGACTCCTTATACCCGACGAACATGGATACAAATTACATGGATTATATAAACGCTCGCATTGACTACCAGAATACCCATTTTCACAAATGCAGTCAAAATGTAAGAACCCATCATTCAAATTTCGCTGAATAAGTTTAAATACGTTAAACCCTCGGTTTGTTCAAATTGCATTTTCCGTTGTTTGAGCAATCACAAATTGTAATTTCAGGTTCTTCCTTAGAGTATAGCCGAGCTGAATGATCGAAAAAATAGAAGCGCAGAAATAAATTAGAATTCTTCCAAAATATGTTAAATCGTATTTTATAAGTATTCTGACTTTTTCCGATTTTTTTTAAATTTTCCTTAACCGTGGTGTTTTCAACGACATTGTTGTTTTCGTACATAATGAATCGAACCTGCGAAATTTTTCTGTTCACTTTGCAAATAAGTGGGACATACCCATTAACCATTACAGTAAGGCTTTTGTTGCAAAATATTTCCTTTTTACGATCTGACAATTATTCTCAGCGACATTACCGGAAATATTCAGTTTTCTCTCATAAATCGTCAAAAATGATATAAATTCACGGTTTTGTGGTGTTTCCGCGTTTATGCATTTCGGTAAAAACCTATATTTTACGCAGCTCTTCAAGTTAAATTAAAATTATACCGAATCATTAGGTTTCTGGTCATTCCTGTCCGGTAAGTGGTCTACAAATAAAATAATAAAATGCCTGCTTTTTTGCCTTCAGTTAACACCCCGCTTAAGAGCTTGAAGTATCGGGTCTAACGCTGACTATAAACGCAAGGTTCGCACCATATTTGTAGGCAACCATGAGTATTTCATGTCCGATTATAAATTTGACTTCAGTTTCTGCTGATAAACACAAATATCGACCAGTTATTATATAAGCGGTTTTGTTTTTGATTCCGTAGTAAGATTTCTCGACATGTTTATTGTTTACCAAATATATCAACCTCGACCCAATGTTTACCACTTCGTAAACATGTTTTATAACGGAATCTTTGATCGTTATTTTGCAAGATCTAAAATCACCACCTAAATACTTTAGGTATCCCATTTTTGTTTTAGTTTCTTTGATCACTTTTATTTGAATCCAGTAGTTGTATAATAAGTATCCCTCCAGAATAACATGTTCCACAGCATTATCAAGTTTTAAGAATGCGTTTTCGAATGTGACAACAGTCCCGTCGAAAAATATTAACGCTGTGATTAAAAATTCAAAATTAAAAAACCATTTAAATAAGGTTCATACAATGATGAGTCCACAAGCGGTCTGACAAAAAAGAAGTCCGTCCATAATCCTTGATGATGCAACATTTGTTAAACATTTGCGAATCATTTTCAAATTTCTATTTTATCAAAATTATACGATCGATCCAAAAGTTTCAAAATTACTCAAATACTGATTATTCTGAATCAAAACGCCATCAGAGATCTTATAGCAGCACGTGATTCTAAAATCTTTAATTATGAGCTTTTAACTTACCATTTTTCAAATCGACGTTGATGTCTGTGTAACATCTCACGTATTTATTGTATGCTGATAAAATTTTAAAATCAAATTCTTTCGCTTGGATCTCTAGCGAAGGACAGGATAATTTAAAATTGTCAATTTTCTTCCGAATTTGATTATTTTTCTAGGCAATTGAATCGACCAATACTTTTATCCAAATTCGGCAATCAGCCAAATCCGAATTGTCGGAGGAAAATATTAAAATTTTACATTCACTGTTTTCCTTTTAACCAAAATATTCTTCGTTCCATTAAAATTTTCAAAATTAATAAATTTTACTTTGTTTTGTCTCTCAAAAACAGTATATCCCATTTTAGAGTCAAATTTCGGTACCACGCTGTAATCTCCAAACAAGCAAACCTTGTATTCGTACATAAACTGTGATTTGGCGTAATGAGCAATGCATATAAGTCATAACCACTCACTGAAACCAACAGTTGAAATGGCGTAGTCTAATGGGTTTTATCAGGAGAGTACCTTTCTAAGCGAATTATTTAAGTCTTTGGTATTTTCCCAGTTGACAATTGTCGTGAAAGTTATGTGGTCTATCTTCACTCCAAATGTTCTGATTTCATTCAAAATCAGATCACGGAATTTATTCGGTAACTTATCTTTGATGACTTGCACCTAAGGTTGTATGGTAAAGCAACCTTTCCTTTATATGATTTATTTTCTGTCCAAGAAACTGTCAGTAGTCCCACCATTTCATTGATTAAAGCGACTTTTTTCTGAAATTCATATAACGTGATTATTTCGTTCAAGACTTCCTTCGTTATGTCCTTAGAGAAGGATGAGGAGAACATGATGAATCCATTTTGTGATATCTGCAATTGACTATTTAAATTCACGTAAAATCCTTCAGCAATTTGACCATCAAATGTTTTAATTTTATAGGGAAATTTTATGTACAACTCGTCCAAATCGTTTGCTATATCCAATTCACGTAAAGTCGCTAAAATTTAAAATTTTTGCCAAACTCGGAGCATTTTCCTTGAAACAAATGATGGAACCCAAGTAGCATCGCTCAGAATGACTCTTTCTACTGATTTTCTCTAAATAACGCTTAATATGGTTCTTACCTGTAATGGTAATACATTCGTAACTTCCAAACGTGTTTACACACCTTTTACTATTACCCCGCAAATATTGGGGATGCTCTCACATTCATCAATATCTGTTCAGTTAAAATGCCAAAAACCAGCACAGCGGATAAAATTGGTTTCATCATCTTCTATGAGTTTATATCCTTTGCGGCACTCACATTTAAAGCCTCCACCGTGATCTGTCGTTGTACAGAGTCCTCCGTTATTCCAACCACATGGATCACTCCCACATAAATTGAAATCTAATATTACTCCTATTATTACCCGTTCGACATGGGGGAGATGAACAAAGTTTATAATCATAGAGCCAACTGTTACCGAAAAATTCGCCACAGCCGATTTTGTTGACGAGACAGGTTCTATTTTTCTCGCTAAATCTGAACCCGCATTCTGAGCTACATATCCCCCAACTATTCCAGGCTCCTAAAACAGGATTTTCTGTATATCAAAGTTTGATTACCGTGTTCACAATTATCTCCATAAAAATCATCATAGCAACGACAAAAAGGAAATTCGCCCGTACATTCGCCCCTGTTGTTGCAAAACGCTGACGTGCACTTAAAAATTTCTTTAGTTACGCAAAAAAATAACTTCTACACTTGTTTTGTATTTTTTTATAACCGGAATCGCATTTGCATGAAATTTCACCGTGTTTCATACTACACTTTTCGTTTTTTGAGCAAAAAGTATCGCTGCACTGAACGATCTCTAATTTGAACTAAAAAAATTTACTTTGACAGAATTTGAGGTTTTTATAAACCATTAACTGATAGCCGCTAGAACATTCGCAGTTGCTTGAGTTTATGGACTTTTTGCAGTAAGAACCGTTAAAACTATTGTCTTGACTAGTATTTCTGCCATACAGTTTTTATCTAAATTTAAACAAGCACTAAGGATCACAGTCGCTTTGATTGCATAAAATACATTCATCCTTATTTTTAGACTGAGTTGATTGCAAACTCAGCTTGATAGAGTTAATAGCTAAATTAGTTAATTAAATGACACGTGTTACCGTCGCATTCAAAATAAACTTTATTTTTCATGTAATTATTCTGTAAATTTACATCGAACAGATTATATTCAGCAAAGGAGATTTTGAGCTCAAAATAGACTGTTTGGTTGCAGAATCTGAAATTTTCTTCAATTTCTGGAATTTCCGAGTTATTTATTTCAAAGTTCAAAAAATAATATTTTTTTGAAATAAAATTCTAAATAATTTTAAATTAACCACATTGTTGTCTTTTTCGTTCATATAGTTTACAAGTTTTATTTTTCTTAGTAATTTCAGTGACTGATTGCACGTGTACAAGTTCAGAATTGGGTGAAAAAATGGTTTGTTAAAATCAATGAAGTTAAACGAGAACGCACTCATATTTCCAATAATATTGAAATTCTGCTCCTCATTAAAATTTTTTGAGTGGGGGATGATCCTAAAGTCATCAATTCTCAGATCAAATCCCGCTGAAAATTAAAAATGAATTTACAAGGACACGATGGGTTTGTGTGCTTTTTAGTCACATTGATAGTAATTTTTGTGGATAAAATCGAATCGTATAATCTACAGTCGACAAAGTTGGACAAGTCGTATATACATACATCTGGATGTTTGTCCAGGTCAAGTCTGAATTTGAGTACAGTCTCCTGAAGTATATTTAAGAAATTCGATTTACTTGCTTTAATTGTAGCCTTTCCTTCAAAATTACTCTTCCGTTGGGGTTCAGCGTGCACTCAATCTAAATAATCCATCATTTGATCTTACAAGTGTTTTGTCATTCGGTGGAACGTTATTATTTAACAAAATCATGTCGTTTTCTCCGATAAACAGATTTCCGTTGTAGTTTATTCTCACTAATATTTTTATAACTGCCAACTTTTTATATCCAAAGATAGGACAAGGCTGATGAGAAAAAACAGCTTCATTCGATTCTTTCAGCAAAAATTTATTTTATATAGTAAATTCAGATTAAATCGATAGATTTGAATCTAATGCCCAGTTACAAATACATTATCACGAAATCACCTAAAGCTTTACTTGATGATTGATTCGCTAATGATTTTTATTCATTAATTGATAACCTTGAATATGCTGGGATTGAGTGACGTCGTTATCTGTGATTCACAGGATTGTCTCAGGGACTCACATGCAAGTAAAAAAAAGAACAAGAAATCACGAAAGCCTTCAATGTCTTGGATTGATGCCTTGGATTAATCACCATAACTGTTTTTTTCGTAAAGTAAGTGTGAGTTCTGCCTAGCTGAGATGAGTAATGGAAACATTATTACTTCCTCACGGAAAGGCTGAACAATGTGCTGGAAGAGGTTAACAGATAATTAACTTCTAATTAAGGTATATCCAAGTCCCACGGTTGGAGTGAGGCCCATCTTATTAAAGCATCTTGTCTATCCATATCCGCTATTGTGAGACTCTCCATCGCATGAATAGGGAGGGAAGTGTGTGAGGGCAGCTATTCTACCTGACAACCCTCTCTACGAAGCCATGACCAAATACCTTAAAAACATCCGAGGTACGAGATAACTATTTGTCCCTTCTGGAGAGCCAGCCAGGATTCTCGTTCACATCGGATAGGACCTCCCCATATCGGTCTGTGGTAACTTTCTTTGTTTTTAACCCGAACCGTCAAATTGAATCCGCTTTTATTGTTATTTTGTTTAATGAACCCACTGATCTCTTGATATTCGTTATTAAATTATTCCAAAGACTAAGAGTAAAATTAAGCTAACAAATTCATTGATACTGACGCGTTCCAGCTGAACCCCTACCTAAACACAGTGATCCAGTGGACGTTCTAGAAGCTTATGTCGATCCAGAACACGTTGCCGAGTAGCGAAATTGCCTCCCTGGGAATGAATAGATTGATCTTTTTGAATGCCGGACATGAATTGGGAGTCTCCCGAGTAGGTGGATCCACTAGTGGGAAAGAAGAGAATCTTCAATGATCAAGTAGACACATGGCGCCATGCGACAAGTTCCAAATTTCCTCTGATATTCGTCGATGTGTGAATTTCAAAGCATTTATAAAGATAACTTTAGAGATCTGCGGCCACCGGAGCAGAATTGGCCAAAATTCAGAAGTACTCAGCCATTGGAGACTGATGGCGATTCACACCAGTGGCCATAGAAACGTCTGGAGCAGTAGGATCCCTCACTGCGGCCTTTCTGAAAGAAATATGAGGGAAACTAGCGAGCAGAAAAAAAGAACTTCGAGAATTTTTCTGGCTAAGACACCAAATCGGGATTGCCGTATTACGTGGAAACGCATACGCAATCCTATCTGCAAGAGCTTAATTATTTAAATCTTTTTTATTAATAAATTGTTTTCCATAAAAAAAACTTTAACAATTTTTTAAAGTTTTTCCATTTAAATATTGATATCGTCAATGTTCTTTTAAAAGAATAATTGGTCTTCCAATCATTTACCCTTACTGTTCTCCTCATGGAAATCGTTGAGACCTCATAACAATGGTGTCAGCTTTACATGATGGTAGATACATATATCTCTTTAGAGACTTAAGTCCTCGAGCTCTCTCAACATCGCTGTCGTCTTTACTCGGATTTCAATGGTAAAACTTTTTTTTTTAATTTTTAAAATAATTTGAGATAACATCATGCAACGTTAAGTGGACAATCATAATTGACATTAAGAACCGAAGACACTTGTATGAGTACATTGATTCCATTCGGTTTTAAAAGATAAGCCTTTGATATAAAATGTCTTGACTAAATATTTTCTCCAGATTTAGCATGTTAGTTGGCGGGTTTATAGGAAACGAAATTTATTATCAGCCAAGTTTAAAGTATTTATGCGCATCCAACATCTTCTTAAACAGGGGAGATGGGTAGAAACCAGATGGGATGTCATAATTTCCATACTCCCACAGGAAATCACTTGTGTGGACACCTTTTCTGGGACTTGGTCGCTACCGTCGACGCACTCACCTGAAGACGCAGCAGACAAATTGGAGTACGGGAACATCTGAAAATCGGATCCATCCAGGAGAACTATTATTTCGTACGTATAGCAAAAAAGACTTCCGGAGTCATGGGAGATGAAACGCCTTTGTCTCTAAGATCGAGCGAAAGAACGCTTCGTAGATAAGCAAACCACGCGACGGACTTTGACTTTAACAGAGGCTCTAAATGTCGGTAATCATAAGGAATGCTCACACAATCTTGGCATTTTAACTTGTCTTTCTTTTTTACGGAAAATAAATAATTTATTTCAAAAAACAATCAACTGATAGTCATACAGTAGCCGCCTTTACTGCGTGGATGTTCTCTCTATGGCGATCGAGATTCTTTCTAATAGTCAGCAGCGGTCATGGAGACTCCTGTGCGTGTAGAACTCCGATTCTCAGACGACCCTGGAACTGAGAAATGGAAAAGTAACTAGCTCTCTATTAACTTGATGCAAAATCGATATCGATGACTATTAGCTAAGATCCCAAAGCAAATCATATTTACTCCTTATGCGGGATAGATGAGTTGGTAGAAGACCACAGTAAAATTCAGTTAACGTCCTTAAATTTTCAGAACATAGAACTGAGAAGAAAACCAGATAATTCACAAATCTAGTTAAAAGGAAACGAATTTAATTTTCTTAGAAAATTTTTGCTTTCGCACATGATGAGTCAAATAATTTGGTTGTCCTATGCCTTTGAACGTGTGGTACTTGGATGATTGCACTATGAGCGGCCAACTGGACAATGTGTCGGAGAATATCTCAACTGGAAAATATCAGTCTATCTCTGAACGACTCAAATGTGAGGTCACTTGAACTGGAATCTGATACTTTATACGTTTAGAGAGATCATTCATAAGGCCTTTGAGACCTCAGGACCCCTTCTAGAAGTACCTTGATGCTCCCTTTTAAATCTGCAGACACAAAAGAAGGCACTGCCAGATGGCAGTTGGGTCGCTGGCGAAATATTCAAGGAGAGTTTGGGAGATGTTGGAAACTGGGATCACCTAATTATTGAGTTTAAAATTTCTTGGTGGTTTTGGTGTTTAAACAAATAAAAATAAAGGAGGACATTTCGTTACCCCTTACATTTGAAACCTTTGGAATTTTTTAAGCTGATAAAATAGTCGAGCATCACAACCATCCGTATCCGCCAGGAACCCCTTTCACTAAAGTAGGAAAAAGAATGCTTCTTTTTTGGATGTTAACCAGACACTGGTCATCTCCTTAGTCGGTGGATCGTATGAACCACTGTTTCTATTCGTCGGGGCTATGACCACTTTTTAGACAGTAGGAGATCACATTTAAAAAGTCGGCTACTATGCTTTTGTCGCATTGACCAACAGGTATAGGATCAACATGAATTCATCCTGTAACCACTGGATTATTGACATGTTAATCTGTCACCTTGCTTCGATGATTACTGACCATTTTCAATATTTTGAGCGATATGTAGACTTTTGTATAGTTTAACATAAATATCTCAGAAATTTAAGAGGGAAATCCCCATTTAAGGTCTTTCTCATTTTTGTTATCTTAAGATGTCTTCAGTTTGCGAAATACGTTATTTTTGGTAGCGTCAGAGTCCAATCATCCTCACCCCATAGGAATAACGTTTTCGGTGTCCCTTCCTTCTTATGGTCTTTATTTGAATTCTCGAAGAGTAGGGACCTCTCTATGTAGTTCTTCTTCAATCTACTTGAAATGGGAATCCTCTAGCATTTGTTGGTGGAAAGTATCCCATATTTGTATTATATACAGGATTTTCAAGACTAAGTGAGGAATGCGTCAAATCAATCCGAGAAATGTTTACATCTAAGCTAGAATCGATCACATTTACTCGCCACGTGACCACGTAGCTCTATATATTTTATATCTCACAGTTATCCCTAATTTTGTGTATTTTGCTCGGTGAATCTTAAAAATGAAAATAGACAGGTTATCAAAAACTAACTCATACTTTGATCTTTAAGATCAAGAAACATCAATGTTTGCTGTGAAATGAATAAAACAGGAATGACTTTTTTACAAAATTCCAACTAACCAACTAATTCCGAAATTTTTATGGAAAGCATAAGTGAAGGATTTGATTTTTCAATTCATTACAAAAAATAAAATTGCTGAAAGATTCTCGACTAATGGAAATAAACTGAAATTCCCTTTCCATATTCCCCCATGCTGAACCCGATAGAAAACAGGTTTTCAAAATGGAAAACTAGTAAAGGATTTAAAAAAAAAGGAAAATATTTGACTGTCAATTGAAGATGGTCTCCAAGTAATTGGAAGTGTTGCCTGTGAATCGTTTTATATGAAAATGATTAATGAAATCAGTAAATTAATTTCTTAAAATTATGGTTTTCGTTTTTTGAAAATCTCTAGGATTGATGTGATGAATTCTCACGGAGATGTGAAAGTGTTTTCACTGAAACTTGAACACCCTATGAGCATACTATCCAAGGTCTAGTGCCATTCTATATTAGCAATATTGGTGCTGAGTACTTTATGCTGACTCACTAGCAAACTAGTCGTATTTGTGAGTATCGGAGTAATTTTCATTAAAAAGTCAATCTAAGATTTCAAAGTTTTTTATCGAAATGAAAAGATTTACGATTAGAAAATGCGGTTATTTTGAAAAGTTGACAAAATCGTTTATTTGTACAATATTTTTATTTATTTTATTTATTTACCCAAGACCACGGTAAAACCAAACTAATTATCACGTGATCCCGATGCATTCTAACAGAGACCTCATCTTTTCCCGGTGTTCTTCCTTAGTGCCCGCGCATAAACGGATGCCTGAGTTTTCAGGGCCACCTTCCCGTGATCTGGAGTCTAGTCTCATAAGGGCTTCCAGAGGCGTAGGTCCGGTTCGGTGATCTTCACAAATCTAACGCTCCGTTAATCTATAAGCCCTCTTTTGCATTTCCTCAATTTTCATCATATAACAAAAAACATTTGGTTTTTTTTTAATTTAAATTCTTTTATTTAAAAATTTATTACTAAAAATAAAAATTTACAAATAATTTGGTTTTTTATAATTTAATTTTCATTTGAAACGTCTGGCATGTTTGTTCGCAACATGTCAAAGTTTGTGTAACCGTGGACTCTAGTGTTACTATGGCATGATGACTCTTCCAGAAGCTTTGTTTTCGATGAAGAGTTCACTTGCAATTTCAAACCAGTTTGTGTCAGTGGCATTTGGTTATTGTAAGAACTTCCAATTGTGTGAATAAATGAGAAATAATTAACAAAAAGGGATGGGACAAAAATTAGCCGACAGTTAATTCCTATAGGAGGAAGAAATATAATCTAGTCCAGACAGAAGAGGCATAGTTCTCTGCCGTTGACGAAAGCCCCCAGTTACTGAGTATAAGTTGATTTTACTTACTTTTAGAGCTGTAAAAATCCGAAACCTTCACACAAAAAAACTATTAAAAATATTGAGTAGAGGTAAATTGAAGAAATCAAAAATTTTAATCAAAGATATGTGTGAAGAGATCGTAAACCTGCAGTGGGTATGTGGATTCGAATCCCATACTGGAGTCAGTTGGCCTGAATTGGGTAAGCCAATAGTATGTGACACCACGTGTCAACCCCATGTCTTCAAGGAATTTAGTACAGGCACTATCTGCTGTGGCTATCAAGACGTTGCATCAAAGGACAGACGCTCCTACATATGTATTTGGTTCTGTGCAGAACTCGTAGTTATCTTCTGGTCGTCAAGAAGACTCTTGATTCTATACGACAAAAATTATTAGAATTTACAACGGCCGGTTGGCTGGACAGATTGGTAAAAAGAATTGGAGATTGTCGTAGATTGGCCACAAAATGAAAAAGGCTACCAATAATTTTTAAAAGTAATATTTGTAGGATTTAATATATATTTAAAAAATATTTTTTTATTAAAATAAAAAACGATTAACCGATGGTTGTTCAGTAGCCACCCTGACTACGTGGATATTCCCTGTCAGCATCCAAAGCATCGTAGATACGTGGAACCCTAAGTTGAAATGTACAGCAGAGAGATTTGAACGATCAAATATTTCTCCGGCAAATATGACATTGGGTCATCCCAAAAAAGTAATAGTACACCGATTGAACAATCATTCCTAAATATTTTGCTAAATAAAATTTTCGTTATCTTGGACCAATCCCTTGGATTAATTACCACGACCGCCTAAACTGAAGAGTAACTATTTCTCTGCGGAAAAGTGATAATAAAAAATACTAGAGACACTACAAAGTCAGTCAATGTTGAATAATATTTTTTGAGTACCTTTATAATTGTCAATTTGATTCTTCTTATTTGTGGAGATAAATAAATGCAGTACTATTTTAAAAACTCAAAGAATCACAAATATCACTCATCAACTGTTTTCGCATCCTTGGGGAAGTCAAACCGGATGATAACGGCGTGAATTTCAGTCAGCATAGATCGCCTATACGGTAAATTGGAAGTAAGGAAATGGAAGACGCGCTAAAATACCATAGATAAGAGTAATGCTAGTGATTAGTGAGTCAAGTTAATCTGATAGGCGCAATCATCCGCTGTTTCCACCGATTCAGCTACAACTAATAAATCATTCACTCGATATAACCATCGACTTCACATAAAAATCCCTTCTTGCGATCACAACTTAAATCATTCCATTTCCCTTTACTAGTCCTCATAACAACACAGTCTTCTTCCCCGAGATTGTTCGGCTCTCTCTTATCCCAATTAAAGTATTTCTACGTTGTACATTGATTTACCTGTTCTCTCCCCTTGGAATCCAAGAATTTTCCTTCTTCTCCGATATCGTTGGGGGCAAGCCAAATATCCTGCTTATTCGGCTTATAAATTGTCTCTACAAAGTCTGTACTGCAAAGTATACCGAAAATATATTTATTAGTTTCCGCATTGTGAACATCGGCTATGTCTCCGCCAATTTTTTTACAGAACTTTTTGGCATTCTCGTAATTTTGCTGATCTTTGATGTATGTATAGCATTTCCCCTTAAAACAGTCTAAATTTCACCTCAAAACAACTTTTTGACGAAATTACTGTCGAAGCTAGTAAAACCGACAATGCTACAAGGTTGAACATCAATCATGTTTTCACGCCCCCTTATATATGCGAACAACACAGCACGTGTCATTCTAGACCACAACAGTCTCGAATTATATTATAAATAATTAAAAAATACAAAAGCAATAATATTTTATTTATTAATTTTGAAAATTCCAGCAGCTGTCGTTAATTGTTATACATGCATTAATTATTATTAGCTGCCTTCTGGAGGTCACTCGTCTCTCCTGGGGCGATGAAGACCGTTCATTTGCTAATAGTCGAAACTTGGCATGGGACACTGTGTTCTAACACAATTCGTCAGATCGGCTCGATGATCCAAAGGGTCACAGTGGATCTATGTGAGACTGGGTACATTCGAGAGCGTATCTCAATAGCACATAGCCCCGGTGGAATGAATAGCTGGATCCTTTTGAATCCCGGCCAGGCATCTCTCTTCTCCAGAGTATTATTGATCTATTGACACAATCAGAGGGGAGAGAAATTTTCAACCAATTAGCCACATAGCACCATATGGCTCCACGTGGCTTATCTGTTGTACGGAATGTCTACTTAGCTTAACATGAGCTAAAGTTATTACTACCTAACTGTCTGATATTTCTTCTGTCTATCTTTCTCGGAAATCTTGGGGTTCTAAATGAGATGAAAGTCCTTGTCTCCTTACTTATTGTAATCTTGGATGAAGTGATGGATTCTGAAAAGATCTTAAATTTCTCCATCAACTTTAACGCCAAATATCCTTAATATTGAGTGAAACGGTAAGAAAGACATACATTCACGAGTTTACAGCTAAAAACAATCGATTTTCTATCAAAGTGTCAATCAATATTGAATAATATTTTCTCTTATTTATCCTCAGTGTAACGGGTGTTGGACAAGAGGTCTCTAGCCCATAGTTTGAATTCCGTTGCTGTACATGATGGTTCCGCACATCTACGATGCTTTGGCTTGACGAGTGACGCTGTCGTCAGTGAACATTCACTGCGTAATCAGATCGTCTATAATGAACATACACCCAACAAAATGAAAAAAGACTTAAATAAAGTGTGTCCTGCCTGAGCGGAGCTATAGTTAATATGACTCTGCGTATAAGTGCAGTTTTTTATCCTCCTATAAATACGATCTTTTATAAGATTTCTTAGTCGATTCCGGTTATCGGCTTAACAAAATGTTGAAATCCGAATAAGGAAGATTGATGGTATTTCTATGAATCAATAATGTCTTTCGATCGACAGCTTATAAATCTCATTTTAAAGAATCAAAGAACCCAAAAGGTAAATTTTTTATATTTTAGCTAAATTATAAAATGGATCAACGAGAAGTGTTCTGGCTTAGACAAAAGATTGGAATAGCCATACTCCGAGGGAACTTGTTCGCAATCCACGCAGCAGGCTTCCTCAACTGACATTTGTTTAATTGTTAAAAAAAATTTTTTGTTTAAAAAAAAGGTAAATTATAAAATTTCGATATTCTGATCATGTTAATAGTAGGTTGGGAATCGATGTAGTTGACGTTCTATGCTAGTGGAACTAATCTTCCCATATACGTCTGATGTTCCTTATACGTCATCACTCGACTCACTAAGTTCATGCATAACATAACTTTTTTTTATTAAACCAAGAAATAGCGATAGTTATGGTGGATTACGTTATTAAAAATCTTGTTGCAAGGCCTGGATTCTTTCGCAGTTTTACCTCCCTTCACCCCCGCCGTTAGCTTCACAGTATTTTTTGAAAGAATGTGTCATCCACTTTGGTCCTCAGGAAAAAACGAAAGATAATCGATTTTCTTGATAAAAATCCGCGTTGGTGGTAAAGATTTCGGATTTTCATTTCGAAGACCCGGGTTCGATGTCCGGACGCAGAATTTTTTGGGTCCGGATTGCTTTTTCGAGATCCTCTGTTACCTATTTGGAGAAAGTCTCAATATGGAATATGTACCTTAAGTTTGGTAGGATTCCGTTATTCGGGTGATCCCAAAACCAGGAAATTCGAGGACGGATCAGACATCTCGAAAAGTCCGGTAGTTTCGGAGGGAACGCGGATTTTTGGAGGAAATTCTCTGGTGGTGTAAATCCCGTGTTTTAAGTCTCTCAATATAAAAGTCAAAAGCCATGAGAATTTCACATTATAGAAAGTTTTTTTTAATTTCCTGCAACAAACGATCAGAGGGTTTGAAGGTAGTGTAGAAAATGATAAGTGAAGAACATCACTTTAAAAAATCTGAGTTAGTCTAATGGTAAAGATTTCGGGTTTTCATTTCCAAGACCGAGTTCGATTCCCGGACGTGGAATTTTTTTAACTAGAAATTTATTTAAGCCTATCATGATCATTGGTCTATTACAGAGGTTGTTAAACGGTGTGCCGCCTGCCAAATACAAATTTGAATAAATTTATATACATTTTTTGACCTAATTAATTTAAAAAGATAAACAAATTAAAATAATTACTAAAATTAAAATAATTATTTTTTTATATTAAATGACATTTACATTGGTTAACCATTATTTATTAATTTTTTAATAACGTGCGCATCAACGTGCTTAAACAACTAAAACCTCACACTATTGGCGAAAACTTGATAATCCCTGTTTGTTTTATTATTGCTCGGACTATGTTTGGTCATAAATATGAACAAAAAATAATGAAGATACCTTTGTCACATAACACTGTTTCTCGTCGGATTTGTGCTTTGTCGGAGAATATTGAAAATAATGTCTCATTTTCTATTAAAGAAACTCGGTTTTCATTACAACTTGATTTTCCAGACTTAAAAATTGAAAAATTCGATTAGGTTATTATTTTTTAATATTTTTTCGATACGAAATCCTTTTCTTGTGTCAGAATCAAAACACTTATCTGTTAAAGAAAATGAAGAACTTATTGCACTGTTTAATGATCGATCCTTAAAATTAATGATGACGGAGTTAAACATTGGAGAATTCTGGATATATATTCGAAACATATATCCCAGTTTATCAAAACAAACACTGACCATAATTTTACAGTTTTCTACGACCTATTTATGCGAAACAGGTTTTTCTACGCTGCATAATATGAAATATAACAAACGTGAAAGTTTGAGAAACATTGATGCTGAAATGCGGGTGGCTTTGTCAACCATTCGACCTGATATTGATGATATATGCAAAAACAATAATAATTAAGATTTCATTTTTTTATTAATAAAAATTTGGGCATTAAATTACCAATTTTAGTACTTAGTTTTACACATCTTAAAAATTTAATTTTTTATTTTTTAATGTGTGCCGTGGATTCTTTTTTTACGATTAGTGTGCCGCGAGAATTATTTTTTGAAAAGCTCTGGTCTATTACGTTATGGAATCACGTGAATGGTATAATGGAGGAGACAACTATTAGAAATAACCAAGTTCCGTGGTTCGATGTCATTAAATGAATATTTCTCTTATAAAGGTACCAATGACGCTTGGAAATTGGATAATAATATGATTCCAGTCGTCTGGCGTTCTTGGCCCGAGCACGTCTGAGTTCATCAACTTAATCGGGCGGCTTGCAAGATTGCGAAAAAAGCGTCTAGAATGACACGGTGGCTCTTCGATAACATTGGGCTCAATCATTATTCTTGTTCGTTATAATTCCAACCACAGACACTTTTCCTGATTGTAGCTCTCGTCATTAAGGAGAAATAAGCGTCCAAGGATAGATACAATGTTGGTGACGTATGCCGACAACCTTGGGACCACAAAACGAGGAGAAAAACACTTAAGAGGATCTTTTTGCATCATCACCATTAAAAAAAGTAAACCGAAATCAATCAACATCGGCAGACATGCATAGCCTTAGCATCTATAAATGAAAGCGGTGTGACTCAAAGCTCTTCTCTGCGTATTGTTCGAAAAACTCTTGGATAAGGAGTTACCGCAAATAGAAATCTGTCTACGGTTTTGACTCAATGTTTGTATGATCCTCAAGGGCAGATGGAGAAGATGGTGACATTAAAAGACTTCAGGTACTTTCCTGTCGACGAAGTGCCGGAAGGAGCAGGAGGTAGAGGGTCATGAATGAAGTAACTATGGGAGGGCTCGAGACCGCTGGATATCCTATACAGCTGGAATCGATCGAGGCCACGAACAAAATACCATACGGAACGATTCTTGACTGTCTTTTGAGTTAAGTGGGTTCAATAACGTCTTTGGGAATTGAAGAAGGCAAAAAGGAGAATGTAAATTCTTCGACGAACTAGGTTGCGGTATGAGAATTGAACTGACATTTTAGTTAATATAGTTAAATGCGACGCAGGGGATATGACTAACCAATATGCAACCTGGTCGAATCAGTTTTTAGTCCTCGCATATTAGAAGAACGCAGATGATAGGTTGCATGGATCATGGGACTAACTCATTTAGTGCAATAGAGCTTCGTCATCAGATCAGCTGTTATACCAAATAACAGATTGGGTAACCAAGTGCTAATAATTTATATGGTAAGCGTCCAAACGGAAGACTTTCCTATTTGCCAATGGCCGAAACCTGGTTTGGGACACTACGTGTGTTGACAATTAACTACGCGAGCCTGGATAGCTTCGATGGTGTATCACGATAGCTATTGTCAAAGGAAACGGTCTTGTTATGATCAACAACATAGACAGGAAGCTATAATTCTATCTGTACTAGTCTCTTCGACCCTCTCCTGTTCGATGCCAGGCTCCGCAGACTACTGAGGTTTTCACCGTCCCTTATTGTTATGTTCACTGGTATCAGGTCACCATTCAGAATTAAAATTAATTTTGTTTTTATAAATAAAAATATTATTCTAAACTAAAAAAAAATATTTTTAAATTAAATCAAATAAATAATTATTTCCTAGAAACACTAAATTAAGTGAAAATTGTCCTTTCCTTATTTGAAATGGAGGAGATGAGAAACGATACGCTTATCGTGGAGAACTTCATTTTTGACGATCGCGTAACGCCACGTGAGATGGTACAGACCCGGCTAATCACTAGAGAAAAATAACAGGAATATATAATTTCAATGCAATCAGAAACTTAAAATTGAACGTCGACTGCTCTGAAATAAATCTCAGCTGCTTTGAAGATATGTTCCCCAACCTTGAAGTCTTCGACGTCTCCGGCAGTGTTGTGCCTTCTTTGAGGTAAAATTCATATTTGATGCATCAGACAGATTGGACTCGATTTTGAGCCTCTCACGACCCTCATTCTTGCAAATTGCCAGCTTCGGGACTTACATGGACTGATCGCCGTCCAGAATTTACACGTGCTTGAAGCCCCGAACAATTTTATCGTGGATACTTCACCAATCACTTTTCTGGAGAAAGTGAAAGTCGTAAACCTGGAAAAGCTCGAAAATTAATTAACGTTTAGCAACCTAATAACTTCGATTGTGCACGTGGAGTATTTGAAAATGTGCCGAAATTTGAAAACCCTAAAATTATCTGGGAATCCAGTTTACTCGGAAATACAAGAATTGGATAATAAGCAAAATTCTGCCACCAAATTAACGTTTTTAAGTAAATCTGGTAAATAAAAGTCAAAATTTAGAATTTCCAGAAGAACCGACAACTTCAAAGATACGGACCTCTTCAAGGAATTTATTAAAAGCTGAGAACGACAATATGACATACTTCAACATGAATGACGACCAAAACAAAACTTGCACCACTAGGGAAAGGTTCGAAATTCAAAATTATTTATTTTTTAATTAATTTAAATATTGACATTAATTTATTATATTATAGTACAAATATTCAAAAATATGATTCTCAGTCTTCTCTATCAGATGAGAGCTCTGTAGATATTTCAATCAAACAAATTTCTACTAATAAAGGCCATATTGGTAACAGACCACGTTTGCTTAGCAGAAGAAAAATTTGTTCTCCAAATTATTCAGTAAAGAATGCAAGAAATTCAACGCAAGAAACAAATTCTTCAATCTCGTATTATTTTTGACTTAATTTTAGTGAAGATCTTGCCGACTCGGCGATTTTGCCTTCTATCAGTAATGTCGGGCTTCCGAGAATTAACAAGAAAAAAGCTGGTAAATAGTGAGTTTATATGTACGTAGTATGCAATAATAAATTATGACTAATTTTATGACTTTATAAAATAATATTTTAAATTTTTGTCTAAATTCCTATGAAATCGTAAAATATTGATATTTAAAAAATAGTTACTAAAAATTAATTTTTATTAGCCAAATAAATCATAACGGGGAAATCACGTGTGTTCGCTGTTAAGATCCCTCTAAGAGAGATCAACAACAATGATGTATATTTTGTGTGTATCATCATGGATCCCCTTTGAAACTTAGCGTCGAGAGGAAAGAGTTCCTTTATCGGCATGGTCCCCTTTGAAAC